>JAJGOT010000098.1:1315000-1883799 GCA_022457155.1 Cladopsammia gracilis | reverse complement strand
CTAGCGTCTTAAGATTACACTTAATATACCTAAACCCAGATATCAAATTAAAGCTTATAGAGCTGGCTATCTAAATATGGAAACCATTTGGTAATAAAATGAATTCTCGAATTTTTTACGACGTCTAAATTCGAACGTCCGAATCAGCTTTAAAACGCTATAACTCAAAGCGATTATTATATTTTGCTAATTTAATTTGTTCTCGGGTTTCCGGACACGAAGCGCTAAAAAAACGTGTCGGCGATTTTCCATATTCAATTGCAATGAAAAGTTACAGAATATTTTCGAAAAGGGGAGAAAAAAAATTGGAATGATCGCGCGGAAATGCCTCTTGACGAAAAAGTTTTCGGAATTAAGAAATTCGCCGACACGTTTTTGTTGATTATATGTTAGCCTAGCTTCTGTCCAATTTTAAGGAAAATCGAACAAATTCCCTTTTAGTTGTAGCTCTATAAAGTGTCCCCAACAAGCGAAAAATTAACTTTGAGAAAACGGCGCTTAAAAAAACATATCGCTTAATAAACAAACTCCGCCCACAAAAGTTATACCGTCATTTCTCTGTCAATTTTCATTATTTTTCGATACTTTTTTTTTTTCGGATGAAAGTTCATTCTGTAAACTTTATTTTAACGCCAAAAAACAAATTTCAATAAATTTTCGATCTGAAGGTACACTGTAACCTTAAAGAGGCATTGTCACGCAGATTTTGCTGTGTTTTGGTCAAAATACACTAAATATATGACAAAGTACCTTTGCTCAAACATAAAATTGCTTTTAGAACACCAAGAAGATAACATCAAGTGATTTCTTCAAGGAAGAACAAACCATAATAAGTTTTTCTGCGATTTTTCCACGACTCTTGGGAGGAATTGAAAAAATTGGCCAATTTTTTCAAGTTGCAATCCATTTCCATCCTGGCCATCCGCAGCCAAAGATAATGAATACTAGTTTCTGTGCACTGGTAAAGTATTTGTTAACAAAACTGGACCACTATTTTTTGGTTTCTCGTTGAAACAAATATGATTTTTGGCTTTTCAAAGTGTTACTAAAAATAGGTGACAGTGTGCCTTTAATAACAGGATCGGAGAAGAAATTAATAAAGTAATTCGCGCTCTCTACTTTGCAATTGTTCCAGTTAATTGGTTTAATTTGTCTAATGCTATAAACGCGCGGGAAGAGGCCTTGTTTTTCCTCATTAAACCTAGCTAATGACCTTTATTGATACTCGGATTCGCATTTAAAGTTCACAGCTTGTAGTGTCTTTTAAATTAATACATTAAAATAAAAAAAATTAAAAAATATATGCGGTATATTAGAAGAAAAAACTTGACTATGAGTAAACAATGGACAAGTAACTTAACGAAAATTAATTTGTTGGTTTTAGCAATACGTTTTAGGAATGTTTTAACATTTAATTTCTGAATGAAAAGGTCATTGCGGTATTTGCGTGAAAAGCTTTTCCGTTTATCTCCAATTACGCGGTCTCAGTGCAATTTCTCTGCCTAACTATAGCTTTCTAAAACTATTATAGTTTTAATTTATGTAACAGAAGATGTGTAATACATGTTTTGTCATTCTATAAAAACGTACATTTCGTTGTCATCTTTTGCCTTTATTTATAATAATGGCAACATGTTTCTTTTTTCCTTATATATCGCCCTTCTCGCTGACAATATAACTTTTTTAAAGCATAAACTTGTGAGACCGCGTGTCTCTAACTGACAGTAATCAGGTGATTCAGCAAAATTCAACCAAACATTTTGATCGATCATAAGGGCTACAGACTGCTCAAACAATATCTAATTTCAATAGAAAACAATAAACTGAGGTAACGATTTGCACTATATTGTGTCTCATTTCTTTGTTGTTATAGGTTTTCACACACAACAGGAAGTCATAACAACAACAATTTATTCTTAGTATAACAATAGAAGAGTTGATTTCATAATTATTGAGTTCATAATTATAAAATATGCGAACCCTGTCTGCTGAAATAACAGGCCATTAAAATATAATTAGAATCTCTGTAAGGGTGGGCGGTGAGGAGACATTAAATGCATCTCAATATTATATTTAACACTTCTTTTGTTTCATTTCATTTTCCAGGCCGTAAAAAGAAATTAGGAGAAAAAACATCTCATGAACTTCTTCCCATGTTTTTGACAAAATTAAGGTTATTTGCCGCCACTTTAACCAGGATTTTGCAAGTACAAGCTCTAAGGAAGCTTGCCATTTTTTATACAAAATATGCCGCGTTCTTAAAAATGTCAAGATTGTTCTTTCATTGGTGTCTCCATTAAAAAAGGAAGACAGAATCAACATAAGCACCAAATAACTTAGCTCTTTAGTACTTATCTTATTATACCTTTTTTGGCCTTTTTCCAAATTTCCAGAAAAAAATCGTGGAATATCTCGAAAATTGGCATGCAGGAGAACTACCTGTAAATGACAATGTACAGGCAACTTAAAGTGACTGAGCAGGGGCGGATCTAGGGAGGGGGGTGTAGGGGGTGCGCACCCCCCCCCCCCCGCCCTCCCCTGAGATGACCTACATCTTTCTAATATAACTAGTATTCTGCAATGAAAAGAAAAAACTACGTTTTAAACCAAATGTTAAAAACATAAATAGCTTTAATTTCTTTGTTTTTGTTCACAAACAGTAATCAAGCACTGTCAATCCAGTTAATTTTGAACTAAAATAAATGCGCCTTCTTTTTTTCTAGTTCCTTGGCGCCACCTTTATTCTTGTTGATGTCATCAATAAACCTTATTTCACAACAAACCGCGTTCTCCTTCTTTCCAAGTAGTAACCTTAATTCTTTAGGAGTGGCTCAATCTAACAACATTGGGCTTTGTTTGCTGCTAGTAACTCATTGCTTGTAAGTTGTTTTGAAATAAAGTTTATTTTATAATGATAAAACTCACAGAAATGCGCTCGCTATGATTGGTGAAACCGAGTTCATTATAACTGTCATAAGTCGATTTTATGTTCTCGAAAATATTAGCTTCTGTAAGCTACTCTAAAATTCGAGAGGAAATAAAGTTTATGCGTGTATGTATGTATGTATGTAATATCATACGCGCGTGACGTAATCATGATGTTGCATGCTGATAATGCTGTCAATGCTGATCATCATTTATAGTGTCAGCCCCCGAAAAAGCTTTGTTTTGCAAAGCGAAATATTGAGCACTGTTATATTCAACTTTTATTTTATTTTATTTTATTTCCTTTTGTTTCTGTTTTTCTGCGTAAGAATCAGTTGGCCGTCTCGTTCGCTTCACTTCAAGTATTAGTACTGATCTACGGTAAGTCTAGAAGCCCAGATCCAGCAATTCATTGTTGCAGTGATCGTGCAGTATATGTTTTATTTGATCAGTAATGCTCATCAAAATGTGCGCGCTATGATTCGACAGATAGAGTTTTCGATAAAGCACGCGCCTTACGTCACGCGCGCGTGCTTTATTTCTTTAATACTCACAGCCTACGTCACCGGTATGAGCTCGCCCAGATCATAGGACAATTTATAAACGATATAGTTTTTTATATGGGACCTACATCGAATGTTTGAATGGCATATTGCGTAATTAATTTTTATTTTTTTGCTCATACTGCTTCGTCACCGGAAGGTTATTACGCTTAAATTAAGTTAGCATAAATAGAGCAGAGAAGTTCGATTTCGAAGAAGAGAAAAAGAGCCACCGGGAAAATGGCAAACGTGAACGCAACGATGAATGCTTCGATCTCGAGCTGTCCCAGTCTGGTAAATCCCACAGCACTACAAATCGGGATGACCATTGCTTACTGCCTGATCTTTGTTGTTTCGCTGGTCGGGAATTCGTTCATCGCGTTGATTGTTTATAAAACGCAGAGCATGAGAAAACCGATCAACTTTTTCATCGTAAACATGGCCATGTCAGACTTGCTGTTTCCCATATTCGTGTTACCGCGTAATCTATCATATTTGTACCAGAATTCCTATATTATCAGTGGTCCTCTTGGCCAGGCCTTGTGTAAACTGGTTTCCTTCGTATTCTCTGTTTCTTTGGCAGTGTCTTGTCAGAGCCTGGTGCTGATAGCAGTGGATCGATTTGGAGCTGTTGTATTTCCACTCCGTTCTCCACTCATCAGTTCAAAGCTGTGTCCTTTTTTCATACTTGCCATGTGGATCGTAGGTATATCAGTGTTCTCGCCACGCCTACTGACCATCAAACTTGTTGAATACCGAGGGATACAGTATTGCACAACTCAAATAAGTGAAGTCTTTGAAGATTCCTCGTCCTATGCAAATTACGTTTTTGTAATACATGTCGTATTTTATTACGTTCCTCTAGTCTTGCTGACCATACTTTACTCCATCATCCTTATCAAGCTCAAGTCACAGAAGACTCCAGGCGAGCAGTCGGTGAACGCTGATAAACAACGTGCTAGAAGACACAGAAACGTGATAAAGATGGCCATTGCTATCGTGTTAAGCTTTGTATTGTGTTGGGTACCCTACAGTATTTTAAGCCTGCTGTTGTTAATTGCACGTGACAGGTTGCCTGTTTGTGGGTTTTCAAATTACATTTTTGTCTTCGCTTTTTTGGCTTTCATAAATTGTGCCATGAACCCTTGTATCTGTTTTATTTTTAGTGGAAATTATCGTCGAGGTCTTAAGAAACTCTTAAAGTGTTTCGGGTGATTGTATAGACCCGAGTAATTAGCCTTTAAGACTTCATTATAGATTCGGCATTACATACAAGTCATATACTTTATTTATACTCGGATTTTAGAGTAGCAAATATACAAATATGCTAGTATCTCCGAGAGGATGCAATAAACTAAATTCAGTTACAATAATTACAACAAAGCGATTTCCAATTGAGTGTCGTAAAACAAATGACCAAAGTAATCCGATGAATCAATCAGAACTCGAAACAAATACATGTAGCCGGCGCCAAGCGCGGGAAAACGCGTGCGAGCAAGTCACGATTGGTTTGGGTTTTGCCTCTGATTGGTTAATAGAGCGTTTTTCAAAACCAAAGTAATTACTGTGACCAATCACAGCAGTCGTAAACAATCCAATGAACCAATCAGAGCTCGAAGCAATTGCATGTCGGCGGCGCCAAGCGCGGGAAAACGCGTGCGAGCAAGTCACGATTGGTTTTGGTTTTACTTCTGATTGGTCGAGAAAGTGGCGCGAGATTTTTTAGCCAACCACAAAGCGTAGCAATGCAAAACCAAAGCAACTGTGTAATTACTTTTCACACTCAATTGAAAACTGCTCTAAAGTGGCGCGAGATTTTTTAGCCAACCACAAAGCGTAGCAATGCAAAACCAAAGCAATTGCGTAATTACTTTCGACACTCAAATAAAACCGCTCTATTTAATTAAAACTAAAAGTCAAAATAAATTACTCCTAAATCGAAAAACATTGTACCCGCTTCGTGGCACTTCCATCTGTAATATTATGATCATCTCAAAAACGATTTTCACACAGCTGAAAGAACTTTGAGCTGAAACTTTGCAATTTTGTTTATCAATATTTAGAATAGGTTGAAAGGAACAGCTTTTTTTTTTTTAAAAAAAATTATAATTATATTTAAACCTGAAATGTGTAAATATTATGTAAATAATGAACGAATTGTAAGAATGAATTGTAAATATACCTGAGTGTATAATGCCCTGTATGTAAAGTCTGATTGTTTTTGTCATTTCTTAGGCCCAGTTCAAACGTCGAACTTCACATGTGCCGAACCTAATGCAAATGAGCAAGAACAATAGATTTTGCTCATTTGCATTAGGTTCGGCACATGTGAAGTTCGACGTTTGAACTGGGCCTTAGAAGCATGCAATTATTTCATAAATGAGGAAGAAATCAATAAAGTAATTCGCGCTCTTTAACCCTATTTAGTATACCGTGCCCATTTTAGGAATGAGATTCCGTTTTTTTTTTACTTAGTACGTCTGAACAACGTACTTGGTTGCTAGATGGAAATCTTTTTAATTACTAATAAAAAGTGTCAGTTGGACGCACTGTAAGACGAAATTTCAATATATTCTACTTTGAAGCGTCGTGCAAAAACATCTGCCGAAGTAAAAATCACTGAATGTCAGTTCTGTGGATAAGTTGAATGCAAAAAGGAAAGTGTCGTTCGAAAGGTACGAACAGACTAAGGGAGTTTCATACAGCAATAAAATTGCCCCATGAACGTTTTAACGTGCTAGCTTACGGACGTAACATCGTACTATGAGGTGACGATATTACTAACGTACGATCGCACTATCGTGCTAACTACATGACTATTTCCGTATGAACGTATTAAAGTACTAGCGTACGAACGTAACATCGTACTATAAGGTGACGATATTACTAACGTACGCTCGCACTATCGTGTTAACTACATTACTATTTCCGTACGAACGTATTAATGTACTAGCGTACGAACGTAACATCGTACTATGAGGTGACGATATTACTAACGTACGATCGTATTATCGTGTTAACTACATTTCTATTTCCGTATGAACGTATTAAAGTACTAGCGTACGAATGTAACATCGTACTATGAGGTGACGATATTACTAACGTGCGATCGCACTATCGTGTTAACTACATTTCTATTTCCGTATGAACGTATTAACGTACTAGCGTACGGACGTAACATCGTACTATGAGGTGACGATATTACTAACGTGCGATCGCATTATCGTGCTAACTACATTACTATTTGCGTATGAACGTATTAACTACTAGCATACGAACGTAACATCGTACTATGAGGTGACGATATTAGGCCCTGTTCGCACTACAACGAAAAATGTAGTTTGGCGTTTGCAAAAAAATGGAAAATTTTGTAATCATCAAAGTTTCGTTTTCGTTATCCTGTTCGCACTTAAATTTGTGAATTTTTTTGTGTTACCAAATATGACAATCATACCAAGATCATATAAGTTAAAGGTGAAAGGTAAGGGTTAGGTGACTTAAAGGTAAAATAAAATCACATTTTTCGATGGGAATTTATGTTGATGTCAATTTTTGATTGACTTTTCCTTTGTGCTCCGCTTAAGTTTTGGAGACATATTTATGAAACGTGCCCAAATTAAGTCGTGTTGTTATCTTGAATTTCATCTGCCTTGATGCGCTGTAGTAGTAGTAGTAGTAGTAGTAGTAGTAGTAGTAGTAGTAGTAGTAGATCTTTATTTAAACTCGGTTAAAAATCTTCAGTTACACCAATAGTATTTTAATTACAATCATTTATAAAAATTAAAATAACTATAAAAACTGATTTACAAGATTGTCGAGTGGGAATCGAATGTTTCAAGTGCGCGGTTGATTTCCTTCTTCAACTGCCCAATTGATCTAATCGCCCTAATATTTTCAGGAAGATAATTCCTCAGTAAGGCACCGTTATAGCCAAAGCTACGTTTCAAATAATCGGTAAGCGGCTTGGGTAAGTTTAACTTACGGAAAGAATCACGCAGGTCATAGTCTGTGTGCCGCTCACTGAACAAATCATGCAAGTACACTGGGACTAACCCGTTAAGGAATTATAAATGGTGTGTTTTGCTTTTAAACATAAATGGAGATTTGAATAAAATTTTTTGAAAGAAGATTGTGTTGTCCGTTTTCAAGTCTTTGTTCATTCCACATTACATAGATTGAAAAGCGATTTTATGTAAACAAAACACGACTTAGATTTTCTGTCTTCACTCGCGTCGCCTTATGCAAATATGTTTGTGTATTTTTGCAATTTTAATTTCCAAATCAGTTTCTCGGGCAATTTTTGACAAACAAAAACTGTATTTTATTCGGAAAGTAGTCGTACTAGTTATTCTAGACAGAGAAAAGTTGTTTTTGTGAACTTTTGTACGGTCTAAATGTACCGTGCAGACGGTCGGGTAATACTGTTTTTGAGAATTGCTAAAATTGAAAAATAGCCCGGTCGTCAATCTTAATTCTTGTGCTTCCGACCTTTCACCTTGTTTCACCTTAGTTAAGCTTGTTCAAAGTGCTACGCTGTTAGGCTCAGCCTATCTATTGCACGCCGACAAAAAGGACTATTAACACGTTGAAATTTTCGATACAAAAACAACTCAGTTTCTAGTCTCTGACCCATTTTTTCTCATATTTTTTGTACCTCTGAACCAGAGCACGCCTTTTGTCTATCGGATCATTGCATCACTTTTTTAATGTGTTGTTCTGGAATTTATAGCAGGGAGAGTAGACAAATTTGAGACAGATCAAATGTAGAGCAAATGGCATGCATTTATTTTCTTAATGTTCTTGTTAACCAAGACTACAGGCCCAAAGAACAATTTATTCAATTAAAATTTAAATCACAACCGGTATGGTCTTTAATCTCAATACTCCATTCCCAGACAAAACTGTGACAAGTTCGACAGGACACAACGAACATATTGGGTCAAGAGACCACCAGTAACGGTTAAATTTTGGGTATATATGTAAAAAGAAAAAAAAAACACATTACAAATGATGACAAGCCCTTGTACACATTTTTAAAACTAGAGCTGCGGCGTTGAGGAAAGTTTAAGTGCTATCATGCCATTTATCCGTCAACAAGAGAGCTCGCTGCCAACGACAAAGACCCCAAAGTACAATACAGTCGAATCTCGCTATTTTGAACTTTCGAATTCCCCGTTAATTCGAACTCGAATCAATTTCCCTTTGACACTGTTTTCAGCCATTTATTATCGGCTATTTCGAACTATTCTTCGTTTCCCCTGAGTGTTCGAAATAGCGAGGTTCGACTGTACTATTTTTTTTGCCAGTCGGAATCGGAAATGAAAGACTGCGCCGGAGATCGAAAGTCGCCGTCTTGTCCCTGTTTTCAAGTGGCTTATTTCAGGTGCGCCACGGCACTGATTAGCAGTGGCGACCCCGGCCCCGGCCCCGACCCCGACCCCGACCCCGACCCCGACCCCGACCCCGACCCCGACCCCAACCCCGGCCCCGACCCCGGCCCCGACCCCACCCCGGCCCCGGCCCCGGCCCCGACCCCGACCCCGGCCCCGACCCCGACCCCCGACCCCGACCCCGACCCCGACCCCTACCCGGTCGGGGTCGGGGCCGGGGTCGGGGCCGGCCCCGGCCCCGACCCCCGGCCCCGACCCCGACCCCGACCCCGACCCCGGCACCGATCTCGACCCCGGCCCCGGCCCCGGCCCCGGCCCCGGCCCCGACCCCGGCCCCGACCCCGACCCCGGCCCCGACCCCGGCCCCGGCCCCGGCCCCGGCCCCGGCCCCGGCCCCGGCCCCGGCCCCGGCCCCGGCCCCGGCCCCGGCCCCGGCCCCGGCCCCGGCCCCGGCCCCGGCCCCGGCCCCGGCCCCGGCCCCCGGCCCCGGCCCCGGCCCCGGCCCCGGCCCCGGCCCCGGCCCCGGCCCCGGCCCCGGCCCCGGCCCCGGCCCCGGCTCCGGCCCCGGCCCCGGCCCCGGCCCCGGCCCCGGCCCCGACCCCGGCCCCGGCCCCGGCGCCGACCCCGACCCCGACCCCGACCCCGACCCCGACCCCGACCCCGGCCCCGGCCCCGGCCCCGACCCCGCGTTTTACTGACACCCCTTCAAAACCCTCTTCCAGGTGTTTTCAAAATAGCTCTATAGCTATCTCGGGGCTGAAAATCGTTAGAAGTTTTGTGTTCGTAATGCTGGGACGTTCGTACAAGTCAACATTCATCGTATAGTTCGTTCATTTCTTCGTGCGGTACTTGTGTAATTAACTCAGTATTAGTATGTATTAGTACCTTTAACTGGTACGCGAAGGAAGGTACGGACTTGCTATTGCGTTCTTACATTGGGTCATCATACGGCACTTGTGCAATTACCTTAGTTTATAATTAGTACAATTCAAGTATATACTTGGTATATAGTACGTACGACACTCACCCTATAGTACGTTCGCACATGTTCATAATTAGTACGTTCGTACATTGGTTCCTTATACGGTTGTAGTGTTCGTACAATTCAGGTTTATAGTACGTACGGCACTTACCCTATAGTACGTTCGCACACGTTCATAATCAGTACGTTCGTACATTGGTTCGTAATACGGCACTTGTAGTGTTCGTACAATTCAGGTTTATAGTACGTACGGCACTTACCCGCACTTACTTACGTTCGCACACGTTCATAATCAGTACGTTCGTACATTGGTTCGTAATACGGCACTTGTAGTGTTCGTACAATTCAGGTTTATAGTACGTACGCCACTTACCCTATAGTACGTTCGCACACGTTCATAATAAGTACGTTCGTACAAGTATATACAAGTCATATCGTTCGTAATTATTAAAAAAGTACGTTCGTACATTGGTTCATCATACGGCACTTGTAGTGTTCGTACAATTCAAGTTTATAGTACTTACGGCACTTACCCTATCAGTACGCAGTACGTTCGTAAAAGTCAATATTTATCTTGGCTACAATTCCCTTACAATTAAGTTAGTACTTTAGTACGTTAATAAGTTAGAATTTTATGTTTCTTCGTAATTAGTACGTTAGTAAGTTCGTACATTGGTTAATAGTTATGGTATAGTAGTAATAGTACTTTAAGTCCACGTACTAGCAAGAAAAACACATAAAGGGGCTCCTGAAACTGGCAGCATATGCTATTTAGACTGGGCTTTTTTAGGCAATCTGTGACTGGGGGGGGGGGGGGGGGGGGCTCCTCGGACCTCCCCCTTTATATCTCTGGAACCAGTACGGCTAGGACCATGAAATTTTCACACAAAGTTCACCTCCATACAAGGAAACCTTACACCCAGTTTTGACCTGCCACACCCAATTATGACGTCACAATGACGTCATTTTTGTTTTTCCGACGTTTCTTTGATATTTTTCTATCCAGATACTTAAAATATCAAATATAACTGTAAAATCATCTCTTTAATATTAAAACATAATAAATACAAACAAGGACACATTTGTAAAGCGAGAAAAAGCAAAAAAAGGCGATAAAACTATAATTTTGAAATTATTGTCCGCCATCTTGGATCCGCCATCTTGGATTTCCTTTTTTTTTTTTGTTTAAATTAAAATTTAAAAAAATATCTAAATGAGAAAAGGATCAGAATGTATAAAACACGTATCAAACTAATGTCTATTATCCAAACAATGAACTTAGAAGCGTTATTTAATAAATAGTACAACATGTTTGTCTATAATTCAAAGAGAGCAAAAATTTACCTACCCGTCCCCCCCCCCCCCAAATATTTGATGTTAAAATTTTTTGATGTCTTTCAAGAACTAGTCCCAAGAAAAAACTGTTCTAACACAGTGAATCACACTGGCATGTTATGGATACCAAAATGTCCCTAGATAAATTCTAGGAAAAGTCAGAAAATTTCAGCCTCATAGCTATTTCGGTGTAAAAGTTATCACAATTTTACTGGGGGGGGGGGGGGGGTTCGAAAAGCCCCCCCCCCCCCACTCTGACTAGGGTTAAAATAAGTTCCAGTTGTTCCAATTTGTTTAATTTGTCTAATGTGACTGAATTGTCCGGGAGCTAAATTCGTAGGGATGGCTTTCGAGGTCAAATAGAGAAAGGAAAATTACATATTTAAAGGAAGAAGAAACAAGAGAATGAAAGAGTACACGAGTTTTCAATCTTTTCTTGGAACTTGCCGTCTTGTTGGTGCCATGTAAAGTCTGTTTATTATTGTCATTTCTTAGATGCATACGATTGTTTAATCATGAATCACGGGCTATTTTTTCGCAAATTCCCGAATCACGTAGCTTGTGAAAATGTTTTCTGCATATACCATATTTCTATTCTGTAGCGCCGTATTGAGTCGAAAAATTGACAGAATAATTGACATGTGTTGTTTTAGAATTGGTATCTCTTAGGGGTAAAAATTATTTTGAGCCATTCCACGCCAATCAAACAAGATTCTGGTACCTTTAGCAAATTTCCACCGGTTTTCCGTGGTGTGGACTCTTATTTACCACGATTTACGTCATCACATGGTCAAAATGTTGTGGACTCACGAGGCGCAGCCGAGTGAGTCAGCAACAAATTTTGACCATGTGATGACGTAAATCGTGGTAAATAGGAGTCCACACCACGGAAAACTGGTGGAAATCTGTTTTTTACCACAATAGTTGATAGAGTTGATAGAGCACCGGTCTGCAGAGCGGGAGGTCTCGGGTTCGAACCCCGGCCGGACCAACACTCAGGGTCTTAAAATAACTGAGGATGAAGGTGCTGCCTTTGCTATGACATCGGCAAATGGTTAGACCTTCACGTGGCTCGGATGACCACGTAGAAATGGCGGTCCCGTCTCCCATGGGGACGTAAAAGAACCACTGAGGACGTAACAAACCCTGGCTGTGACCACCCTCAGTGTCAGTACTTGTTCATGGGTGGGGTGGGTCTGATTGATTGTGAAGCGCATTTGAATATATATATATAGAATTTGCGCTATACAAATGCATATTTTATTTTATTTATTTATTTATAATATTTGAAAAAATAATACGGGGAAAAATCGAAGTTTCGTTACAAAACATGACTGCCAAGAAAGCGCGAGCGTTGTCTATAACTTCCTCGCAATCTGATTGGTTTATTTTTTTCAAGCGCGCGCTTTTATAGGCATTGCGTGATGTTAGCGTCAGCACCGTTGTCTGTACTCTCATTTACCACCCGCATCGACCAATCAGATTGCGAGATTACCGGCAATTGTGGTAAAATTTAAAATTTCCGACGAGACCCCCATCATCAGCACCTCTGCGACAGCGCGCGACAAATCGCGCCCAAATCGCACTGAAATCACCGTCCGTTTACACGTGCGATTTGAAGATTGACAGGTCGCTATAAAACACGACAAAATTGTGAGTGTCCTCATCCAAAATGGAAAATTCAAATTTATGAAAAAAATGCGGAAATTGCAAATATTGTCTGCTAGAGTTGCAAAATAACATACAATCAAACATTTTGATGCTTTTGGTAGCATTTTATATGTTTTTTCGCTGCAAAAAGGTGAAAAACACGCTTTTTCTTCAAAAATGGGTTGACCACATGTTACTTATGACGTCATATCTTGTTACCATAGCAACCGGTTGTCGCCAAACTTAACAAAACAGGAAAAACCATGACTCCTTGATTGCTCGCGCAATAGGAACTAATTTTAACGCAACATTGAGGGGGAGAGCACGCACGCATGATTCAACAGCTAAACGTGAACATGTCCTTGAGTGTTCCAGCTAATTATGACGCGAATCGCAGGTATTTGAAAATGCGACGTTATTGCAACTTTATACGTGTGAATGAAATGAAAAATCTTTGAAATAAAATTCGCAAACGAGCATCGTGTATTGTCGCTGTTTCCAAAGCGCAAAATTTAAACGACTTCCTTACACACGATAAGGTAACAGCACAGACGAGAGATACTTCAGAATAACGGGTAGCGAAAAACAATTTGTGAAATGAGGGACGTATTGGATAATTAATTTTAACTTTTATTTATTGTCCGTGATGCTTCGCATGGTTATTTCGCCTAAAGTAAGCATAAATAGAGCAGTGTGAACAGTAGTTTGACAAGTGAGTGGCGTATTGTCAATTTTTTTCCTGCGCATGCTCAAGCCAGAAGGTTATTCTACCTCATAAATAGAGCAGAAAAGTTCGATTTCTATGAAGAGAAAGAGAGTTATCGGAAAAATGGCAAGCTTGAAAGCAACGATGAATGGATCGATCGCGAGCTGCTCCAGTCTGATTAATCCAACAGCACTAAAAATCGGGATGACCATTGCTTACTGCCTGATCTTTGTTGTTTCGCTGGTCGGGAATTCCATCATCCTGTTGATTGTTTATAAAACGCAGAGCATGAGAAAACCGATCAACTTTTTCATCGTAAACATGGCCATGTCAGACTTGCTGTTTCCAATAACGCTGATTCCGTTCGTGCTGCTAACTTTGTACGTGAAGTCCTGGGTTAATAGTGGTCCTCTTGGCCAGGCCTTGTGTAAACTGGAAGTCGTCTTAATACATGTTTGTATGGCAGTGTCTATTCAAAGCCTGGTTCTGATAGCAGTGGATCGATTTGGAGCTGTTGTATTTCCACTCCATTCTCCACTGATCAGTTCAAAGCTGTGTCCTTTTTTTATACTTGCCACGTGGATCGTCGCGATAGCATTCTTCTCGCCACTGCTATTGGCCGCAAATGTTTTTGAATACGGCCATGGACAACAGATGTGTGCATTATCGTTATTATCCGCTGTAAATTACTATCTTGTAATGTCTATCGTATTTTGTTACATCCCTCTCGTCTTGCTGACCATACTTTACTCCATCATCCTTATCAAGCTCAAGTCACAGAAGACTCCAGGCGAGCAGTCAGTCAACGCTGATGAACAACGTGCGAGAAGAAACAGAAACGCGATAAAGATGGCCATTGCTATCGTGTTAGGCTTTGTAGTGTGTTGGGTACCCTATAGTATTTTCATTTTGTTATTTTACTTTGCATGGGACAAGTTGACTTTTAGTTGTGAATTTGTTCTTTATGGGATTATCGCCTTTTCTACAATGATCGTAAATTGTGCCAGGAATCCTTGTATCTGTTTTACTTTCAGTGGAAATTATCGTCGAGGTCTTAAGAGACTCTTGAAGTGTTTCGGGTGATTGCAGATCAGAGTAATTACCTTGTGAGACTCCAATCATAGCTCAGTAGTGTGTCTTAAAGCATTGTGAGCGTTTCTTGGCAGTTCTGTAGTTATGCCGGGTTTTCTCTAAAATAATTTTCACACAACTGAAAGAAAAATTTTGTAATTTTGTTTATCGATATTTAGAATGAGCAAGAGTTTTAAATGTTAACTGTTAAATGATGACAGTTAATTTAATTGTCGAGCGTTTTTTACATGAGACTCTGGCTCGGGAGAAATATTACTATTACTTGTTACCTACTTACATATAGACCTGAAATGTGTAAATAATATGCAAACAATGAACGAATTGTTAATTGTTAATATGCGTGATTGTATAATGCCATGTCATATCGTGCTGTGTATGTTGGAAAGAAACTTTGCTGTACGGTTCCATTAACCCGTACTTTGAACCTCTGCCGGTACACAAACATGAAGGAAGAAAAACAAAGAGTAAACGAATAAATCTTTTTATGGAACTTGATTTTTTCTTTTTTTACCGTATAAAGTCTGCTTGTTATTGTCATTTCTTAGAAGCATACAAATGCTTACTAACAGCAGAAGAAGTCAATAAACGGAGTATACAGTAGTGACAAGTACCGTGTTTGACTCGCTTTGTTCTCGCTCCGTAGTTTCAGCGAAAAAGGGTACTTTTTCCTTGTTTGAGAGGGAGCCTTGGAAAGGGCAGTAAAACAGTACGTCACGTGTGACGTTAAAAAACGCACCCAGCTCGCACTTAATGTTGTATTTTATTCAGTTAGTGATATTTCAGCGAGCACTTCGGTGTTGGTGAACGCTGATAAACAACGTGCTAGAAGACACAGAAACGTGCTAAAGATCTGGCCATTGTTAGCGTGTTAAGCTTTGTATTGTGTTGGGTACCCATTTTGTATTTTGAACCTGCTGTTGTTAATTGTACAGGACAGGTTGTCTGTTTGTGGGTTTTCAAATTACATTTTTGTCGTCGCTTTTATGGCTTTCATAAATTGTGCCATGAACCCTACGAGTATGTTTTATTTTTAGTGCAAATTATCGCCGAGGTCTTAAGAATCTCTTGAAATATTTCGGGTGATTGTAGACCCGAGTAATTAGCCTTTAAGACTTCATTATAGATTCGGCATTACATACATATACTTTATTTATTTAGAGTAGCAAATATACAAATATGCTAGTATCTCCGAGAGTTTACAATAAACTAATTCAGTTACGATAATATAAATTACAATAGAGCGGTTTCAATTGAGTGTCGTAAAACCTAAACCAAAGTAATAACTTTGACCGATCATGCACAGAACTCGATCTTAGACAATCCGATGAACCAATCACTCGAAGCAAATACAAGTAGCCGGCACCAAGCGCGGGAAAACGCGTGCGAGCAAGTCACGATTGCTTTTGGTTTGACTTGTGATTGGTTTAGAAAGTGGCAGGAGCTTTTTCGTAGCCAATCACAAAGCTTAGAAATGCAAAACCAAAGCAATTGCGAAATTACTTTCGACAAACGATTTTCACGCAGCTGAAAGAAAAACTTTGCAATTTTGTTTATCAATATTTAGAATAGGTTTAAAAGAATAGTCTTTTTTTTTTAAAAAAAATGTTAAGCATGAACTAGTGATACTTATATTAAAACTTGTAACGTGTAAATATCATGTAAATAATGAACGAATTGTAAGAATGAATTGTAAATATGCCTGAGTGTATAATGCCCTGCATGTCATATCATACTATGTATGTTTTAAAGAAACTTTGCTGTACGGTAACCTGGTTAAATAAACCGTACTTTGGACTTCTATATGCACGGAAACACGAAAGAAAAAGATCAAAGAGTAATCGAAATTTTAAACAGTTTTCTTGACTTGGAACCTGCCGTGTTGCTGGTTCCTTGTAAAGTCTGATTGTTATTTTCATTTCTTAGAAGCATGTAATAATTTAATAACTGAAGAAGAAATCAATAAAGTAGTTCGCGCTCTTTAAACTACTTTTGCAGTTGTTCCAATTTCTTTAATTTGTCTAATGTGACTGAATTGCCCAGGAGCTAAATTCGTAGGGATGGCTTTCGAGGTCAAATATAGAGAAAGGAAAATTGAAGGAAAAAGAAAAAAAAAAGTAATCGAGTTTTTAACCTTTTCTTGGAACTTGCTGTCTTGTTGGTACCATGTAAAGTCTGTTTATTATTGTCATTTTTTAGAAGCATACAATTGTTTAATCAGACTCTGATTGAACAATTGTATTTGAGAAGAAACAAAAAGGTATACAGTAGTAACAAGCTCAGAGTTTGACTCGCTTATCCGTTTCAGTCAAAAAAATGAACTTTAACCTCCTTTCAAGCTCCCTTTTCATTTGTCATTGTTACAGAGTAGGCCTATAACACACGTGACTTAAAAGACCGTCAGTAAAAGGAAATGCCAAAGGAAAATAAACTTCGGTTAAACTGAAAAAGATTCGCGCTCTCTTAAACTACTTTGCAATTGTAACAATTTGTTCAATTTGTATCTGAATATGAATAATTTGTCCAGGAGTTCAATTCGTAGGGATGACATGACTTTCAAGTCAGTTCAATTAGAGAAAGGAAAACTAAATGTCGCGTGTTTACTCCTGTGCAGGCCTTTAAATAAGGCAACAAGAATATGCCGCCAGCTAGCGCTTGCAGAGCCGTTAATGAGCTATTGAGTCTTCTCATGATAATCCCGTAGTCGATGTCAGCGCATCCTCCTTTTTTCTTCTAACCCTTTCATCGTTGTTTTATTTGCGATGTGTTTTTGTGGCACACGAATTCAGTGATAGCTCGATTCACTCTTGAGCACAGATGTGTGATAGAATACTATAGTTTTGAAAGAGCTCATGCTTTCAGAAAAACGATAAACCGTGTTAGGTTTCGTTTCTTGGGTATATCGCAAATTCAGTAGTCTTTGCTCGAAGTTCTTCGTGAAGGCAGCTTCTCCTTTATGAGAGAAATTTAAACCAAGTGCAAATAGAGACATCTTGGGCAAAGCTATATCAAGGCCTTCTATCTTATTGTTTCTATTTGCACCTTGCCACATGCCTTCTGTCTTACGTTTAGTTGCCTTGAGGCCTGAACATTTTTTGTAGGTTTGAAGGAATTTGAATAGGTTTTGTGCAGAGCTTATGTCAGAAAGAAAGGCGGTAAAATGTCATCTGCATATTGTGCAATTTTAAATCCTTTATAGTAAATATTAAATTCATTGTTACTTCCACAGTCAGCTTGTGACGATAGATTTTTCCTATTTTGGCACGGAATGGAAACTGTAAACTTGAACGATACTTTTTGAGTAAAAATGACTTTACGCGGGGAAACTTAGCTCTTGAGCGACCACGCTTGCAGCAGAGAAAAGGCTCGTCACAACCTCGGTACACGGGGATCTACTAGCGAGGACTTCTTAGGACTCAGCAAATACAACAGTACGTCGGCCAGCATAGGTTTATTCTCTCTCAGGATCTAACCAACTAAAGTGTACAATTGTACTTCTATATATAGTGGAACCAGAGCAGAATACAAGTTCCTCAATTGTTCAAGTAAATTTACGAGCACGCGTTCGTGGCTCCCGAGAACAAAAGAACTACTTAAAAATTCTAGGACACGTAGTATTCTGCTTTGTTACCAAAGTTGAGTGACAACCTAGAGCACTCCCCTTGAAAGAAACTACATTAAAAATTTACGAGAGCAGAAGGACTTTTAGCCTGTTCCAGGCTCCGAGATAGTGGGGAACGCGCGAAGTAAAAAAAGGAGGGAAAAATCGCGGGGGAACTGGGAGAGGGAGGTCCGCGGAGCCTGTAAACATTTCTTTACCGACGCTCTTCCGCCCTCTTTTGGCAAGTTTTGCGATAATCCAATTTTCTGTCGTCAAAAAGTCAAAATGTCAATTAACAGAAATAGTTCTCGGATTTCTCGCGC
Source organism: Cladopsammia gracilis (assembly GCA_022457155.1). Classification (NCBI taxonomy): domain Eukaryota; kingdom Metazoa; phylum Cnidaria; class Anthozoa; order Scleractinia; family Dendrophylliidae; genus Cladopsammia; species Cladopsammia gracilis. The sequence continues at coordinate 1,865,256 of JAJGOT010000098.1, read as the reverse complement.
GAGTATTTCGCGCAAAAGCACGTACAAGAACGCGAGGAAATCCGCATGTATCAAGACGCGTACACCGACGAAAATACTGTCCTCGAACCTTCAAAATGCTGCAGATTTTGTAGCAGAAACGTAGCATGTAGAGAAACCAAGGTGCCATGAGTTTCTTTGTTCAGTGTAGCGAGAAATAAGGAATTGCTGGCGTTTTCTGGAACCGAGATGCTGGAGATTCAAATCTTTCAAACCGGATGGCAATGACGCCATACGACTGACAATGGAGGTACTGCCTAGCTCCGAGAAACACGTCAACTTAAGCGCAAAATAAACTCTGCGGAACTAAAAACAATTGCAAGATACCACTTTTCAAATATAGACCGTGACTATCGCATAAGACTTGGAGCTTAGACTCTTTTAGCCGTGATGAAGAAACGCTATCTCGCAAGTTATGCTAACCGCAGACTTGCGCTCACATCAAATCACGGACTGAGAAATGAACCGATCCTAAGCATATCTTTATTTTGATCGAAAAGGAAAAATATCTCAGGCACGTACTTGGGATAGACTTATTCTAAAGCTGGGCTAAAATGCTTTTAGCGACGAGCAGGATTTGTGTTAGGCCTGTTACCTTTTATAAAAACCGAGCTTTTTCAGTTGTTCGACTTGATCTCGCATCACTGAAACCAATGGAGAAACGACTATTATCGTCGATTTCTCTGCCAAAGCTGCTTTCGCTAGGCGCAGAAAGAGCTGAAATATCAAGCTTCTCCCGAAACCGGTCGGCAGAATCGCGAAGACATCTTTACCACGCGCCAGGCGGTGTGCGTCACGAGATTTGACCAATAGCAAGCCGTTGTTTAAACAATTGTCCTCGCGGCAAACGAGAAGCTATTTCAGCGCGTGGAGTTGAAAAAATTGTTCCTTTTCAAGGATTTCAGCGATGTTAATTGAAAATGTTTTCAGGCAGAATTAAAGAGAAATATCCCTTCTTCGTTATGGCTACAATTAAATCTTACATTCGAGCACAATGACTGCCATAGCTGACCTCAAAGTAAACCTACTCGGCTCAATTGCCACATTATCGTAAACTGAACTTTCACACCTTTTCTTAGACTTCTCATTCCTTTACACGTTTGTTTTTCGTAAATAATTTGGGACATACAGTTAATTTAGCCTTTCTTCTTTGAGAATTTCGGGGTCTACCCGGGTCTACCCCTTTTAGTTTTCTTGGTTGAAGCCGTTCAAAATTGATAAGTTCACCAACTCGCCTAGGTCTCCTGGTGAGTAACAATAATTTTCTGCGCCCACGCGGCCGTCACGCGCGTCCTTTATCATCATAATTAGATGTGAGTAATATCCAATAAAAAAAAAAAAAAAAATCTTCTTGTTTGGTCTTTTTTCGGCCTATTTTCCCTCAATTATAGTTGAAGGAAGAAAACATTCAAACCTTCATAGGTTTTGATGTTCAAAGTGACTTTTTTTGTCGGCGTTTGCAGTGCTTGTTCTGTATAATACGTGGAGCGGTCTTTGCGTGATTTAGGTCTCGTGGCGTTGACCCGTGCATAAATTTGATCTTTCCGGTTGTCTTGTTTATTAACGGATTGTATGTTTCGATTCAAATCAGAATAGTGTGTCAGAGAAAAAGAAAAACCGGCCTTTACGAAGTAGTGTTGCGTTTGTAAACTTGTATATTTGATTACTTTACCAAAGAAAAGGCACTAGATTTAAATTCAGGCTAAATAACGCAAACGTAGGAGATGCTGACTCCGTCGAGACGAAGAGAAAATGAGCCGCTCCACAAATTAACCCATGGGGCATTGCAAGTTGTGACGCACACCGCCTGACCACGCGCCAAGTTTACAAGGCATTCTTGTTGCCCTTTCCTGAGCGCTTCTATATTAGGAAAATCGCGCAGGCATTCCTCCAAAATATTGCATCAGAGCTATTACATGACTTTGATTCCTTTTCATCACGCGCGAGGATCACGTACGCCATCGTTACGATTGACAAGTATAATGTGCATAGCGAGGTGTTGACATTACTTGTCAAAACGGACCAATCAGTGGGTATACCAGGAGCTGGTATACCGGAAAGAGCTTTTTAAAGAAATGTTTACAGGCTCCGCCGACCGCCCTCACCCCAGTTCCCCCGCGATTTTTTCCTTCTTTTTTTACTTCGCGCGTTCCCCACTATCTCGGAGCCTGGAACAGGCTAAAGGACTTTGCCTCCGCAAGCAACTGTAACAAAGAACTCTGAGCTTTTTCTGATGAGTCACGGAGATAACTATTTAAATATTCTTTTCATACACTTAAAACTATTGAAACGCACGTGGCAACGATTAGCAGCTGTACAACTTGTACACGTTTCTACTTGAATACATTACTACGACTATTGTTTGCAAAAACCCAACTTTTGGCCTATTTCCTTTCACAACACGAACTAGAAATTTAAGCAATAGATAACTACACAATTTTGAGTCTAAATACTATGGCTATGAAGCTGTACGAGTGAACACGGAACCATTATCTTTAAATACGAAGCGACTAGCGAACTGACAAATAACGCTCTGAATAAAACCTGCACAATACTATTTTGGTCAATGCGAGAAGTGTAACTCCACTAAATACCTTTATAAAACGTTTTAACAACAGCAGTTGTCATGATTTTGAATTCCCTCCCGTAACAAGCTGCTCTGATGGTATTAGCGAGGAATTTTAAGATAGAAAAAAAAGAGAGCTGGAAAGCGGGCAATCTTTACCGACATATTTTGATTACAGAGCTCGAGCAGTTGTTGTGAAATGTGAATATATTGCTAAATCAAACGTGATATTCCTAGTGCCTTATTAACGCCTGTAGAAAAACGTGAACAGTTTCTATTCTCAAATGGAAATTGAATAGGTTTTGCGCAGAGCTCATGTTAGAAACAAAGGCGGTAATGTCATCTGTATATTGTGCGATTTTAAATCCTTTATAGTAAATATTTAATTCATTGTTACTTCTATCTGCTCTGATGGTATTAGCAAGAATTTCTGCGCATGGAACTCTGTCCCTGGTAGGGGTATTTCGGGGCTGCTTTGCGGTTGCCTTTCCCCTTTGTGCATTCGTTTACGGATCCTGCCATAGGCGTACGAGGGGTAGGGGCTGGGAGGGGGGGGGGGGGGGGGCGGCTGCACTGCAGCGCCCCCCCTCCAGTCGTAAAAAAATATAGTATTATTCGGGCAAAACTGGTCGACTATTGGGGCACCACAGACACAGAAATATTACTGAATTATTTTGTGATTCAATGTCTTAAATTAATTGTTTTTATTTCGTTACTCACATTACTCACTTAACTTTCTAACCAACCTCTACTACATCGATCATGTCATTGATGTGATAGCTCCATGATGCTAACCGCGTGAGCAGACATAGGCCCTATTTACATGGAAAGGGGATGATCCTAGTGCTAGGATCATCCGAGCGCAACATGTTTTCTAGAATGCGAGATGTAGAAGCTCATTCTCTTATCGTTCACAGTGGTAGAAAAGTAAAATGTCAGCGAGTGCTAGAATCATCATCATCATGACGAATAAACATGACGTCACGAGTTTCATTCGGGCAAATTAAGTTCAGCCCCCCCGACAAAATTTTTCCTGCTTTCATCGTTCTTCAACGTGGGTTCCCCTCGTACGAGTTTCGCCACGAGGTTTTCCCAATTATAGTGCCTTAGTAAAATGTATCTCGTTGTAGTTAAAAATGAAGGGGGAAATCCCATCGAAGCAGGCCCGATCCCTTCACCAGGAGTATTATATTTCGCAACCCAACTTTTTTCGTAGCTGGGGAGTTGAGCAAATACCAAGTTCAATTAGAGTCCATTAAAGGGGCTGACCAGAAGTGTCGTAAATGAGTCCTTTTAGCATCGGACGTGACTCAAGACATTGTTTGCTTATTGGATCACGGATGATGGATATCTTACACGTTTTCTTAGAACCAAGGGCAAGACAAGAAACCAGTGAGTTATATATTATGACTTTTAAGATGTATCCCACTAGTCCGGTACATTTGTGGTGCCGGGACCAAGATACACAGGGAAACAGCCGCGTGGCCAGGCGATTTGAAAGCGCACGTCTGGACGAAGAAAGAGTGGAATCTTCCGAGGCGATGGAAAGCTTGAAAAAGAGTACCGAGAAGAAAATTATGAAGCTAAAATACTTCATGAAACCAGCAGATGAACTTATTGGAGACAGCAAATACGCAGAGATAATATAACGTTGTTTAAAACTCCACTGTTGTTCCGTTAAAACTTCCAGTTGTACAGTAACTGTTGTAGATGTATTGGATTCGCGCCACTACTAAGCGGAAAATGTCTACGATTGCCCGTTTGTCGATCGATTGTGCGATCTTTTTACAAGACATAGATAACATAGAACTTCTTTTTCGTTTTTTGAGTTTTGGGGAGAGATACGTATGTCTCTAATTTTTTGTACCGTTTGCTTGTGATTTTGTTATCCAAATTAACTTTCCTGGAAGAGCCACCATAGGGCTCGCCCTTCCGATATCTTATATTGCATGGAGGCGTTTGGGAGTGAGGGCATCCAGTAGAAATGTGTTACTATCAGCTTAGAACAGAACAAAACAAAACAAGAAAAACCATGACGCCTTGATTGCTCGCGCAATATCAACTAATTTTAACGCAACATTGAGGGGGAGTGCACGCACGCATGATTGAACAGCTAAACGTGAACTTGTCCTTGAGTGTTCCAACTAATTATGACGCGAATCGCAGGTATTTGAAAATGCGACTTTATTGCAACTTTATACGTGTGGATGAAATAAACAATCTTTGAAGTAAAATTCGCAAACGAGCATCGTGTGTTGTCGTTGTTTCCAAAGCGCAAAATTGAAACGACTTCCTTGCACACAATATTACACACAATATTACACACAATATGCAATATCCTTACACACAATATACAATATCCTTACACACAATATACAAACGCGCGGCTTATGGTACTTTGCGAAACGAAACGAAACGAAACGAAACGAAATGGTACTTTGCGAAACGAAACGAAACGAAACGAAACGAAACGAAACGAAATGGTATGACAATACTATATGAAGATACGCTTAGTTAAAATTATGTACTAGAAACTATCAAAATGCCGCATGCGGATTTGCCTAATGTATTGTTTGCTGCCTGGTCAGGATGTTTTTGTTTTCGGCGATTTGTAACGGCGATAATTCACTTCACTGCTTGATTTTATATTCACTCGTTCTAGAAGTATGATATATGATATATGATATATGATATATATGGTCTGTCTGATAAATTTCTGTTTAATTTTAGTTTTGTCTTATGTTGTACAATACTTGCAAACTAGCTTTACAGCATATCGGGCTTCAAGCTTCAAGTGTGTTGTTCTCAGTTTACACCATTTTGTGACTTGGGATTTCACTCGATTTATTCACTCGATCTAAAAGATTTTTTTCGCGGTTTGTCACGAAAAGTAAGGCTAAAAATTAGCCTGTGACAGCCGCTTCCTCGGGGATTTTTTTCTGAGGGGAGGAAGCGGCTGTCACAGGCTACTAAAAATAAGAATAATCTAAGAACTCAATTAAAGAAAAGTTGCGCGAAGGAAAAACAATGGAGGCATGCTCACTTGTCTTCCGTTCATTCTGATCTCGGAAGATGCTCACTTATGAGGCCCGAAACGGTTTTAAGGTGCACGCGCGCGCAGCTTACCGGAAGTGAAAATGCCGCGTAAAATCGCACAAACCGGAAATAAAACGTGCAAGAAAGTTTGATCGGTGACCTATTCTGATTTTTTGCACACAAGCAACATTCAGTCAATCCTTTCTTATACAAATGTTTGTTTTGTTTCTATTTCCGCTAGGTAGATTTTTTGTTTCGTTTCGTTTCGTTTCGCATTGTACCATTTCGTTTCGTTTCGTTTCGTTTCGTTTCGTTTCGCAAAGTACCATAAGCCACAACGCGCAAAATTGAAACGACTTCCTTACACACAGCACAGACGAGAGATACTTCAGAATAACAGCTGTGTAGCGAAAAACAATTTGTGAAATGAGGGGCGTATTGGATAATTAATTTTAACTTTTATTTCTTGTACGTGATGCTTCGTATGCTTATTTCGCCTAAAGTAACCATAAATAGAGCAGTTTGAACAGTAGATTGACAAGTGAGTGGCGTATTGATCATTTCCTTCCTGCGGATGCTCAAGCCAGAAGGTTATTCTACCTCATAAATAGAGCAGAAAAGTTCGATTTCTATGAAGAGAAAGAGAGTTACCGGAAAAATGGCAAGCGTGAACGCAACGATGAATGGGTCGATCGCGAGCTGCTCCAGTCTGATCAATTCAACAGCACTAAAATTCGGGATGACCATTGCTTACTGCCTGATCCTTGTTGTTTCGCTGGTCGGGAATTCCATCCTCGCGTTGATTGTTTATAAAACGCAGAGCATGAGAAAACCGATCAACTTTTTCATCGTAAACATGGCCATGTCAGACTTGCTGTTTCCAATATCGCTGATCCCGGTCGTACTGCTAAATTTGTACGTGAAGTCCTGGATTATCAGTGCTGCTCTTGGCCAGGCCTTGTGTAAACTGGAAGTCGTCTTAGTATATGTTTCTATGGCAGTGTCTATTCAGAGCCTGGTTCTGATAGCAGTGGATCGATTTGGAGCTGTTGTATTTCCCCTCCGTTCTCCACTGATCAGTTCAAAGCTGTCTCCTTTTTTTATACTTGCCACGTGGATCGTTGCGATAACATTCTTCTCGCCACTACTATTGGATAGTGAATACGCCCATGGACAACAGATGTGTGCACTATCGTTATTATCCGCTGTAAATTACTTTCTTGCAATGCATATCGTATTTTATTACATCCCTCTCGTCTTACTGACCATACTTTACTCCATCATCCTAATCAAACTGAAGTCACAGAAGATTCCAGGCGAGCAATCGGTTAACGCTGATGAACAACGTGCGAGAAGAAACAGAAACGTGATAAAGATGGCCATTGCTATCGTGTCAGGCTTTGCATTGTGTTGGGTACCCTATAGTATTTTCAGTTTGTTATTTTACTTTGCATGGGACAAGTTGACTTTTAGTTGTGGGTATGCACTTTATGGGATTATCACCTTTTCTATAATGATATTAAATTGTGCTATGAACCCTTGTATCTGTTTTACTTTCAGTGGAAATTATCGTCGAGGTCTTAAGAGACTCTTGAAGTGTTTCGGGTGATTGTAGACCGGAGTAATTACCTTATAAGACTCCCATCATAGATCAGTAGTGTGCCTTAAGGTGATTCCTCAGTATTGCACTGCGCATCCTGTACTGCGCATAACACACGTAATAGTCCTTTCATGGCAGCCAGTTGATAACAACACTCTTTTTAGTGAACGGTTTTTAAAACACGCAGCTGGAAATTTAATTTTCTTACGAGTATTTTTCAAAAGGAGAATTACCATAATTTATAAGCAATGAGCGAGCGCGGTTGAGCAAAATGAGCGCGCGCACATTTCGGAGGATGGAATGTTTTTTATCAAAGGCCCGCAAGCTCGTTAGAAAATACGACTGTCTTTTTCTCTCTAACGAGCATGGTGACCTATATTTTTTATTGCATCATTTTGATGTTAAATTAATGCTTTTTAAGTTAACAAAGTTAAAAAAAAATTCCTCGACAGGAAAAAAAGATATCGCTAAAAACGTTCTCAAATCAGTTACTCGTGGGAGCAAATTGTTGACCTTGAAAACATGGACGCGAGGAACGTTTTGAGTCCGTGTCATTTGAAGTTGTGTGACTTTTTCAGAAATTTTATTTTAAAGTGTTCCCATATGGTGGAGACTTTAATCTATCAAATTTTTTTTAAGAATTGTAAACTTTGCTTTCACGGGTTACCGGGAAAAGAAACATGAACCGATCAAATAATGACGTGCGTGATCGGTATTGCTATAGGCATAAATCGGGCAACATTGGTCCATCATATCTCTTTACCGAGCATGGTGACCTATCTTTTTTATTGAATTTTTCGAAACAACTTATGGTAGGGAGCTGTTAGGGAAAATTTAAAAAAAATCGTTCGACAACTTTTATTTCTGAGGAATCACCTTAAAACATTGTGAGCGTTTCGTGGCACTTCTCTAGTTATGATCTTCTCTAAAATCATTTTCACACAACTGAAAGAAAAATTTTATAATTTTGTTTATCGATATTTAGAATGAGTTTAAAATAAGAGTTTTAAATGTTAACTGTGAAATGTTGACACTTAGGGCGCTTACCATTTGTCAGAACTGGCCGGCCGGACCGCTCAGTTAGTAAATTAAAGCCAATATAATCGCAATTTACTGTCTTTTATTGACCTACTGTCTGATTTTTGTTGTAATAATCCTGTTTTGCATAGCAGCGCAATCCAACCTCGCCCCGTTTTTGCTTATTACAGCTCTGTATTGGCAATATCTCCTTATTGTTATTAAGCATCCAGTAATAAAATAAAAAGGGTCACCGATGTCTATCTTTATTGTCTCGTTTCTGTTGTTGTCTTGTCTTTTTTGCTGCATTATCGAGACCCCTTCTATGTAGCCAAATATGTTGCTTTTTACGGTATTAAAATCTAATAAAATGCTAAATTTAAATTAAATCCTAAGAACATTCTAAAAAGTGGATATTAAAACTTTGTTTTAATATCAATTACAGCAATTGCAGTTATACAAATGTAATATTACATTTTGTATACCTTAAATGAAGAAAAAACTAAATATTATTCCATTATTTGTCGGAACTGGCCGGCCAGACTGGTAAATTTGGAAATAGTATGCACCCTTTTGATGGACTTGTCGGAACAAGTCTTCAAAAAGACGCATTCTAGTTACAAACGGACCGGTCTGGCCGGCCAGTTCTGACAAATGGTAAGCGCCCTTACATTTTGACCTGAAACGCGTAAATAATATGCAAATGATGAACGAATTGTAAGAATGAATTGTTACAGTGCGGCTACTGTCACCGGGGTCACCCAGACAAAAAACAGAACGAGAGCAATAGATTCCAACATTTTTTACTTTAGCCAATGAAATGTCGAGTACAGAACAATGAAATTTGTTCACGTTCTGCTTTGTGATTGGTTAACTTTGTCTGGGTGACCCAGGTAACAGCAGCCGCACTGTAATATGCCTGATTATATAATGCCATGTCATATCATACTGAGTATGTTGGAAAGAAACTTTGCTGTACGGTTCCATTAACCGTACTTTGAACCTCTGCCGGTACACAAACATGAATAAGGAAGAACAAAGAGTAATCGAATTTTTAAATCTTTTTGTGGAACTTTAATTTTTTTTTACCATATAAAGTCTGCTTGTTATTGTCATTTCTTAGAAGCATACAAATGCTAACTAACAGGAGAAGAAGTCAATAAACGGAGTTTACAGTAGTGACAAGTACTGTGTTTGATTCGCTTTGTTCTCGCTTCGTAGTTTCAGCGAAAAAAGGTACTTTTTCCTTGTTTGAGAGGGAGCCTTGTAAAGGGCAGTAAAACAGTACGTGTGACGTTAAAAAACGCACCCAGCCCGCGCTTAATATCGTATTTTATTCAGTCAGTGATGTTTCAGCCAGCTCTTGGGTGTCGGTGAACACTGATAAACAATGTGCTAGAAGATACAGAAACGTGCTAAAGATCTGGCCATTGCTATCGTGTTAAGCTTTGTATTGTGTTGGGTACCCTATAGTATTTTAAGCCTGCTGTTGTTAATTGTACAGGACAGGTTGCCTGTTTGTGGGTTTTCAAATTACATTTTTGTCGTCGCTTTTATGGCTTTCATAAATTGTGCCATAAACCCTACGAGTATGTTTTATTTTTAGTGGAAATTATCGCCGAGGTCTTTTAAAAGAAACTCGTAAAGTGTTTCAGGTGATTGTAGACCCGAGTAATTTAAGCCTTTAAGACTTCATCATAGATTCGGCATTACATAAATATATTTTGTTTATACTCGGATTTTAGAGTAGCAAATATGCAAATATGCTAGTATCTCCCAGAGTATACAATAAACTAATTCAGTTACAATAATATAAATTACAAAAGAACGGTTTTCAATTGAGTGTCGTAAAACCAAACCCAAAGTAATTACTTTGACCAATCACAGAACTCTATCGCAGACAATCCGATGTACCAATCAGAACTCGAAACAAATACGTGTAGTCGGCGCCAAGCGCGGGAAAAAGCGTGCGAGCAAGTGACGATTGGTTTTGGTTTGACTTCTCATTGGTTGAGAAAGTGGCGCGAGTTTTTTTTGTAGCCAATCACAAAGCTTAGCAATGCAAAACCAAAGCAATTGCCAAATAACTTTCACACGGCTGAAAGAAAACTTTGCAATTTTGTTTATCGATATTTAGAATAGGTTTAAAAGAACAGCTTTTTAAAAAAATGTTAATTATGAATTAGTGATACTTATATTTAAACCTGAAACGTGTAAATAATAACTAAATAATGAACGAATTGTAAGAATGAATTGTAAATATGCCTGAGTGTATAATGCCCTGCATGTCATATCATACTATGTATGTTTTAAAGAAACTTTGTGTACGGTAACCTGGTTAAAAAAACCGTCCTTTGAACTTCTACATGTACACAAACACGAAGGAAAAAGATCAAAGAGTAATCGAATTTTTAACCAGTTTTCTTGGAACTTGCCGTCTTGTTGGTACCATGTAAAGTCTGATGGTTATTGTCATTTCTTAGAAGCATGCAAGGAAGGAATCAATAAAGTAATTCGCGCTCTTTAAACTACTTTTACAGTTGTTCCAATTTGTTTAATTTGTCTAATGTGACTGAATTGTCCAGGAGCTAAATTCGTAGGGATGTCTTTCGAGGTCAAATAGAGAAAGGAAAATTAAAGGAAGGAAAAAAAAAGAGTAATCAAGTTTTTATCCTTTTCTTGGAACTTGCTGTCTTGTTGGTACCATGTAAAGTCTGTTTATTATTGTCATTTTTTAGAAGCATACAATTGTGTAATCAGACTCTGATTAAACAGATTAATCAGACTCTGATTTCCCTGAGGGACTCTGATAATAAACTAGTCGTCCCGTTCCCACGAACTAATTACATGAAAAATAGCTTTAGTTATAGCGGAGCAGTTCTCTGGAACAGCCTACCCTATGATATGAGAGAAATGAAATCTCTAAGTCAATTTAAACGTTCACCTTATCTGAATTTTTAATTTAAACTACACACGGCATTCATGAAAAACAGGTTATTAGATTAATTGTAGTTAGCTTTGTAATTTGTTTAGGCTAGTTAGGTTAGCTAGGTTAGGTTCCTGATGATTTTACCGTGTTTAAATAAAGATTTACAGTTACAGTTACAGTTACAGTATTTGAGAAGAAACAAAAAGGTATATTATACAGTAGTGACAAACACTGTGTTTGACTCGCTTCTCCGTTTCAGTCAAAAAAAGAACTTTAACCTCCTTTCAAGCTCCCGTTTCGGTTTTCCTTGTTACAGGGTAGGTCACGTGACTTAAAACACCGTCAGCAAAAGGCAATGCCAAGGAAAATAAACTAATGTCGCTTGAAGAAAATGATTCGCGCTCTCTTAATTACTACTTTGCAATTGTAACAATTTGTTCAATTTGTCCTTTGCCAGGAGCTGAATTCGTGTTTACTCTTGTACAGGTCTTTTAAAAAAGGCAAGGAATATTACTCCAGCTTGCAGAGCCGTTGCTGCTATCGAGTCTTCTCGTCCAAGTCTATTTCAGCGCATCCTCCTTTTTCTTTCTGACCTATTCAGGTTGTTTTCTTTATATTTGACACACGAATTCAGTGATAGCTCGATTCACTCTTGAGCACGGATGTGCTATAGACCAGTTTTGAAAGAGTTCATGCTTTCAGAATAACGATACAACCGTGTTAGGTTACGTTTCTTGGGTATATCGCAAATTCAGCACTCTTTGCTCAAAGTTCTTTGTGAAGCTAGGCAGCTTCTCCTTTATAAGAGAAATTTAAACCCAGTGCAAATATAGACATCTTGGGCAAAGCTATATCAAGGCCTTCCATCGTATTGTTTCTATTTGCACCTTACCACATGCCTTCTGTCTTACGTTTAGTTAATAGTTGCCTTGAAGCCTGAAGATTTTTGATGGGAGTGAAGGAATTTGAAAGGTTTTGTGCAGAGCTTATCAGAAACAAAAGCATTAGTTTCATCTGCATATTGTGCAATTTTGAATTCTTTACATTAAATATTAAATTCATTGTTACTTCCACAGTCTCTGATGGTATTAGCGAGGAATTTTTTCAAAGATAGAAGAAAAAGAGAGCTGAAAAGCGGTCAATCTTTACGGACACCTTGAAAGAACTCGAAAGAATAACCACATTTTTTATTACATCTTAATTATTTTATTTTTTATTTTTATATTATATTATATTTTATATTTTATATTTTATATTTTATTACATTTTTATTACATTTTTTATTGGTGTGGAATGTGTTAATATATTGCTAAATCAAACGTGATATCACCCGTCAAGCTGTTTGTTTAATAACAGGAGAAGAAACAAAAAGCATTCAGTAGTGACAAGCACTGTGTTTGACTCGCTTCTCCGGAGTTTTGCCAAAAAAAGTACTAAAACCTCCTTTCAAAATCCCTGTTTTTTTCCTTGTTACAGAACAGAATGCGCTGGACACCTGAAGGCAAACGAAGCAGAGGACGCCCAAAAACAACTTGGCGCAGGACTGTAGAAAAGGGACTAAAGGAGCTCAATTACAGCTGGAGCACCATTGAAAAACTGGCTAAAGATAGGCAGGACTGGAAGGATTTCGTTGCTGCCCCATGTGCCACTAGGCGTGATGGGCAGTAAGTAAGTAAGTAAGTACAGAACAGGCCTGTAAACGGTAGTAACTCGCGTGACGTGAAATGTCGTTAGTAAAAGGCAATGCCAAGAAAAATAAACGTCACCGTTGAAGAAAAGAATTCGCGCTCTCCTAAACTGCTTTGCAATTGTAACAATTTGTTCAGTTTTTCAAATATGAATAAATTTTCCAAGACCTGAATTCGTAGGGATGGCTTTCAACTCAGTTCCATTTAAGAAAAGTGCCTATCACCTCTAGAAAGTTATTTTCAGAATCAACTCAATGTACATTGAATAGTTGAATGGTAAAAGTATTTCTTGTTTTGAACGTCGCGTTTGTGAGTTATAGAGATTTGAATTTACAAAATGCTAATTAGATGACGTCAACCCGGGAATCATTTATTATACAACTACTTGTTTTCACCTCCAAGTAATATTTTTTTATGAATCAATCGACGATCCACAGTTTATTTTTAGTATTTATCAAATTAATTATCCTCAAGCTGCAAACTGCGCATTGTAAATTGGTGTAGAAATAATGGCAAATTCCCGGGTTGACGTCATCTAATTAGCATTTTGTAAATTCAAATCTCTATAACTCACAAACGCGACGTTCAAAACCAGAAATATTTTACCATTCAACTATTCAATGTGCATAGAATTGATTCTGAAAATAACTTTCTATGGGTGATAGGCACTTTAAGAAAGGAAAATTAAATGTCGTGTGTTCACGTTTGTAAACAGTCGTTTGTGAAATGTTGTTTGTACAGGCTTTACTAAGGCACCAGGAATATGACGCGAGCTTGCAGAACCGTTAAGTCTTGTAATCCAAGTCGTTTTGAGCGCATCCTCCTTTTTCTTTCAGGCCTATCATTGTTTTCTTTATTTCTTTATTTTTTTGTAGCACACGAATTTAGTGATAGCTTGTTCACTCTTTAAAGAAATTGGTTGGGAACGTGAGCGCAAATGTGTTACAGACAAGTTTTGAAAGAGCCAATGCTTTCAGAATAACCGGGTGCGGCCATGCTAGGTTAAGTTTCTTCGGTATACCACAAATTCAACAGTCTCTGTTCGAGGTTCTTTTTTAAGGGCAGCTTCTCCATTATAAGAGAAAATATATACCCAGTACAAATATAGACTCCTTGGGCAAAGAAATATCAAATCATTTCTTCCTATCGTTTCTATTTGCACCTAGTCACATGCCTTCTGTCTTACATGTATTTAACTCAAGGCCTGAACATTTCTGGGAGGCGTGAAGGAATTGAATAGGTTTTGCGCAGAGCTCATGTTAGAAACAAAGGCGGTAATGTCATCTGCATATTGTGCGATTTTGAATCCTTTATAGTAAATATTTAATTCATTGTTACTTCTATCTGCTCTGATGGTATTAGCGAGGATTTCTGCGCATTGAACAAAAAGAGAGCTGGAAAGAGGGCCGTCCTTTACGAACACCTTTAAAAACTCGCCAGGATAACCGTTGTTAATTTATTACAGAGATCTAGCAGTTAGCGTAGAATATGTGAAATTATTGCTAAATCAAACGTGATATCACCCATCAATCTGATTCTGAAGATTCGCCCAGGACACCTCGCCCTATCGCGTCCGGTCCCAGCCTCCCAGCCTCCCAGGCCTCTCGCCTTCGCTTGCTTAGCGCGTTGCGGCCTGGGAACGAGACCTATCTATCCTAAACCTCCCCTTCAATGTTGGAAAAAAAAACTGAAAAAACATGACTCCTTGATTGCTCGCGCAATAAGAATTATTTTAACACATGCAACATTGAGGGAAAGAGAACGCACGCATGATTGAACAGCTAAACGTGAACTTGTCCTTGTGTGTCCCAACTAATTATGACGCGAATCGCAGGTATTTGAAAATGCAATTATAGCAATTTTATACGTGTGGATGAAATGAAAACTCTTTGAGTAAAATTCGCAAAGGAGAATCGTGTGCTGTCGCTGTTTCAAAACCGCAAAATTTGAAATTAAACGATTGCCTTTCACACGATAAACGTAATACAGTTGCACAGTACACCACACAAACTGAGGATGGTAAGCCTGTGTTAAAAAAGTTGAGAAATGAGGGGCGTATTGGATAATTAATTTTAACTTTTATTTCTTGTACGTGATGCTTCGTATGCTTATTTCGCCTAAAGTAAGCATAAATAGAGCAGTGTGAACAGTAGATTGACAAGTGAGTGGCGTATTGACAAGTTTTCCTGCGCATGCTCAAGCCAGAAGGTTATTCTACCTCATAAAGAGAGCAGAAAAGTTCGATTTCTATGAAGAGAAAGAGAGATACCGGAAAAATGGCAAGCATGAACGTAACGATGAATGGATCGATCGCGAGCTGCTCAAGTCTGATTAATCCAACAGCACTAAAAATCGGGATAACCATCGCTCACTGCCTGATCCTTGTTGTTTCGCTGGTCGGGAATTCCATCCTCGCGTTGATTGTTTATAAAACGCAGAGCATGAGAAAACCGATCAACTTTTTCATCGTAAACATGGCCATGTCAGACTTGCTGTTTCCAATATCGCTGATCCCGGCCGTACTGCTAACTTTGTACGCGAAGTCCTGGGTTATCCGTGGTCCTCTTGGCCAGGCCTTGTGTAAACTGGAAGTCGTCTTAGTATATGTTTCTCTGACAGTGTCTATTCAGAGCCTGGTTCTGATAGCAGTGGATCGATTTGGAGCTGTTGTGTTTCCCCTCCGTTCTCCACTCATCAGTTCAAAGCTGTGTCCATTCTTCCTACTTGCCACGTGGATCGTCGCGATAGCATTCTTCTCGCCACTACTATTGGCCGCAAGTCTCGTTGAATACGACCATGGAAAACAGATGTGCAAAGTATCGTTATCAGCAATAGCAAATTACTATCTTGCAATACATGTCGTATTTTATTACATACCTCTCATCTCGCTGATCATACTTTACTCCATCATCTTAATCAAACTCAAGTCACGGAGGATTCCAGGCGAGCTGTCGGTTAAGGCTTATGAACAACGTGCGAGAAGAGACAAAAACGTGATAAAAATGGCCATAGCTATCGTGTTAGGTTTTGTATTGTGTTGGGTACCCTATAGTATTAACGAATTGCTAGTTAATTTTGCATGGGACAAGTTGACTTTTAGTTGTGGGTTTAAACTTTATGCGAATATCGGCGATTGTATAATGTTCGCAAATTGTGCCATGAACCCTTTTATCTGTTTTATTTTCAGTAAAAATTATCGTCGAGGCCTTAAGAAGCTCTTGAATTGTTTCAGGTGATATTGTAGGCCGGAAAGATCAGTGGAGTGCCTTAAACATTTCGTGGCACTTCCACCTTTAATTATGATCATCTTTAAAATAATTTTCACACAACTGAAAGAAAAATGTTGTAATGAATTATATTTGGAAACGTTTTTTTTTCCTTTCTTTTAAAAAAGAAGAGTTTTAATTAAACGTGTAAATATAATATGTAAATAATGAACGAATTGTAAGAATGAATTGCAAATGTGCCTGATTGTATAATGCCGTGTCATATCATGCTGTGTTTGTTGGAAAGAAACTTTACTTTACCGTCCATTTTAACCTGTTTATATTAACCGTACTTTGAACACAAACATGAAGAAAGAAGAACAAAGAGTAATCGAATTTTGAACCTTTTCTTGGAACTTGCCGTCCTGTTGGTATACCATGTATGTAAAGTCTGCTTGTTATTACCATTTCTTGTAAGCATACAAACACTCAATGGCTGCGGTCACATCTGGGTTACTAACTATAATTAAGACGGGGATAACTATAGTTAGCTATTTCGGTAATGTGACCGCTTCTCTGTTCGCTGTAACTATAGTTAGAAAATTGACGCCTCGGTGATCCAAAACAATACAGACTAACTATAGTTATACCCAAGCAGGGTTCATGGGTTAGTCTTAGGCCCCGTCCACACTAATCCGTTTTCAAACGAAAACGGAGCTGTTTTGCTCCGGATACGGCTATCGTCCACACTACAACGCCGAAAACGATTACTGAAAACGGAGCGATTCGAAAACACTCTCCAGAGTGAAGCGATTTGAAAGCGATGCTTTTTGAAAACGCTGTTTTCTGGTGTGGACGGAGAAAACGATGCTATCTGAAAATGGTTACGTCATCAAAATAGCCAGACCACTCGACCGTGAGTATCCAAAATGGCGGACAGACGCTACCATGTGGCTTCTCTCTTGATCGGAATGATTTCCAGTCTTTTGACGCTCTTGCAAGCGCATTTAACCCAGCAGAGGCGCCACTTAGATTTCACAAGAAGGAACAAGATATTTTAAGGCTTCTGAACTTGGCAGCTTCGGGAAAAACGAAGATAAAACGACTCTCTCGAAGCCCGCCAAGACCTGGCATCGTTTAGAAGGAAAATATCGAAGAATTCTAAACCACAACAACACCCAACAGCAAAGAATCAAGAATGGCGCCAATTTCGCAGGCCGATATATTGAAATGCGCATGCGTCGAGTCCATTTGAGCATGCGCATTGACTGTATCAAAGCGTTTTCAAAACGGATACGGCGTTGTAATGTGGACGGGCGAAAACGATACGAAAACGATAAGTGTGAACGCAAATCTTGTTGAAAACGGAGCAAAACAGCTCCGTTTTCGTTTAAAAACGGATTACTGTGGACAGGGCCTTAAGTTTACAAACAAACAACCAATCAGAATGTGACAATTCTTTTCGCACGTGCGAGATGAGCATAATGAATATGCAAAATAAAAACCAAGCCTGAAGCGATCGAGGGGGAAACCAAAAGCAACAAACAAAAAATTTGCATACAACATGGGTAGCAACACGTGTACCCGGCGTCGAACATCCGTTAAAATTCTCAGCTTATTTCTCATTTTTCTCCGACGGTTTGCCGCACGAAAAAAAAAAAGGTTATAAGGAAAACTAGACGCACTTTACGTCGGTCAACCATGTTGACATTTCATGGATCAACAATAAGGGCCGTCACGAACCTTGTTTAATTCTGACGTCATGCATAGGCAATAGTTCCTGCGTGGTGTGACCGCAAAGTCGACCGAAAGCACTAACTACAGTTAGGTATGACGTCACGTAACTTGAGAATAACTTTAGTTGCACTTTAGTTACGTAGTAGATGTGACCGCAGTCATTAACATCTCCATAAACGGGGTGTACAGTACAGTGACAAGCACTGTGTTTGACTCGCTTCGTTCTCGCTTCGTAGTTGCAGCGAAAAAAGGTACTTTTTCCTTGTTTGAGAGGGAGCCGTATAAAGAGCAGTAAAACAGTACGTTTGACGTTAAAAAAATCGCACCCAGCTCGCGTTTTATTTTGTATATTATTTAGTCAGCGATATTTGACGAGCACTTGGGCGTGTAGGCTCGATTTCCAGCCGTTTTGTGCGCCCGCGTTCCTTCGCGCAATTGGGAAGAGGATCTGAAAACCGGACTCCCTTAAACGGCTGAAAATCGAGCCTATTGGGCGTGCGGATGTCGTTGCTTCTTCTTTTTAGTGCCGGAAGGAGAACGAGGCGATTCAGTGATTTTTGCAACTGAGGTAAAGCAAAAATATCGATCGTTCTTATTAAACTGAGGCTATTTTGTTATCGTAGAAAAGCCGCCATGTAATAAAAAGGTTGAAAGAATTGATCAGTAAAAAGAATGGTGAAATCTTTCCTCCTTGGTGTAAGGTGTCGGGGGGGGGGGGAGCGGATGAAAAAAGTACGTGTATGGGAGGGGTGGGACAGAATTGGGAAGGTTTTATTTTTATTTTTAATTTTTTTTTGTTGCTGTTATTGTTCAGTCAGGCATCATCCCATCTAAGTTAGTCATTCTGACCCATGGGGAGCGCAGAGGCAATTGCAAGCTGTGATAACACAACGTAACTTCTCTGGACGTTTGTTTCAATTTGCATGAAAATACCCGGGGGGAGGGGCGACTCCGCGGAATTTTTGGTTGGGGTGTACCGCCCAGTTCTTCAAATCCTGACCCTATTTGGGAACCAAACCACATCATTTTCCGCATACCCGTTTTCAGACCTGGCTATGTTTGTATGCTCTTGTGGTTCCCTTCACCAGAAAAACTGCACTCAATCAAATTCAGTCCATAATGGTAAAAAATTTATACCCGGTAGGGCGTGAAGTAAGGAGAGCATAATACTTCATTTAAGGAGCATAATGTGTCAAAAATAATAAAAGAAAACACAAACCATGGTGATAAACATGGTAAACCAACGCTCAAGGCCTTATCAAGTACACTGTGAACGACGTTTTGAACAGGAATAAAAACAAGCCAAACAACCCTGTTCTTATAGTTCCTCAGACTTAGGTCTTCACAGCAACCACATCACCAAACGTCTTCAATCCTGTGTATACAACTTCTATTCTTGCATCAACCTCAAAATCATATTTCAGAACACACTGCACATCAAATCCTTCTTTCCATACAAGACCGCCTGAACCGCTCTTAAATGTCTAAAGTTGTCTAGCTCCCGATGAAGCTGGTTGCGGAACCGGAAGCGAGAAGCGAACGACTTTAGGGCTCATCCTCGGTGTAAGAACCTGTGAAACTCACGAGCGACGTAAAACAAAGAAAACAAAAGGCATAGAACAATAGAGTCAACTGGGAATGCAATACTACAAAGGTAAAAAACAGAGGAAAAAGTCACAGGTTCTTACACCGAGGTAAACCCGACTTTAGTCTATGAAAAACTGAACATGTCGCTCATTCGATTCATTGGCCCGCATTGTCTTTTATTATTTTCCAAACGCATTTAAAACCTATTTGCAACAGCAGTACCGAACAGTTTTTTTGTATGACCCTTTCGGAAAACACGAAAGCATCAAAATAAAATCAAAAGTCCGATATGTCGGAGAAATGCAGGAACATTATTTTAGGAGAAACTAGCATTTGATCTAAGTTCGGCAACGATGAGCCCGCAGTATCTTTCGTTTATCCGACATATCGATTCTTCTAATCCTGACCTATTCATCGTTGTTTCCTTTTTATTATTTTCTTTTTGCGGCACACGAATTCAGTGATAGCTCGATTCACTCTTGAGCACAGATGTGTAATAGACTAGTTTTGAAAGAGCTCATGCTTTCATAATAACGATACAACCATGTTAGGTTACGTTTAGTTGGGTATGTCGCAAATTCAGCAGTCTTTGCTCGAAGTTCTTTGTGAAGGCAGCTTCTCCATTATAAGAGCAGAGCTTATGACACAAACAAAGGCGAAAGTGTCATTGATCTGTATATTGTGGGATTTTGAATCCTTTATAAGCCCCCCATTGTTACTTCTATCTGCTATGATGCGTGGTGTTAGCAAGGATTTCTGCGCATTGAACAAAAAGAGAGCTGGAAAGCGGACATATTTTACCAAAACCTTCAAAAAAACTCGGAAGAATAACTGTTGTTCGTTACAGAGCTCTAGCAGTTAGTGTAGAGTGTGTGAATTTATATATTGCTAATTCAAACGTGATATCACTTGCCAAGCTGATTTTAAATCAGATTCGCCCAGAACACCTCGTCCTGTCGCGTTCGGCCCCATGCCTCTCGCCTTTGCTTGCTTAGCGCGTTGGGGCATGAGGACGAGACCTATCTAACTGAGAACTGAACACAAACCCGACTTTCCATCGTAAATATTTTCTTGACGTGTGTTTTGGTAATGTTTACGACATTCTGGAAACTTCTGAGGTTCTCTTTAATAGTACTACGTCACATTTCTATGCGAGATCGTTATTTGCCACTGGAAATCTATCTGCTAGCTATTAAGGATAGTAATTATGTACTTGCGTCAAGGATATCTTAGTATTATCTGTTTGTTTGTTTTGTTCACTCCGGTAGCTTGGAACTAAGATCGGGTGACGCTTTTAGGAAAACTGTTACCGAAGCTTTAATCGACTGGGGATCAGTCCTTTTTGTTCACAATAGATAGGACAAGGCTATTTTTCGCTGCTTAAGGTTATCTATTCAGTTTCATGCATTAAACAACGTATAAATATATATTTATGGATGATAGGCCAGGTGTATTTCTCGGAGAAAAAATATTCTTTATGAAGCAGAGAGAGGAATTATATTGTAAATAATTGATTTTTTTTTTAATAGTAGTAGTTAAGCAGAAACAAAGCCCCTTAAACGAAGCAAATTGAAAAGCAATCGAAATATTTTGGTAAATTAAAACACACGATTTATGGTGTCCTCAATTAGCCTTACAGCTAAATATTTTTGACACTTTAATAAAGTTTATGTATGTATGTATGTGTATGTATTTGCAGCTGCGAAACCACCTGATCTACAAGAATATAAATAGTTGGGATGAAAAGCCTAGCGCTGTTTGTTTATGTGTTTTGTCCTTTTCCGTTCATTCCCTCTCCTTTAGAATAAAATGCCAAAACCTACCAACTGTGCAATAACCTACCTAAACGTTTTACGGCACCAGGTGTGTTGTTAACAGACTGAAACTTTTTGCGCATACTGCATCGTTAGCCAAAAGGTTATTCCGCAAAAATTAGAGCATAATAGACTGTTAAATAAATGACTCCTACCATTATTTATAGTATACGTGTCTACTTTAGCCAGGTATTAGAAAATTCGACATAATTGCAATTTTATACGTGAGGATCAAAATGAAAAATCTTTACCGGGTAAAATTCGCAAAGGAGCATCGTGTGTTGTCATTGTTTTCAAACCGCAAATTTTCAAACGACTTCCCGGCTCACACACAATAAGATAACAGCTTTCAAGGAATACTACAGAATAACAGCTGTAGCGAAGAACAGTTTGACAAATGAGGGGCGTATTGGATAATTAATTTTAACTTTTATTTCTTGTACGTGATGCTTCGCGTATGATTATTTCGCCTAAAGTAAGCAAAAGTAGAGCAGCGTGAACAGTTGTTCGACAAGTGAGTGGCGTATTGACAATTTTTTATTTCTATTTTCTGCGCATGCTGCTTCGTAAGCCAGAAGGTTATTCCACCTAATAAATAGAGCAGAGAAATTCGATTTCTATGAAGAGAAAGAGAGTACCGAGAATATGGCAAAAATGAACGTAACGATGAATGGATCGAACGCGAGCTGCTCCAGTCTGATGAATCCCACAGCACAAAAAATCGGGATGACCATTGCTTACTGCCTGATCCTTGTTGTTTCGCTGGTCGGGAATTCCTTCATCGCGTTGATTGTTTATAAAACGCAGAGCATGAGAAAACCGATCAACTTTTTCATCGTAAACATGGCCATGTCAGACTTGCTGTGGCCAATATCGCCGATCCTGTCAAATTTAACACATTTGTACGTGCACTCCTGGGTTATCCGTGGTCCTCTTGGCCAGGCGTTGTGTAAACTATACGCCTTCTTGATATATGTTTCTATGGCAGCGTCTAGTCAGAGCCTGGTTCTGATAGCAGTGGATCGATTTGGAGCTGTTGTATTTCCCCTCCGTTCTCCACTGATCAGTTCAAAGTGGTGTTCTTTCTTTATACTTGCCATGTGGATCATCGCGATGGCATTCTTCTCGCCACTACTATTGGCCGGAAAACTTGTTGAATACCAAGGAAAACAGACCTGCGTTATTCAAATTGATGCAGTCTTTGAACAGTTCTCATCCGCTGCAAATTACTACCTTGCAATACTTGTCGTATTATTTTACATCCCTATCGCCTTGCTGATCATACTTTACTCCAT
The DNA here is from genome assembly GCA_022457155.1 of Cladopsammia gracilis. Taxonomy (NCBI): domain Eukaryota; kingdom Metazoa; phylum Cnidaria; class Anthozoa; order Scleractinia; family Dendrophylliidae; genus Cladopsammia; species Cladopsammia gracilis. Next base: position 1,842,763 of record JAJGOT010000098.1, on the reverse strand, counting down.
CATCCTAATTAAACTCAAGACACAGAAGATTCCAGGCGAGCATCAGTCGATTAATGCTGATGAACAACGTGCGAGAAGAAACAGGAACGTACTAAAGATGGCCATTGCTATCGTGTTAGGCTTTGTATTGTGTTGGGTACCTTATAGTATTGATGTGTTGCTATTTTTCTTTGCACCGGACAGGTTGACTTCTAGTTGTGGGCATGAACTTTATGCGAATATCGCCGATTTTATAATGTTCCTAAATTGTGCCATGAACCCTTGTATCTGTTTTATTTTCAGTGGAAATTATCGTCGAGGTCTTAAGAGCCTCTTGCCGAAGTGTTTCGGGTGATTGTTGACCGGAGTAATTACCCTTTAAGAATCCTATCATAGATCAGTGGTAAAGCATTGTCTTGGGAGCGCTTCGTGCGGCACTTCCACCTGTAACTTCTGTGTTTTATTAATTTATTTTATTGCAATCTGCAAGGCTTTGTAATAGTATGAGGTTCTTGATCTTATTAGATAATTTGTGTTATTCATGTACTTGTTTTGCCCCGCCACGATTAGCTTTCCAGCTATTTGCAGGGCAAACCAACCCACCCAACTCTTGTATAATTCAAATTGTTGTACAAAGAATAAATTGTTGTACAAGCTCATTATGATACTCTCTCAGAAAATAATTTTCACACAAAACAACTGAAAGAAAAATGTTGTAATTTTGTTTATCGATATAATAAGTTTAAACAGTTTAAAACAAGAATTTTAAATGTTAACTGGGAACTGATGATAGTCTGAAATGTGTAAATAATATGTAAATAATGAACGAATTGTAAGAATGAATCGTAAATGTGCCTGAGTGGTATAATGCCGCCGAGTCATATCATGCCGTGTATGGTGGAAAGAATCTTGCTTTGCTTCACCGTCCATTTTAACCTGTTTACAACGGCCACCTTCGGACAAACCTTTCTGGCCGTTGTAGAGAGGTGGCCGTTATGGGGAGGTAATCAATTAGTGCATTTGAGTGAGTTAATGAGAAGTTGGGACAAGAAAACCTGGCCGTTGTCGAGAGGTGGCCGTTAGTAGAGGCTCTACTGTAATCGAATTTTTAACCTTTTCTTGGAACTTGCCGTCTTGTTGGTACATGTCAGTAAAGTCTGCTTGTTATTGTCATTTCTAAGAGAAGCATACAAACGCTCAATAACATAAACAGAGTGTACAGTACGGTGACAAGCACTGTGTTTGACTCGCTTCGTTCTCTCTTCGTAGTTTCAGTGAAAAAAGGTACTTTTTTCTTGTTTGAGAGGGAGCTCTGTAAAGGGCAGTAAAACAGTAAGTGTGACGTTAAAAAAACCGCACCCAGCCCGCGTTTTATTTTGTATCAGTTATTCAGTCAGCGATATTTGACAAGCAATTGGGCGTGTAGGCTCGATTTCCAGCCGTTTTGTGCGCCCGTGTTCCATCGCGCAATTGGGATGAGGATCTGAAAACCGGACTCTCTCAAACGGCTGAAAACCGAGCCTATTGGGCGTGCGGGAGGAGAACGAGACGGTTCAGTGATTTAAGCAACTAAGGTAAAGCAAAAATATCGTTCTTATTAAACCGAGGCTATTTTGTTATCGTAGAAAAGTCGCTATGTAATAAAAAGTTTGAAAGAATTGATCAGCAAAAAGAATGGTGAAATCTTTCCTTTTTGGTGTAAGGTGTCAGGGGGGAGTGGATGAACAAAGTGCGTGTATGGAAGGGGTGGGACAGAATTGGGAAAGAATATGTATTTTTTTCGCTGTTATTGTTCAGTCAGGCATCATCCCATCTAAGTTAGTCATTCTGACCCATGGGGAACGCAGAAGCAATTGCAAGCTGTGATAACACAACGTAACTTATCTGGACGTTTGTTCCAATTTGCATGAAAATACCCGGGGGGAGGGGCGACTCCTCGGAATTTTTGGTTGGGGTGTACCGCCCAGTTCTTCAAATCCTGACCCTATTTGGGAACCAAACCACATCATTTTCCACATGCCCGTTTTCAGACCTAGCTATGTTTGTATGCTCTTGTGGTTCCCTTCACCAGAAAAAACTGTACCCAATCATGTTAATTTCAGTCCAAAGTGGTAAAAAATTTACACCCGGTAGGGCGTGAAGTAAGGAGAGCATAATACTTCATTTAAGGAGCATAATGTGTCAAAAAATAATAAAAGAGAACGCAAACAGCGGTGACAAACATGGTAAACCAACGCTCAAGGCATTATCAAGTACACTGTGAACGACGTTTTGAACAGAAATAAAAACAAGCCAAACAACCCTGTTCCTATAGTTCCTCAGACTTAGGTCTTCACAGCAACCACATTACCAAACGTCTTCAATCCTGTGTATACAACTTCTATTCTTGCATCAACCTCAAAATTATATTTCAAAACACTGACTCCACATCAAATCCTTCTTTCCATACAAGACCGCCTGAACCGCTCTTAAATGTCTAAAGTTGTCTAGCTCCCGATGAAGCTGGTTGCGGAACCGGAAGCGAGAAGCGAACGACTTTAGTCTATGAAAAACTGAACATGTCGCTCGTTCGATTCATTGGCCCACATTGTCTTTTATTATTTTTCCAAACGCCTTTAAAACCTATTTGCAACAGCAGTACCAAACAGTTTTTTTTGTATGACCCTTTCGGAGTCCGAGAAATACAGGAACATTATTTTAGGAGAAACTGGCATTTGATCTAAGTTCGGCAACGATGAGCCCGCAGTATCTTCCGTTTATCCGACAAAATGGATTCCAAAAGTGGGGAGGGAGTACACATTATAAACAGAGGATTTTTGGAGCAAGGAAAGGCAGCAAATCACATTTGAAATTCTAAATGAAATGGAGAAATACTCGGAAAGAGAGAGGAATATATCATCTGCTGATATCCTGAAAACTTTGGATCGTTTTGGCTCGAAAACACCAAGCCCGGTGGAAGATTTAGGTAGGTCTTGGCTTTTTCTTGGCCCCAGGAAACTGTGAGTTTATAATATTATTCTTATGTCACTGCTGGAGCGGGAATGATTGACTTGATCGCAGAAATGTTTTGTGGCTTAGTAAAAAATCGAAGATCAGCTAGAAATATTACTGATCAATCTCTCAAGATTGCCGACGTATATAATAACATGAATTCATGGCCGATCAATTTTACCATAATGCATGGTGATTAGTAGGCAGTGATATTTGCCGTGTGTCGCCTCTACAAGATGAATGTATTTCGTTCATAATAAAAACTATGCATCGTGTATCATCATATATATTTATACATTCATCAGACATGGATTCATTTCGCTTTGCGTTGACTTTTGCTGAAGAATTACTTTTGGGTGTCGGATTACAAAGTAAGATTGTCGCCTATCAGCGATTAAGCTGTATTTTGACGTTTGAACTTTAAAAATTCTCTGCTTCATGTATAATTTCTGCTTGAACAGTTCAAGTTATATTTGCTCTACAAAACGAATCTGCACCCAGCCTAGTGAAAATTTGAGGGGTGCATTCTGAAAAGCTTTTCATCTATTCCTGTAATTAAAGGTCATGTTTCATGGGGGGTTTCCTTTAAAAAATTAATTTTTTCTGGTACTTTCCAAGAAAAGGTATTTAAAAATTTCTCTATTGCAAGCAATTTTAATTTCTCTTTCAGTGAAAAAGGGATTACAGACTATTTGCCTTGAGAAATGTTAATCTTTTAGTGCAATCTTAACTGTTTGTCTCAAAGACCAGTTTTATATACACATGGCTATGAGATACTTATTGACTTTAGATTACGTCTTATGTTTTGTGTATTGTTTTACTAAAATTTAAAATCAGGTTAATTTAATCTTGAAGTAATATTTCATACACTATGCGATTGTAAAAAGGTGCCGCTTTTAATGACCAAATCTGCTTTTGCTCTCGGAAGCTAATTTAAGTTTTTGCCCTTCAAATTCAAAGCTATTTATAATTCAAGGTGACATTTCTTCCTTATAAGGGCTTTTCTAATGTAAATTTTTGGTTTTGTCAAGTGGTACAGGATAAAATCAGTGTTTTGATAAATATATATCCACCAAAATGCAATTATTCAAATTTTATTGCTCTTGACTTATAACGTCATCTTCAAACTGACATTTCAGGGGCAAAGAAAAATTATTAAACAAAATTCACCCTGTTGTCAGCCAACAAACGACTGATACAAACAAACCGTAACCATCAAACATTTTTTTAATTATTAAAGGGAAAGTATTGATGAATAAATTTTGAGAAAAACACTTTTGGCTTTTCTATTCTAGAAATACAATCCATTTATTTTAGGTTTATGTGTATCTTTGAAAACTTAGTTTGGTTGAAACAATTTGCAAGTCTAATTGGGTTTAAGAAAATGGGTGTTTCCTAGTATGTATTGTTGAAGCAAGTTCTGATGTTCAGAGATAGCATGATTTGTCTACAAATAGAGCTGGGAACATTTTATTTAATATTTTACATTTTGTGAGATTTCTTCAAGAGAAGCTAAAGACAGAAACATGATTTCTGATTAAGGCTATACCATATTTTTTCCCCCTCCATTTTCAGTTACATATGTTTGTTATGTAACTTGACTTTGTTTTTTAGTCAGTCAATTAATAACAAATTGGGGAGCTTTGCAATGACTTAGGCAATAATAATAATTTTATGATTCAGTTACACATATACATGTAAATAAGGGGTGAGTGGAATAAAGCCCTAAGTGACTTCTGATCAACTGCTAGATCCTCCTTCCAGTTTGTATTGTATATGTTCATGTACTATCGATCTCAGACGTCCTTGGACAAGGGATTTTTTTCGGCCCGCTTCACGGGCGGTTGGTTTCAGTCTGCGGTTAAAAAAATGTCGTCACGTGATGACATTTTTTTGGCTCTGCGGTTTCAAAAATGTTGATCACGTGACGCCATTCGGTTACTCGCGCCAAAAAGAAAACCGGCAAAGTGATCAAAGATGTTGGGGAGTAAAACCGGCCGAAGCTATCATCCAGGGAAAGCTTTGTACAATGACATAAGAAGCGGAATAATAGATACGATAGTACAGGCCGGTGGCGACTTTACTACAGGTAAAAACGAAAAACTACGCCGTAAAAAACTTAAATTGTACAACGGACATGTTGGCGCGAAAATGAATTCACGGCCGTGGGAAGTCGAAATAAAGCATCGCGTGATCAACATTTTTGAAACCGCAGAGCCAAAAAAATGTCATCACGTGACGACACTTTTTTAACCGCAGACTGAAACCAACGGCCCGTGAAGCGGGCCGAAAAAAATCCCTTGTCCAAGGACGTCTGAGATCGATAGTAACAAAGGGAGAATTTGGCTTCAGATCAGGACTCACTTAGGGCCTGATATTCCACATAATGTTTGGAATACGGCCCTAAGTGACTCCGGATCTATAGCCAAATTCTCCCTTTGTTACATGAGTATATACAATACATACTGGAAGAAGAATCTAGCAGTTGATCAGAAGTCACTTAGGGCTTTATTCCACTCACCCCTTCTTTTAGGGCTTTATTCCACTCACCCAGTCTTTTATTTTGTCTGGGGTTACATGTACATTGTGCTAAGCAGTTTTGGCAATTACTGTACATTCGAAGCTCCTGTGAGTGAATTCTCTTGGGAGCAGAAAAAGTGTTCGTAATAGGAGCTGGCCAAACCACTTACATACCATCTGGAATGATTCTCATTAGAGGAGAATTCAAACAGGGTTTTGTCAAGCTGATGGTGATAAGTAGAGCTGTCCACTTATGCGAGTGTCCATTCAAAGAACTTTGAATGTACAAAATTACAATACAATGGGTGGTGATGTCTAGCAAGTTTCAATGTGTGGTGTTAGACAGTACTCAATCCTTGATCCTCGAAACTCGATTGTTGAGTTTTTTCAAGGCTCAAGTTTCGAGTGTTGAGTTTCGAGTTGTTCGAGTTTCAAGTGACTGTCAACTTACCTTTGACAGGTTCTGTACTTTAGATGAAGCATCATGAATATAATATAATGTACATGCATGTACAGAGTGTACAGGTAGCTAACAGAGACTGTTATAACAGAGTACACCAGTAGGCAGTTAACATCTACATGTAGTAGGGGCACAAAGTTTCTGGAAATTTATTATAAAGGTAAACTAATGACAACACAAGAATTTATGCGAGTGTACCAGAAATTAAATACCCTCTGGTAGGGGGTGGGGGAGTGGAAAGCTGCTTGCACAAAGTGAGATAGGAATGAATGTCGATTACAAAGTTTGCACAACTATGCTTTTACAATAGATAACAATCAATCTGTGCTCTTAGGTTACTTGTACCTAATAGACAGCTGATAGTCTAAAACCTTAATTAACTATTTTGACAAATCAAAACAACCAACTCTCACAATCACATAGTACATGTAGATCTTTGTTGTGGATACTAAATCAAGGTCCCCAAGGCATCCATTATAATTCACTATCAATAATGTTATGTTTTAAATAATATATTTATCATACAAGGTACATGTATGACCCTTACAGCCCCATGAGCCTTTTCTTTGCAAAACCATTGACGAAAGTCCCATATGAGGGCCGTACAGTATGTGTTTGCGCGAGCAGGGCCAAGAAAAAGCTGTTAATGGCCCTACAACAAAAGCATGCGACCTCATGTGTTAACATTTCAAGCAATTATTTTTGTCTCCAAATTGGTCATACATATATGATAAAATATATGATAAAATATTCATCGACTAAGTTAGTCCGTGCACCGTGACCTGAGCCAAATATTTTCCTATTTGACTCGACCTACAGGTAACTTAGTCAATAAGTATATAATATTATTTTTCTGTATTCTATTCACAGATGATAAGTTTGTTACTTCAGGCTTATCTTCACAGAGACTGTCCTTTACTGACGACCCTCTTGGGTCTCAAAGACTCAGTTTTGTTTCCGTCGATGGAAGTGAAATTGACTCAGACTACAGTTCTGCTAGTTCAGTGATTCATGCAGTGTCTGAGGAACAAAAAAACCTTGAGTAAGTTTTATATATGGCTTAATAAAAATTTACACTAAGTTAGACTCAGGCCAATGCTGGTCAGCAGCCATTCGCAGTGGTCATTCATTTTCGGTTGCATAATAATGAAGGGGTGAGTGGAATAAAGCCCTAAGTGACTTCTGATCAACTGCTAGATTCTCCTTCCAGTCTGTATTGTATATGCTCATGTAACAAAGGGAGAATTTGGCTATAGATCGGGAGGCACTTAGGGCGTTATTCCAAACATTATTTGTTATAAGGTCCTAAGTGCTTCCTGATCTGAAGCCAAATTCTCCCTTTGTAAAATGAGCATATCCAAGACAAACTGGAAGGAGAATCTAGCAGTTCGTCAGAAGTCACTTAGGGCTTTATTCCACGCACCCCTACAATTATGTTTTTTTTTTGCAGGGGTGTTCAAGTTTTGTGTTCCCATCTGTAGTAGTTTTGTGAATAAGTACATTCATTTGTGCAATAATTTTTTTTTATTTAAGTACCATTAATACACATTGTAGATGTAGACCCTTCAAATTTTAAACGCATTTGTTTGTTTTCAGGATAGAGTGGCAAGCTCTTTTTGGTTCAACTGCTTTTTACACCACGGTAAGATGCAAGTTTTTTTCAGTTCTATTTTACAGTGTAATAATTGTGCTTGACAGTACAAATAAAATTATCTCAAGTTGAAAAATATAATGAGAAGAGGAATTTTGTACAAATGTATCTCTTAGCGGCCATGTTTTACATGTACATGTATTTTGTTTATTATATATTAAATTATTACATGACGCTACAATGTAATTACAATGTTCAAAGTTTTAAGCAATTTTCCGTAGATTTTAGAAGTTTTCAACAATTCTCCAAATACTGTCAGTTGTAGAAATTTTTCCGATCATTTTCTGGGTTTTTTCTGGAAAATTGCTGAAGATGTCCGTAGATTTCTGAGGAAGATCTGATATACATGTTACCAGCCGAGTATGTGTTTAATACTTAACATTAATGTGCATGACCTGCTAGTAAACAAATCCTCTGTAATTTTTTGTATCAATTGTCTTGTGTCGAGTAACCTGAGAAAACAGATGACTTTTTGTGGTGGTGCCACTACAGTCCCTTCCGCGAAAAGGCGTATGAGAAACAAGCACAAAAATACGGTACTGATGATGTAATGCTACCCAGATCAGGGTAGTCCTTCTGATTGGTTGAAACAAACTCTCCACCAATCTGAAGGCCTACATGTACCTACAGTTGTATAGTTTTCTGTAATAGATCTGGGTAGCGGCAGGGCTCGAAAAATCAGCTAGCAAAAGTTTTCGTTGGGCAAGTGAAAACATTCCTGAATTGACTGCAAGATCTGCAATGAAATGTTTAGAAAAGATGTTTCTTATGCAATTAATTACATGTTAAGTCAAGCTTAGGACTATCTATTAATACCACTAATGCCACAAAGGAGTCAAAAACCATGTTTCAAAAGACGGTGAGTACGCGTTTTTTAAAAAACAACTCGCAAGGCATCCTATGTGGATAGCAGAAGTCTGGTAACCACTTTGGTCAACTTGGACATGTACAAGTGCAGCTTTGACGCGCACTTGGTGCCCTATTTGCACCAAATCTTGCATTGTATATGGACGCGGGTCACGCATGATGAATGGAGTATATTTCGCTTTTTTTTTTTCAATGAGCCTTTTAACCTTTGGTTTCACGGAGGGTAGAAAGTACTACTTCCCTGTACTTCCCTGGAAGTAAACTTGGTGAAAAAGTAGCTGATCACATACCTAACAATTCTCACACTGAAAGTTGATTTTTGAGGTATACTGTTAGTTGTGTTGTTTGAAAAAAAGTTTAAGCAATGAATTGAACTGGCAATACTTGAAATTCAGAACTGGATTAAATACATTATTGAAAAGCTACACATGTATGAACATTTTTTTATGTTACTTTAGCGTAAGACTAGAGTAGCTCACATAACAAATAATTATGCACTGGGCTAGAGCTCTCAGGTTCAGCTGGGCTAGTAAAGTAGCAATACCAGCTAGCCCATGGCAAGAAAGACTTCAGAAGAATTTTTGAGCCCTGGTAGCGTTACGTGTACATCATCAGTATGGTATTTTTGTGCTTGTTTCTCAGACGTCTTTTTGCTGAGGGAACTGCAGTGTGCCACTGCAAAAAGTTATCTGTTTTCTCAGGCAATCTTGTGAGGGGGCTTTTAATATCTAATTTGGTACGTCAGTCTTTGATGGGTTCCTTTCTAGGTGCCAGTATGGTCAACCTGTATTAACAGATCAGGTGTGACTGCTTAATGCAGGGCTGATTTGACTATACATGATATGTATATTAATAGTTTGTGTATTATGTTGTGGTTCAATTTTATCCTTGGTTCAAATTTTATTTTTCTTTGTTTTTGGCTATGGTAATGTATGATAATGAGTCTTAAACAAAGGAAAATAAAATTTGAACCAAGCATAAAATGGAACCACAACATATACACATGTGTTATGTATTTCAGATCAGACAGAATGGTTTGGATGGCAAGCTTCGGTTCTCAAAGTTTAGGAGCATCTGCTGGAAGGTGATGTAAATATTGTTTTAATTTGTTTATTCATTTTGTTTTTACCGTCTAACCCACTTAATCATAAAGGTGGCCAGACACGAGGGGTCATGTAGCAGGGACATGTCGCAGCGACATGTAGCAGCGACAAAAATTTGTGTTGTACACACTGAGAGACATGTAGCAGGGACGTGCAGCGGGGACATGTAACAGTGACAGAATCATAGCGCTTGCACACGCATGAAAATGTTGCGGGGACATGTCTCAGGGGCATGTTGCAGCAACACGTCCCCTTGTGTGAACTGATACTTTCATGGTGTCCCATGAAGTTCAACAAGTTAAACTCCGTGCGACATGTCGCGGGGACAAAATGTCCCCAAAATTGGTGTTGCACAGTTGTGAAAGTATCAGTTCACACGAGGGGGACGTGTTGCTGCAACATGCCCCTGGGAGATTTTTTCCCTGCTACATGTCCCTCGCGCACGTCCCTGCTACATGTCCCTCAGTGTGTACTACACAAATTTTTGTCGCTGCTACATGTCGCTGCGACATGTCCCTGCTACATGACCCCTCGTGTCTGACCACCTTAAGAGTTATTACTCATGTGCAGAATGGCATGAGTTAAGGTTTGCCCTCTGTTTTTCTTTCTCTCCTTATTTTTATTATTTATGTCTCAATAATTATTGTGCACTTCGATCTTTGCCATAGCTTTGCCATATGCACTTCCGGTTTCTTGACTTCCGGCTACTTTCACTTCCGTAAGCAAACCAGTGTTAACTGAGAAGTGTCATGGCACTGTCTCCTACAATGCTCGTTACATTGCTTATGTTCATGCTAAGTATGTGTACATGTAACACACAGAAGAATCACTGGCTTTGTTGTGGTACAGCCTTCATTAATTTATAAAACATTCAATAAAGTAACAACATGGTTTACCGGAATGATGACTTCTCCATGTCGGACATCTTATCTTTTCTAAAATATATCATAAAACTTTCTTATGCATGCGCATGAGTACATGTACATGTATACAGTAGGCTACTGGGAGCCTCAGCTTGTTTAATTTTCTGGAATGAGAAAGCTGGTATAATGTTCATTGTGTCAGGAGCATGAGACAAAGAAAAAAATAGGAGTCCTCAACAGGAATCGAATCAACTGTGTGACGTTCTATACAGCGGTTGAATTCTCTAACCACTGAGCTACAAGAAACTTGTGATGAACATTTACATGCGCTCTGTGTTCTGCTGTAGGATCAGCAAAGTTGAAGGTGTTGTTTGTTCTGATAAAATAATCTAGAAAAAAAAATAATGGAAAATTTTAAGCTTGGTGTAATGAAATGAAACAGTAACTGTTGTTAATTGTTTGACATGTCATGATGAACATTACAACATTCTCATTTCAGTTACTGTCAGTGGTTGAAATAGAGCTCACATGATTCTGTAATTTCTGTACTTACAGAACATGCAGCTCTCTTCCTGTTGTACAGGTTGTATAAATTGTTATCAAAATAAATTTGAAATGTTTTAATTACTACAGGTTTTTTTAGAGTGTCTTCCTGAGCATAAAGATGATTGGGTCACAAATACAACAAAACTCAGAAATGACTACACGCAGTTTAAGACCAAAGTAAGATTGTGTTATAATTAATAAATTACTGTTAGTATTTATCCTCTAATAAGCGCCCCCCCCCCCCCCCCCCTCCAATAAGCCCCCCTTTTTGGAGCAAGATTTGTTAAGTCCCCATCTCAAAAGTGATTAGTAAGCTCCCTCCCTCCCACTCTGTTTTCATTCACAGCCATTGAAAACAATAAACAAAAACTAGACTGTATTACGACTACATTAAACCATACCAATCCAGGCACAAATTCACATACAGTACTCGGAAGCTTTGTGAAAATATTACCAGTGCTTGTACAGTACTAAAAAGTAATCAAAAAATTTTATGGTAATACACATATCGATCAATTCAAAATACATGTACATGTACATGTATGGTTTAGGGTTGTTTATCCAGGCACATGAAGCAAGTTCGGATCACATGGCATTTCGCTAAATTACAATAAGCCCCCCTTCTCTATTAAGCCTACATGTACATGTACCCTCTCTATAAATCCGCCCTCAAACATACTTGAAATAAATAAGCCCCCCCTCCCAAGCACAAATTAAAATGACTTTCATGTAGCTGTTGTCTTGATAGTCACCCAAAAACAAAAACATTAATTAAAAATAATAATTTATGCTGTTTGTATCTCTCAATTCAAGAAAAATCAGAAAAGGCTGTGTGATTTGAAACCACCCTAATAATGCATTGTAAACTGCAAAATGTCTTAAAGCATGTCATGTATGCTAGTGGATTGTGTCTCAGGGAAAATGTAAAATGACCAATGTGTGACCAATTTTGTAAAATACACCGATCAAAAGGAAGGTTTAAAAGGACACAATGCTATGTACTTTTGAGTAAGAAAAATGTTCATTCCAGCACTCAGCCTTTCATTTCTACAAGCTTAGAACCCAAATTTTCATTGTTTTTAATTTTCTTGTTAGTGTTTGTTTGATCCAAACAAAGATAAGAATGATAAACTAGACTTGGCAGTCTTCAATCCTCTCTCTCAAGATGAAACGGTGAGTCCTTGTCATTTAAACAAAGGCCAGACTGCTCAATTTATATCAAACAGTATGCAGCTATTAATTTGTAAAAACTGGTCAATAAACGGAAGTCTTTAAAAATGCAGATTCTACACGTAGTTTACTTAGTAATCCTAACTGACCAGTGTGGCTGGCCAGTTCTGACAAAATAATGGTAACCTCCCTCCCTCTCATGTTTTCATATTATCTTTTCCACAATATACAAAATTCCTACATACGTACACTGTACATACATGTAGATGAATGAATTGGGTAACAAAAAAGTGGGGGTGGGGTGGTGGGGATGGAGTGAAAAATATTAAAGAATAGGAATATATTTTTTTTGCCTTGTGTTTAGAACTTCTTAACAGAACTTGGGGTGGAGGAGCTTGAAGCAAGGTCCTGGGTCTTCATTGTCATCTCATCCTTAATGTCATCGTTGGCATCATTATCATTGTCATCACATCACCATCATAATCATTCTCGTCATCATCATCATTATCATATCACCATCATAATCCTTCTCGCCATAATCATCATTAAATCATCATCATAATCTTCCTCGTCATCATCATCATCATCATCATCATCATCATCATCATCATCATCATCATCATCATCATCATCATCATCATCATCATCATCGTCATCATCAATTCTCTCACTTTCATCTGTAAGTCCCATATTGGCCCAGGTGGGGACTCCCATATGGTACACAATTTAATTTTGTGGATGTGGCCCAAATTCAATTTCACCCCTAGTTAAACATTGCACCAGTTCTTTCTGATAAGTAGTTCCTATGTGGCATTTTGCAGAGCCCTTGGAAACAGTACTTCATGGACAGTGAGTTAAAGTCAACAATTAAGCAAGATCTGGATAGACTGTAAGCATAAATCGTTCTGTGATAAGGTTGCATTGTACTACAACTAATAGGGGTGCAGGGAGGGTGTAGTGGTGACAGCACTGGCCTCCCACCAATGTGGCCCGGGTGCGATACCTGGTCTCGGTGTCATGTGTGGCTTGAGTATGTTGTTGGTTCTCATCCTTGCTCCAAGGGTTTTTTTTCTCCAGGTCCATCAGTTTTTCCTCCTAAATCAAAAACCAACATTTCTAAATTGCAATTTGATCTGGAATTCGAGCGCTTAATACATGTAGCTTTTCCCCCTGAAGATTAAACATAATTTATAGTTGCTGTTGATTCATAATTATAGTTACACGATTTTACCCCTTAAACTCCCAAGAGTGCCAAACATCAAAATCCAGCAAAAATCTGAAATTTCATGTTGTAAATTATTGAAAAACAAATGTTACCATGCAAAAGTAATGCCGAAGAGGTTTGATTTGAATGGTCACACCATAGGATTTCATCAACAGACTTAAAAGTTAGAACAAATTAATGGTACCATGCAAAAAAGTACTGCTGAAGAGGTTTCATTTGAATGGTCACACCATAGGATTTCATCAACAGACTCAAAAGTTAGAAAAAATGGTACCATGCAAAAGTACTGCTGAAGAGGTTTCATTTGAATGGTCACACCATAGGATTTCATCAACAGACTCAAAAGTTAGAACAAATGGTACCATGCAAAAGTACTGCTGAAGAGGTTTCATTTGAATGGTCACACCATAGGATTTCGTCCACAGACTCAAAAGTTAGAACAAATGGTACCATGCAAAAGTACTGCTGAAGAGGTTTCATTTGAATGGTCACACCATAGGATTTCATCCACAGACTCAAAAGTTAGAACAAATGGTACCATGCAAAAGTACTGCTGAAGAGTTTCATTTGAAGGACACACCATAGGATTTCGTCAACAGACTTAAAAGTTGAACTACTCTTCATGTCTCCATAATTGACTCTGGGAGAGAAAGGGTTAATAAACACTTTTCATCACTTTATTGAGTTGTCTGCACACAGGCTACTGTAAAACATAAGAAAAAGGACTTTGTAATTCCTTTTTACAGTGTATCAAGATCATTACTTTCTGAAGTCATGACTTATTGAGCAGAGCCCAGCTGGTACACGACTTGTATTTAATCAAGTTTTCTCTTTGCAGGTTTCCAGAAATTGAGTTTTTTCAGCAATCTAAAATTAAGTAAGTGAAAGTAAATGTTTGAATTTTAAAAATTGAGATTTCAGTGTAACTTGGTTCATAATTACTTATTTATTAATTAATGAATATCTTTTTGATGGTCCATGTATTGTAGGGAAATGATGTTGAACATTCTTTTCTGTCACGCTAAGAAGAATGAAGCACTCAGCTATAAACAGGTACTTTATACATGTAAACGGCACCTTGTAATCAAGGCATTGGTCCGTGTAACCCCTTGATTTGATTTAGGCCATTTATGTTTGTTTCTATAATAAATTTTAATTGACAAAAGAAACTTGTTTAGGGTAATATTAAAACCAGACATTGGGTATTATAAATGGGCTCTCTTATATTTAGTTTTTAAGTGGAGGAGAAGACGTTTTTCTGTTAGCATTTAATGTAAGCTTACATGTAGTACAGAAGGAATCATTTTAGTTTGATTTTGGTAAACTCTTGCACAACAAGATCTCTAGGAAGAAAATGGAGCCAAGCGATTTTCTGTTGAATGTTCTAAATTATATGACTTCAGGGTTCGCAAATACCACAAATTTGGCGTATTTTACGCCAAAATATTTCAGATGACTCCACTGAGGTTACGGAGAAAGTCACCTCGACTCCAAAAATTTTTGGCAGCAAAAAACATGGTTTCGTTACTTTTTTCGAAACAAATACAATCTACATTAACTGTAATCATTTTCAAGCTTATTTAAACCATCTAACTTGAAAAATGTTTCATGCACGTGCATGCCCCCAGAGTGTAAATAACGATCGTGACGATCGCTTCTCTATGCCGCCATTTTGGATTTGAGCCTTTTGAGGTCAATGGACTCACAATCCTCGATAGGAAAAAAGATGGCGACTGGTACATTTACCCATAATTCTTAGCGCACAAAAACCTTAACAACGTTCATAAAAATGTAAAGAAAAGTTATAAAATCTTCAAACCTGGTCTACACATTGTCCTTAGTACTGGAACAAATATTGTAAAAATTTGGCCTTCTTTGTGCCTTATGTGCTGTGTTAGCTCCGCAAGGTATTGTGGTAAAATGAACAGCCGCCATCTTTTTTCCTACGGTGAATTGTCCCAGGACCACGTGCTAAAAATGACGATCTCGTTGAAAAGGGCAAGCGAAGAGCCGCCAAACCAAGTAACAAAAGCTCAGCTGAGAGTTTACTAGTATTCTAACAGAGTGAGATATAGGGAACTTCTCGTAATAAAGTTGTCAGAATCTGTAATAAGTTTTTTTACCCTTCTCTAAGGAATATTATATTGTTTTTTTTTTTCATTTTGTCACTTGACTCCCAATTTTCAAAAATGACTCCAAAATTTGCGAAGCATAAGTCACATTGACTTCACCAATCAAAAAAATTTGCAAACCCTGTGACTTGCTCCAAACTTAGCAATATCAATGTCAATGCTAATTTTCTTTTTAACTTCAGGGGATGCATGAGCTCCTAGCACCTATTGTGTATGTCCTACACGAGGACGCAAAGATTTCTCAGTATCTCGAAGGATCAAGTCTGTAAGTCCGTTTATTGCATTCAGAAAATTGGAGAATTTGGGAGAAATCTGGTTAATTAATTTTAGTGTTGTAAACAACCCATAAATTACTCAAGGATGCTTACAGTGCATTTCAAGAATCCTCTTTACTGTGTATACATGTAACTCTCATCCCCCTCCCCTCAAATCACAGTAAAGATGGGGGTCCGGTTGTTCAAAAGCTGGTCAACGCTAACCCAGGATTAAAAGTTAACCGAGGATTTAATTTCTCTTGTTAGAAAAGTTTTCAAAAGCTATTTTTAAGTACTGTTACATGTGGAGACAAGTCAAAGTCGAAACTAAAGGGCAAAGTTACTTTGGAAAAATCTCTATTGATTATTAATTTATTTAACTGGAATTAAAATTGACGCAAACCCTGGGTTAGCTTAACCGCGCTTTCAACAACTCAACACAGTAAAGCAAATATTGGACTGTCTCACTGAACAATGTTTTTTTTTTTAATGGCAGGAAAATTGTCAGATTTCTCATGGACCAGAACTTCTTGGAACATGATGCATTGTAAGTACTAAATGTATCAACCGAAAATAGTTAACAAACAAAGTTGAACCCCTTTTAAGGGACTGTACAAAATGCGAGTGAAAAGACGTTCGACCTTTTTTTACTTCATCAAAACAAAACTTTTGGTATTGTGGATAAGAGGCCGTCGCTGAAGAAAGGTGGTTAATTACAAACAGTGGTCAGTCGTGTATATTCGACTGTACATGAAGCACAAACACACAGTCTTTAATAATGAGTCAAGTCTTGTTACAACAGACACTATAGAAACCAAACTAGATATAGCCAAACTTTATGTTATGCTACTAGAGTGATTTTTGTATGACCTTGAAATGATTGCGCATGAACACAACCAAAACAATGTTCACACTAACTGGAAAGAAGCAATTTGATTGGTTTGGTGAACGTAGGCAAACAGCCGGAATGGTTTTTGCTTGGTTTAGGCAAACATCGCAAACACTTAGTGGAGCCAATAGCGTAGCGCACAATTGCTATTTATAGAACTAAAACTTAGACAAACAAACCAAAAGTGACTCTCAGGGGATTCCTAATAACGAATTTCTATTGTCAGAAATGCAAGAATAAACAAGAATAAATTATAAACTCAGACAAACAGGAGTACTGACGTCATTTGTGCGCTTTGTTATTTTCAAGTTCATACTAAAATCGCTCTATCCATGGACCCTAATATAGATTTATAGACCACAATCACATTTGCTATCTGTTATCCATCTTGTTCCAGTAAACTTGTACATTTTACTGGCATGTTCTGCGGTTATCGCAGAAAAAGCCGGAAAAACGATACTAATGCGCGTATAATAAGAAAGAAACCGTTAAAAAAGATTACGTAAGTTCCATTGCTTTGGAGTGTGTACGCGTTATCGAGGGTCTGAAGTCGTGCCGCTGGGAAAAAGGTTTGTTTAGGGCTATAATTTTAATTTAACCTCAACATTTTTGTTGAACAGTGCTCTATTCGTTCAAGTCATGGATCAGACAGAAACTTGGTACCTTCAGCTTCCTGTCAAAGGTTTTCCTGAGAGAAATAAGGTTAGTATATATACCTCCAGTATGTGTTGTTTGATCTGTTTGGTACTACCGTAGAATTCCAAATTCACAGTTAACCCTTTGACTACCAGAGTTGTGGAGACGTGTAGTGTGGTTCTAACTTTTGAGTCTGTGGATGAAATCCTATGGTGTGACCATTCAAATGAAACCTCTTCAGCAGTACTTTTGCATGGTACCATTTGTTCTAACTTTTGAGTCTGTTGATGAAATCCTATGGTGTGACCATTCAAATGAAACCTCTTCAGCAATTCTTTTGCATGGTACCATTTGTTCTAACTTTTGAGTCTGTGGATGAAATCCTATGGTGTGACCATTCAAATGAAACCTCTTCAGCAGTACTTTTGCATGGTACCATTTGTTCTAACTTTTGAGTCTGTTGATGAAATCCTATGGTGTGACCATTCAAATGAAACCTCTTCAGCAGTACTTTTGCATGGTACCATTTGTTCTAACTTTTGAGTCTGTTGATGAAATCCTATGGTGTGACCATTCAAATGAAACCTCTTCAGCAGTTCTTTTGCATGGTACCATTTGTTCTAACTTTTGAGTCTGTTGATGAAATCCTATGGTGTGACCATTCAAATGAAACCTCTTCGGCAGTTCTTTTGCATGGTACCATTTGTTTTTCAATATTTTACAGAATGAAATTTGGAATTTTTCTTGGATATTTGGCCCTCTTGGGAGTTAAAGAGTTAAATTATAGAGCCACATTATAACATGACTCCCACTGGAGATTTGACTCCAGGACTCAAGTTGAACAAGTCACTCTATTTTTACAGTTTTTTTTTTTACCACATGACAGTTTTATTTTTAATTTAACAGACGTCTTTTTTGTTGTTGACAGTTTCTAGACCCTCATGTTGAACCATTTGCAGATCAGGAACTCATGCCCGTAAGTCAAGCTTCATGACTTGAACCTTGTTACACACACTGTAGGAACACTGTATCACCAAAATAACAAAATTTCTCTTTATTTCCATGCTACATGTACATTGCCGAATGATAACAAAGGGTTCTTTAGAGCAAAACAAAAGCAGTAGTTTGGAGATAAAGTGCAGGATTGCAAGGATGGAAGAGGATTACTGTTCTTCAAATTTGATTTCGTGACTAGCTTACGTGCAGACGTCTCCAATTTTGTTTGCTTCTGCGTGAAGTAAAGGAAATGTGGGAGACGCCTTTTGATCTCCTGGTCATACATGTACATGTAATAATTGTGAAAACATGATACATCAGCCGGGACGGTGTCACTTTTAAACGCTATTAAAAGTATACAGGAAGTCCACCACAACGTTTGCGGGCAAATAGTGGAAAATAAAAACCCAATTGCACGCTTTGAAACAAAAGCTTTGATTAGTACAACCTTTTTGCCTATAAATTAAGTCTACAGAGCAGGCTTTGAATATCCAACTCTGCGGAAACTATTTGACATCACATCGCGATGCAAAATGTTTCGTGCCATATTTATTCACGTCGGACTCCCCAGTGCTCTAGGTTCTTTTAATCTCGCTTCAAGTACTGACAAAACAGAACGACGGCTCTGGGCATAGACGCTGGTTTTTATAAAATGGAGGAAATTGAATTTACTTTTTTACATATGAATATGAGAAGCGTTGAAAATATAGATTACTTCATGGGCAGTGCGGGCGTACGGTATTCACGCATGAGTTGGTTCGTATCAGAAATCGAATGGGCGAGTCTTTACGAGCGAGTGAGAATCTGATACAAACCAACGAGTGCGCAAATGCCGTACGAAGCACTGCCTATACTGTAATTTTTTTATTTTATACATTGTGATTGGATGAAACCCTTTTTTCATGTGTGAGAAAGTCGTTTCGCCATTCTGATTGCCTGCGAACCCCGAACGGGGTTTTCACACGCCAAATTTCAGTTAGAAAATCTCAATAAGTATGAAAATAGTTTTTTTTTTGCATATGGGAAAAAAATGGGTTTGGCTGTAAACACAGCCCGTGATATGTAATGGTCACCTGTCTTACCCATGGGGACGGCATTGGATGGAGGGGAGGGTGGGAGTTGGACACAGGGGGTAGGGGGTCGATGGACAAAATGCCAATGAGAGAGGAGGGTCTTCACATTGGACTCATAGGAATCTTTGATTCGTCTTCTGTAGTCTACAGCCATCACCAAGAAGCTGAATCGAATACAGGAGCAAATGTTGAGGAAGTATGATCCAGAGTTGTGGATTCACATGAAAAACTTGGACATCACACCTCAAGTCTATGGGCTGTAAGTAAAGAAAAAAAGTGCTTTGAGAACTGATGCGCAATAGAACAGCCACCCTTGGACAGAATGTTTTGACCGTTTATAAAATTAATTGTAGGGTTGGGGGGGGGGGGGGGGGTTAAATAAGGGGATTTTCGGAAGAGGGCAAAGTCTTCGTGATTCAAATGGGCCATAACTGCCAGAGTTAACCCGGATTCTGTGGGGCAGTACGCAGCTCTTACAAGGGCTTCTCTGATTTGCTAAGAAAACAATAGAACAAACAACACAACAATAGACCCTAGCCCTGAAAACAACAGAGCTGCGTGATACCTAGGTCCAATGAAATTAGAGGTTGTTAAGAGCTGCGTGGTATCTGGTAGCATGAACTTCATTAAGGCTACTGTGAGTATTACCCCCACTTCTCTCTCCCCCCCCCATGGGATGCTAGTCTATCTTAGCCCTTTTCCTTTCTCTCCCAGAGTCAATTATGGAGGCATGTAGTGTTGTTCTAACTTTTGTGTTTGTGGACGAAATCCTTCAGTGGTGTGACCATTCAAATGAAACCTCTTCAGCAGTACTTATGCATGGTATCATTTTTTTTTCTTTCAATATTTTACAAAATGAAATTTGATATTTTTCTTGAATTTTTATCCTTGGCACTCTTGGGAGTTTAAGGGTGAAGGCTACCACCTCTCCAGCAATAATAATTATGTTCGACAGTACATGTACCCATTTTATATACACCGTGGCACTGGAGAGAGACATTGTGAAGCAAAGTTTCTTGTCTAAGGAAACAACTCGATTGCTCAAGCCTGTCTTTCAGGTTTAAAGACAGACGCGCTCACTACCAGACCACCGCGTCTCGTTACAGTTTCTGTTACTAATATTCTGTTTCGCTTTGTTTTCATTTTCACAGCCGATGGATTCGGTTGCTGTTTGGCCGCGAGTTTCCCATGAAGGATGTTTTAGTGTTGTGGGATGCGCTGTTTGCTGACGGACCCATGTTGGATCTGGTGGATTATATCTACATCAGCATGTTGGAGGCCATTAGAGACAAACGTACGCTTATTTAGAGTCCTGTCACTTTTACTGTCATTCAAGTTCAGACTTCATTGGGAAAGGAACAGCATCGCGAGAAAATATTGAGAATATCTTTCCCTTGAATGGCCACACTTTAGTAATGTAATTTATCCACAGGCACCACCTTGTTTTGCATAGTGAACAATACCACAGGATAGTACTGCTCAATAGCTTTCATTTTAACTGTCACAATTTAGGATTTCATCCACAGACTCAAAAGTTAGAACCACCTTGTACAGCATAATAAACAGTACCACAGGAAAGTACTGCTCAATAGCTTTCATTTGAATGGTCACACTTAGGATTTCATCCACGGACTCAAAAGTTAGAACCACCTTGTATATATATATATATATATATATATATATATATATATATATATATATATATATATATATATATATATATATTGTCCGATCTCCTAATGGAGAGTTGGGCTGCAAGCTCTCTGTCTCCAGGCTGTTCTGTCCGCCGCAACTGATGCTGCCTCTGCCCATGATTTTAACCCCTTCATCCTTAACTCTCTCTCGACAGTTCTGCGCCATGTTTCACGCGGTCGACCCCTCTTCCTCTTGCCTTCCGGTACCCATGTTAGTGCAATTCTTGTATGTGAGTCGTGATCCATTCTGAGGACGTGGCCTAGCCATGCCCATCTCCTTCTTGCCACCTGACTGCTTATCGTTTCCAACCCCGTTCTTCTTCTTATCTCCTCATTGGTTACACGCATTGGCCAGTAGATCTTTAATATCCGGCGAAGGCTCTTATGTAGGAACGCATCCAGCTTTTTCTCATCCATTTGGGTCATTCTCCAGGTTTCACAACCATACAACAGTACCGAGATGACGTTAGACTTAAAGATTTTGATCTTGTTCTTGCAGGTAAACTGACTGTTCTTCCATATCTTTCCTAATTTGTTGTACGCCGCTCTTGCTTTGCCTAACCTCGCTTGGATATCATCTTCCGTACCGCCTGAGGTGCTAACATGTGCACCCAGGTACACAAAACGTTCTACCTCTTCTATGTCATGATCGTCGACCTGCACCTTTTCGTTGTTCGTCGTGTTGAGCCGGAGGAGTTTGGTCTTCATAGAATTAATCTTTAACCCGGTTGCCTTACTGTTGTTGCTGAGGTTACTCACTTTCTGTTGGATTTGCTGTTTTGTACTGGATAAAAGTGCGATGTCGTCAGCGAAGTCCAAGTCGTTTAACTTGGACCACAGTTTCCATCTGATGCCTGTGTTGTCACCCTCTAACGTTCTACTCATGATCCAGTCTATTACAAGCAAGAACAAAAACCCAGACATATTACAACCCTGTTTCACGCCAGACTTCACATCAAACCAGCCACTTAGACCTGCACCATCAACCACCGCACATTGGTTACCATCGTACATTGCCTTGATCATTCTAACAAGCTTTGGTGGGATCCCATAACTCTCCATAATCTTCCACAAGGTTTCCCTATCAACGCTATCAAAGGCCTTTTCGTAATCAACAGAGCATACATACAAGCTGGAATTCCATTCTATTGCTTGCTCCACGATATTCCGGAGGACAAAAATCTGTTCTATCGTACTTCTTCCTTGTCTAAAACCAGCCTGTTCCTTGCGTAGCTTTGCATCAACACCGTCCGATATTCTTCCTTTCAACACCTTACCCAACACTTTTGCCGCAACAGACATCAGAGTTATCCCCCTCCAGTTTCCGCACTTAGTGAGATCCCCTTTCTTAGGTAGTTTGACAATAAGACCCTTCTTCCAATCTGGAGGAATGGACTCACTGACCCATATTGCACAAAAAAGATCGTGTAGCACTTCAATTGTTGTTGTTATATCAGCTTTGAACAGTTCCACGGTTATACCATCCACTCCAGGTGCTTTGCCTGCGCCCATGCTGTTAATGGCGCTCCAAATCTCAGCCTTAGTTATGGGGCCTGAAGGTATTTCGTCCATCACCTCCACCTCACTATCCACCTCAGCCACTAGTTCTGGGCTCGGTCTGTTCAGTATTTCTGCAAAGTGCTCTTTCCACCTCCGTCGCACCTCATCTTCATTGGTCAACAACTTCCGTGCCTTATTTCTCACTGCGTCAATTTTCTTTGATGGCTCACTACATAGCCTCCTCGTAGCATCGTAAACGCTCTTCATCTGCCCACGCTTTGCAGCGTCCTCAGCTTCTTGGGCTATATTATTAGCCCACTCTCTCTTGTCCTTTCTCAAACTTCTCTTCACTTCTATATCTTTCTTTCTGTATTCCTTTTGCGATTTGAGTCTCAACCTTTCTGACCTTGTACCAACTGACTTTTGTTTTAGCTGTCTCCTTTCTTCAATACCTTTCCAACTTTCGGGGCTGATCCATCCTTTAGTTTTCCTTGCTCTGTAACCTAACACATCTTTAGCTGTTTCACAATAACTTTCTTTGATCTTTTTCCACTTCTCCTCTACTTCGTGTTCATGTACCACTGTACCCTCGTCCTCGTGCCTGTTTTCGCCATCTTCGTCCTCCAGCGATAAGCAGCTGAACCTGTTCTTTAGTTGTAACTGAAATTGTTTCCTAATTTCAGGCACGGCTAGCTTACTAGTCTCGTATTTCCTGACTTGCTCTACCCTTCTGCCCTTTCGTATAAGCTTTAACCGTGTCTTAGCAATCACCACAGACTCAAAAGTTAGAACCACCTTGTACAGCATAATAAACAGCACCACAGGAAAGTACTGCTCAATAGCTTTCATTTGAATGGTCACACTTTAGGATTTCATCCACGGACTCGAAAGTTAGAACCACCTTGTACAGCATAATAAACAGCACCACAGGAAAGTACTGCTCAATAGCTTTTATTTGAATGGTCACACTTTAGGATTTCATCCACGGACTCAAAAGTTAGAACCACCTTGTACAGCATAATAAACAGCACCACAGGAAAGTACTGCTCAATAGCTTTCATTTGAATGGTCATACTTTAGGATTTCATCCACGGACTCAAAAGTTAGAACCACCTTGTACAGCATAATAAACAGCACCACAGGAAAGTACTGCTCAATAGCTTTCATTTGAATGGTCACACTTTAGGATTTCATCCACGGACTCAAAAGTTAGAACCACCTTGTACAGCATAATAAACAGCACCACAGGAAAGTACTGCTCAATAGCTTCATTTCAATTGTCACAATTTAGGATTTCATTCACAGACTCAAAAGTCAGAACCACCTTGTACAGCATAATAAACAGTACCACAGTAAAGTACTGCTTAGTAGCTTTCATTTGAATGGTCACACTTTAGGATTTCATCCACAGACTCAAAATTAGAACCACCATGTAAAACACAATAAACAGTACTGCTGAATAGCTTACATATACAGCATTAAGTATATCAGCATTAGAGGAGTTAATGGTTTCTTTCTCTTGTCCAGTCCTTGCAGGAAGTTACTCGGCCTGCATGGGATATCTGATGAAATTTCCTGGTGGTTTCGATGACGTGTATCGCTATGTTAAAACTGCGTTGATAATGAGAAAAAATAAGGTAAAATACAGCGATGTTAAATAATCAATAGGTCTTTATCACGCGGCGGCCATGTTGACTCCCCGGAGAATAAAATGCCTTGTTTTTGCCTGCCTTACCTCGTTTTCAACTTTTTCACTGCGAGGCTTAGCGGCGTAAATCTTTTGTTTTGATACAAAATAGGGAGGCGTGATAAAGGCCTATAACCGTCATTTGGCGCAAAAATATTTGTCCGCGGACATTTAACTATTATAGCGCGAAAGCGCGCGTGATATCGCCCAACACTTAGCCGACGAGGCCGTAGGCCGAGTCGGCTAAAATTAGGCGATATCACGCAAGCTTGAGCGATATAATAGTTTTATAATTCAACACATTGATAACAAAGCACAGTTTGAAGTCTTTGAAGAAAAAATATCCAAGCCAAGCCTTTTATTTTAAAAAAGCTTACATATGTTTTACCGCGCGAAACTTGCAACATCACACGGTTCATGAATGAAAGTGGCGCCTTTGTCAATATTGTGCAAGCTAGAACACTATAACTGTGTTGTAATTCAACACATTGATAACAAATCACAGTTTCGAGAAAAAATTCATTGAGATATACAACCTTTCATTAAGTAAAAAGGCTAACAACAATATTTTGCCTCGCACCATTTCTTAAACAACAAACAGCGAATGCCGAAACTTTTGCTAAGCTAAAATTAATTTAGCTTACACAATCAGTTGAGAGTTTCTACTCAAAGAACGGGACAAAGTAGTGACTACAAGAATTAAAACACGGTAAAATGGCATAGAATGTCTTAGTTACAAGTGTTTCGTATCTTCAAAAGGTCAATTCAGAATCAAAACAAATTGAACAAACACACGGCTACGAACCTAAACATAGCGGCGAAAAGTCGGAAAGATCGGCAGCGTGGACAGTATGTCTTACAAAAATTCACAGCTAAAGGATACAAGAAACGGTTAAAACATCGTACCTGTAGTTGATTTGGCTTTTTATTCCCTTCCATCAGCACCAAATTTTCAAACATCGAAGTACGAGCTGAGTCAATCAATGTTGTTTACAAACTTGCTCGTTTCTTAGCTCCTACAGCCGTAATGACGAGATCAGAAACTATTCTGAAGAAGCATCAAGCCTATATCATATTCCAGAGGTGATTACCAAAGGAATTTTACGAAAATTGTGCTCCTTCTTTCACTCCTTGTCGAGCGGTCAAACTTTGAACCAGTTTTCATTCAGCTACGCCAAGAAACACTGCGACCAGTACAGCGCCCGCGACAACGCGAAAATTTCGCGCCTTTTTTGTCCAATCATGTGAACAATACTTTTTCTCTTTTCTTTTCTTCCCTTTTTTTTTCTTTTCCCTTTTTTAACTAATAGTTCACGCACTTTTTCGCCCCAAAACACGAAATTGCAGCCAGCAGTCATTTTCACTTTCCTTCTAAATGCGAAATTTACCGCCATCGCTGGTTATACGTCATGTAGACATAACGCATATCGATAACTTTTTGACCATATTTGGGCAGTGTATCAATGTGTTGAATTATAATATCTGTTATCTGTCAAACAGTTTTCCGAGAGCGAATCTCGAGGAAAACTGTGAGCTTCTAGGAACAGATAATGTCCAAGGACAAATATCCGTGCATATTTTTGAAGCCAGAACGGGGGTTAATTTTATGTATTAGCCTTCAAATATTTTTTCACAAGGTTTCTCTGTTAGGGAGATTTGGCCAAGCTGTTAAACATCAAAATAGTTCTGTTGGCGTTCAAAAATATTTCCAGTCTGTTCAAAACACTAAGTTCTATTCAATTTATTCATCTGAACGTGCGAATGTAAAACGCAAATTTTGAGAACTAGGGAATATCAGCGGATAGTCCCTAGTTTTAGCTACGTCACGTGACGTGTTTATACCTATCCCGTGCGAGGAAAGTATTTGATGGATTATAAAGTGCCCAGGACCCTTTCTTTTTATAACAAATATCGATTCTTAATCAAGTGAATAATTGAGTGGAGAAATATTCTTTTTTTGTAGTGTTCTGTTAGTAAGTTACAGAGGTTTAAATTACGATTATTCGTGTGATGGCATATTTGTTTCGTTTCACTAGCCATCCTCGGCTCGATCTAGTCCTCGCTTGTCGCGTCCATCAGCGCCTCATCCATTGCACACATCCGGGACATTCCCACAGAGAAAGGTAAGTCATTTGTTCTTTTCACTTCCAAGTCAAGGCCCGGACACAACCTTTCTTGCAACGTGGCACGCAACAGTTGCAGAAGTAGAATCGAGTTCTACTTTTGTGACGTTGCGCGCAACATATTACATCCTGTGACATCCCCAAAAAATCTTGTTGTGTCCGGGCCTTCACGTGATATTTGACCCGCAACTAACGGCCGTTTTATTACCATAGAAACCGGGACCAAAGAGACCGCCGTCTGCTTTCACGTCATTCACGAAACGCTACCAACAGTTCATGGAACCAGTCAAGCCCACGGTCACAAAGCCTGCAGAGAAACCTCAAAACCAACAAGCGCCTAGGATGACAAGCAATGGTAGATAAATAACATTACTCTTTTAGAGGGATTTTAATTGAGTCTCGAAAGTAATTTCGCAATTGCTTTGGTTTTGCTTTGCTATGCTTTGTGATTGGCTAAAAAATCTCGCGCCACCTTCTTAACCAATGAGGAGTAAAACCAAAACCAATCGCGATTTGCTCGCACGTGCAGCGTGCATGCTCGCAGCGTGCTCGCACGCTTGGCGCCGGTTACATGTATTTGCTTCGAGTTCTGATTGGTTCATTGGATTGTCTACGTCTGTTGTGATTGGCCAAAGTCATTACTTTGGGTTTGGTTTTACGATACTCGAGTAAAAACTGCTCTGTTGACGATAAATAGCCTTTTCATTGGATTCAGTTATACAGTGGAAGATAGCATGAGTTTTTTTGTGACGTTCATGGTAGAAACTGCCCTACGCTCCACATTAAAACGTAATACCGTTGTCAGACACGAAATGCCTATTAGAACACTTAAAGGAAGATATCTAGTAGATATCAAGTGAATTTTTTTCGAAGAGAGAATATACCATAATTAGCGTTTTCGAAGACATGACGATAAACTTGAAAAAATTAACCCAATTTTTTCAAGTTGCAATCCATTTCCATCCTGGCCATCTGCAGCCCAAGACACTTATTTTTATTCTTAGGGACCGTTCACTATTTATGGGAGGGGGGGGGGGGGGGATGGGTGAGAAAATGGGGGGACCTGAAATTTTAGCCACTGCAAATGGGGGGGTCCTGGGGAAATTTTTTTGTTATGGAGGGGGGTCTTGAAATTTTAAACAGATGATGTCTTTAATAAAAAAGCGAAAACATAACTGCAGTATACCAATAAGAGAGGCGCACCCCAGATTTCATGGCTGGGAGCCTTTGGGCTCTATGATTCTTTTAAGAGCACAGCCTTGCACAGTATTTTGGTGCTGTCATGGAGCATGATTTATAATTTTAATTTCTTTATTTTTTTACTGCCATAATTGTACACAACATTACTTAAAGTTTTAACCCACCATTAAACATATTAAGCTTACTGGATTATAACAGTATTAAACTGAGGGTTTTAGTGATTGACGTTAAAAGTATTAATTAGTATTTGTAACCCTAGCCAAAGGAATTCTCCTTATCTGCTACGTGGACATTAAGTTGAACAGTTCGTCCTTTGTCATCCTTGTAAGTGAGTCGACCCACCCACTTGCACCACTCCCAGTTTCTGGGTTGCTCAGTAGCAGTGGTTTTGTATATTGCAATAAATTTTTATAGAACGGTAGCCCAGCTGAGTCTTGGTTGTGATAGTAATAAACAACTATTAAAGTCTTAACTCTAGTTCTTCAAATGCACAGTGGACCAAGAGGTGGAATTTCTTCGATAAAGAAAACCACACAATAGTTAAAATGCCATAAGTTGAAATAACTATTTATTAATACATCTACTGAAAATTATTTTAAACTTTTTTTCATTTCCTGTTACAACAATTTGTTATCGTTTTGTTGCTTTTATGTCTGGTTTATATACTAGATTATGTCTGGTTTATACAGGTTTATGTCTCCTCCATACCCCGTCCCATCAAATCCTCACTCCCATCATACCCCAGGCCCATCATATCCTAAATTTACACCTATATGCTTAAAACTAAATATGATATTAGAAGCACAGTTTTTAATATCAAGACAGCAATACAGTCACCCCCAAATTTTCACCTACTTTAGATCTGAAAACCAACACGCTAGCCACTACATCATCGCGCCCCCACAAAAATACGGTATGGATTCATACAATACGACTTTTATTTTATAGAAATCAGATTAATAGTGGGGGGGAGGGGGGGGGGGGTATTGAAATTTTTCCCCAACAGAACAGGGGGGACCTGAAAAAATCCAGATTCACTAAGGGGGGACATGAAAAAAAATGGAAAATTTGTTAATTTCTCACCCATTCCCCCCCCTCCCATAAATAATGAACGGTCCCTTAGTGCACCAGTAGAATAATTTGAAACAAAACTCGACCATTATTTTTGGGTTCCCACTGATATAATGTGTGCCCGTCAATTGAATTCGCGTTCTCTGATTGGCTAACCTGTAAGATAAGTTTGTTGGGTGCTAACGGTAAGGCGTGTCGCACTGTAAAGATAGGTAGAGTCTTAATGCTATAGCTCAGAAGGAAGTCGGACACCTTAATGAGAATATATAACGGAGTAACTGGTTAGCTTTCAGTTGAGGTTGGGGTTAGCAGTTTATATAGTTAAATTTAGGCCTAAACATTTAAACAACCCGAGAAGTGAGGTGGTACCCTGGTACGGTAGGCTATGTAAACCAAGCTTAGGTCACAGGTTCAATCCTGAGTGGGATTTTAGATTTTCTTTTTTACACTTAAAAATTTATTGAAAATAAAATTCTAAGTGTCGACATTACGTTATATATTTCTCAATGAGGTGTCCGACCTCCTTCTGAGCTATAGCAAGTAGAATCTACCTAAAGATATGTGTGTATGTACTTTTTATAAGTTTGAACGTGTTTTGCAATATTTATCAGTTTGATAACTGTTATCTTTTAGTAGAGGAACTTGTTCCCAGGGGATCTCGGCCAGACAGGCCAGTCTCTGTCCCAGCTCCTGAGATGAGAGACCGCGCAGACTCTGGGTCCCAGTCCACCAGCCCTGCGAAAGGCATGAAGTCAATCAAGGGGAAGCTGATGGCTCGGCCCAGGACTCGCTCGAAGGTGGATTATGATGAGCTGGCTCAGGTAAATAATGTTAATTCATTTCACATATTTCGTGTCAATATTGTTGCTACTCTCTTTATATACTGCTGCCCTACATGCCAACTAGGCGTAAAGGGCATGAGTGAGTGAGTGAGTCTCTTTATATACGTCGTGTTTTCAGTAAAAAAAAAAAGCCTTTGCTGTGTTTTGATATTCTGAAGGGAATACAAAAAAAGCTGGTATCGAAGAGAAAAGAGGACAAAAACATTATTTTGTAAATATTGAAATGACTGTTGAGACATGGATTATGTCTAGAAACCTGTCTTGTGTGTGAAGCAGTGCATTAACCCTTTCACGGCTAAATTTTTTTAAAAAGGGTATTTTTTTACCGTTAAGTCGGTTTTTTGGGAGCAACATGGCCAAATGTCAACAAACATTGCTACAAAAGCAATTTGCTACACTCACGCTACAGTATGAACTAGATTCCGTCTTGAAAAGTGTATTTTTTTAGGTTTAGCGCATGCGCATAAGCCAAAAAAAGAAATGAAACATTGTTCAATTGCAGGGGTATTGACCTAATTTACCACCTAATTTTGCACCAATATTTGAACATGTTTTTTTTTTCGAATAACTCTGCTTGAATTTGGTCCATATTCAAAGTGGAGGCACGTATGCATGGATCTATTCTTGCTGTATCAGTTGAGCATCAAAATTATCTGGCAACGTAGAAATTGATGACGTCACAAGTGGTGCAATGTCTGCTGCTCCCAATGTTGACAAAAGTCGACTTTGGCAGCGAAAGGGTTAATCCAATCAATTGGAATTCGAATCGAGGCTAGTTTTGCATTCGTAAAGCAGATTATTAGTATGATTTCACCATAGTTAATCAAGGAACTGGTTATCAAACCTCGCAGACTTCAATGGCGATAACAAAGGAGCTACAGTTTATGTTGAACTGTACTTGACCCTGGACATCTTTGTTTTTCGCTCCGACATTTCTGTTTGTCAGTTTTTTTTATTATTAATTCCAAAGTACAACAATGACAATAATTATCACATATACATACCCACACAGACTACACACCTATACATACATGCAATCATACAATCCCTACATCAGCTTATTCTAATACTATGCCTATGTTTTTAACAAGTGCTTTATGTAAATAAATTACTTACAAAATCCTTTTAGATTAATTAGATTGCAAATTAGATTACAAAGTCCACTTGTCCATTAATTTTTGTAGACTTTTATTCTTGGTACAGATATATTTTTCTGTTTCATATTTAATATTTACCCTAACTATAAAACTATCTATGTTCGGAAGTACTTCATTCCTTCAAGATTTTGGAACGCCAAAATCCTGAATGTCAAAATCCTGAATTCAAGATTTTGGATGTCAAAATCCTGAATTCAAGATTTTGGAACGCCAAAATCCTGAATTCAAGATTTTGGATGCCAAAATTATGAAATCAAGATTTTGGAACACCAAAATCCTGAATTCAAGATTTTGGATGTCAAAACCATGAATTCAAGATTTTGGAACGCCAAAATCCTGAATTCAAGATTTTGGATGTCAAAATCCTGAATTCAAGATTTTGGAACGCCAAAATCCTAAATTCAAGATTTTGGAACGCCAAAATCTTGAATTCAATATTTTGGACGCCAAAATATGAATTCAAGATTTTGGAACGCCAAAATCCCGAATTCAAGATTTTGGAACGCCAAAATCGTGAATGTCAAAATCCTGAATTCAATCCTGAATTCAAAATTTTGGAACGCCAAAATCCTAAATTCAAGATTTTGGAATGCCAAAATCCTGAATTCAAGATTTTGTATGCCAAAATTCTGAATTCAAGATTTTGGAACGCCAAAATCCTGAATGTCCATTTTGGAACGCCAAAATCCTGAATTGATGATTTTGGAACGCCAAAATCCTGAATGTCAAAATCCTGAATTCAACATTTTGGAACGCCAACATCCTGAATTCAAGATTATGGAACGCCTAAATCTTGAATTCAAGATTTTGGAACGCCAAAATCTGAATTCAAGATTTTGGAACGCCAAAATCATGAATGCCAAAATCCTGAATTCAAGATTTTGGAACGCCAAAATCCTGAATTCAAGATTATGGAACGCCAAAATCCTGAATTCAAGATTTTGTAACGCCAAAATCCTGAATTCAAGATTTTGGAACGCCAAAATCCTGAATTCAAGATTATGGAACGCCAAAATCCTGAATTCAAGATTTTGTAACGCCAAAATCCTGAATTCAAGATTTTGGAACGCCAAAATCCCGAATTCAAGATTTTGGATGCCAAAATACCTGAATTCAAGATTTTGGAACGCCAAAATCCTGTAATGAAGATTCAAGATTTTGGAACGCCAAAATCCCGAATTCAAGATTTTGGATGCCAAAATCCTGAATTCAAGATTTTGGATGTCAAAACCTTGAATTCAAGATTTTGGAACGCCAAAATCCTGAATTCAAGATTTTGGATGCCAAAATTTTAGAACGCCAAAATCCTGAATGTCAATTTCCTGAATTGAAGATTTTGGAACGCCAAAATCCCGAATTCAAGATTTTGGAACGCCAAAATCATGAATTCAATATTTTTAAACGCCAAAAATCTTGAATTCAAGATTTTGGAACGCCGAAACCTTGAATTCAAGATTTTGTATGCCAAAATCCCGATTTCAAGATTTTGGAACGCCAAAATCCCGATTCAAGATTTTGGAACGCCAAAATCTTGAATTCAGGATTCAGAATTCAGGATTTTGGCGTTCCCAAATCTTGAATTCAGGATTTTGGCGTTCCCAAATCTTGAATTCGGGATTTTGGCTTTCGAAAATCTTGAATTCAGGATTTTGGCATCCAAAATCTTGAATTCAGGATTTTGTGTTCCAAAATCTTGAATTCGGGATTTTGGCATCCAAAATCTTGAATTCAAGGTTTCGGCGTTACAAAATCTTGAATCGGGATTTTGGCGTTCCAAAATCGGGATTTTGGCATCCAAAATCTTGAATTCAGGATTTTGACATTTAGGATTTTGGCGTTCCAAAATCTTGAATTCAGGATTTTGGTATCCAAAATCTTGAATTCAGGATTTTGACATTCATGATTTTGGCGTTCCAAAAGTCTTGAATTCAGGATTTTGGTATCCAAAATCTTGAATTCAGGATTTCGGCGTTGCAAAATCTTGAATTCAGCATTTTGGCGTTCCAAAATCTTGAATTTACAATTTTGGCGTTCCAAATTGACATTCAGGATTTTGGCGTTCCAAGATCTTGAATTCAGGATTTTGGCATCCAGAATCGTGAATTCAGGATTTGAATTCAGGGTCTTGAATTCAGGATTTTGGCATCCAAAATCTTGAATTCAGGAATTCGGCATCCAAAATCTTGAATTCAGGATTTTGATATTCAGGATTTTGGCGTTCCAAAATCTTGAATTCAGGATTTTGGCGTTCCCAAATCTTGAATTCAGGATTTTGCCGTTCCAAAATCTTGAATTCAGGATTTTGGCATCCAAAATCTTGAATTCAGGATTTTGTGATCCAAAATCTTGAATTCGGGATTTTGGCATCCAAAATCTTGAATTCAAGGTTTCGGCGTTACAAAATCTTGAATCGGGATTTTGGCATCCAAAATCTTGAATTCAGGATTTTGACATTTAGGATTTTGGCGTTGCAAAATCTTGAATTCAGGATTTTGATATTCAGGATTTTGACATTCATGATTTTGGCGTTCCAAAAGTCTTGAATTCAGGATTTTGGTATCCAAAATCTTGAATCCAGGATTTCGGCGTTGCAAAATCTTGAATTCAGGATTTTGTCGTTCCAAAATGTTGAATTCCGGATTTTGGCATCCAGAATCGTGAATTCAGGATTTGAATTCAGGATCTTGAATTCAGGTTTTTGGCATCCAAAATCTTGAATTCAGGAATTCGGCATCCAAAATCTTGAATTCAGGATTTTGATATTCAGGATTTTGGCGTTCCAAAATCTTGAATTCAGGATTTTGGCGTTCCCAAATCTTGAATTCAGGATTTTGCCGTTCCAAAATCTTGAATTCCGGATTTTGGCTTTCGAAAATCTTGAATTCAGGATTTTGGCATCCAAAATCTTGAATTCAGGATTTTGTGATCCAAAAT
Source organism: Cladopsammia gracilis (assembly GCA_022457155.1). Taxonomy (NCBI): domain Eukaryota; kingdom Metazoa; phylum Cnidaria; class Anthozoa; order Scleractinia; family Dendrophylliidae; genus Cladopsammia; species Cladopsammia gracilis. The sequence continues at coordinate 1,809,200 of JAJGOT010000098.1, read as the reverse complement.
CTTGAATTCGGGATTTTGGCATCCAAAATCTTGAATTCAAGGTTTCGGCGTTACAAAATCTTGAATCGGGATTTTGGCATCCAAAATCTTGAATTCAGGATTTTGACATTTAGGATTTTGGCGTTCCAAAATCTTGAATTCAGGATTTTGATATTCAGGATTTTGGCGTTCCAAAATCTTGAATTCAGGATTTTGATATTCAGGATTTTGGCGTTCCAAAATCTTGAATTCAGGATTTTGGTATCCAAAATCTTGAATTCAGGATTTCGGCGTTGCAAAATCTTGAATTCAGGATTTTGGCGTTCCAAAATCTTGAATTCCGGATTTTGGCATCCAGAATCGTGAATTCAGGATTTGAATTCAGGATATTGAATTCAGGTTTTTGGCATCCAAAATCTTGAATTCAGGAATTCGGCATCCAAAATCTTGAATTCAGGATTTTGATATTCAGGATTTTGGCGTTCCAAAATCTTGAATTCAGGATTTTGGCGTTCCCAAATCTCGAATTCAGGATTTTGACATCCAAAATCTTGAATTCAGGATTTTGACATCCAAAATCTTGAATTCAACGTGTTGATTTCTGGATTGTGTCATCCAAAATCTTGAATTCGGGATTTCGGCATCCAAAATCTTGAGTTCAGGATTTTGATATTCAGGACTTTGGCGTTCCAAAATCTTGAATTCAAGATTTTGGATGCCGAAATCCTGAAATCAAGATTTTGGATACCAAAATCCTGAATTCAAGATTTTGGATGCCAAAATTTTAGAACGCCAAAATCCTGAATGTCAATTTCCTGAATTGAAGATTTTGGAACGCCAAAATCCCGAATTCAAGATTTTGGAACGCCAAAATCATGAATTCAATATTTTTAAACGCCAAAAATCTTGAATTCAAGATTTTGGAACGCCGAAACCTTGAATTCAAGATTTTGTATGCCAAAATCCCGATTTCAAGATTTTGGAACGCCAAAATCCCGATTCAAGATTTTGGAACGCCAAAATCTTGAATTCAGGATTCAGAATTCAGGATTTTGGCGTTCCCAAATCTTGAATTCAGGATTTTGGCGTTCCCAAATCTTGAATTCGGGATTTTGGCTTTCGAAAATCTTGAATTCAGGATTTTGGCATCCAAAATCTTGAATTCAGGATTTTGTGTTCCAAAATCTTGAATTCGGGATTTTGGCATCCAAAATCTTGAATTCAAGGTTTCGGCGTTACAAAATCTTGAATCGGGATTTTGGCGTTCCAAAATCGGGATTTTGGCATCCAAAATCTTGAATTCAGGATTTTGACATTTAGGATTTTGGCGTTCCAAAATCTTGAATTCAGGATTTTGGTATCCAAAATCTTGAATTCAGGATTTTGACATTCATGATTTTGGCGTTCCAAAAGTCTTGAATTCAGGATTTTGGTATCCAAAATCTTGAATTCAGGATTTCGGCGTTGCAAAATCTTGAATTCAGCATTTTGGCGTTCCAAAATCTTGAATTTACAATTTTGGCGTTCCAAATTGACATTCAGGATTTTGGCGTTCCAAGATCTTGAATTCAGGATTTTGGCATCCAGAATCGTGAATTCAGGATTTGAATTCAGGGTCTTGAATTCAGGATTTTGGCATCCAAAATCTTGAATTCAGGAATTCGGCATCCAAAATCTTGAATTCAGGATTTTGATATTCAGGATTTTGGCGTTCCAAAATCTTGAATTCAGGATTTTGGCGTTCCCAAATCTTGAATTCAGGATTTTGCCGTTCCAAAATCTTGAATTCAGGATTTTGGCATCCAAAATCTTGAATTCAGGATTTTGTGATCCAAAATCTTGAATTCGGGATTTTGGCATCCAAAATCTTGAATTCAAGGTTTCGGCGTTACAAAATCTTGAATCGGGATTTTGGCATCCAAAATCTTGAATTCAGGATTTTGACATTTAGGATTTTGGCGTTGCAAAATCTTGAATTCAGGATTTTGATATTCAGGATTTTGACATTCATGATTTTGGCGTTCCAAAAGTCTTGAATTCAGGATTTTGGTATCCAAAATCTTGAATCCAGGATTTCGGCGTTGCAAAATCTTGAATTCAGGATTTTGTCGTTCCAAAATGTTGAATTCCGGATTTTGGCATCCAGAATCGTGAATTCAGGATTTGAATTCAGGATCTTGAATTCAGGTTTTTGGCATCCAAAATCTTGAATTCAGGAATTCGGCATCCAAAATCTTGAATTCAGGATTTTGATATTCAGGATTTTGGCGTTCCAAAATCTTGAATTCAGGATTTTGGCGTTCCCAAATCTTGAATTCAGGATTTTGCCGTTCCAAAATCTTGAATTCCGGATTTTGGCTTTCGAAAATCTTGAATTCAGGATTTTGGCATCCAAAATCTTGAATTCAGGATTTTGTGATCCAAAATCTTGAATTCGGGATTTTGGCATCCAAAATCTTGAATTCAAGGTTTCGGCGTTACAAAATCTTGAATCGGGATTTTGGCATCCAAAATCTTGAATTCAGGATTTTGACATTTAGGATTTTGGCGTTCCAAAATCTTGAATTCAGGATTTTGATATTCAGGATTTTGGCGTTCCAAAATCTTGAATTCAGGATTTTGATATTCAGGATTTTGGCGTTCCAAAATCTTGAATTCAGGATTTTGGTATCCAAAATCTTGAATTCAGGATTTCGGCGTTGCAAAATCTTGAATTCAGGATTTTGGCGTTCCAAAATCTTGAATTCCGGATTTTGGCATCCAGAATCGTGAATTCAGGATTTGAATTCAGGATATTGAATTCAGGTTTTTGGCATCCAAAATCTTGAATTCAGGAATTCGGCATCCAAAATCTTGAATTCAGGATTTTGATATTCAGGATTTTGGCGTTCCAAAATCTTGAATTCAGGATTTTGGCGTTCCCAAATCTCGAATTCAGGATTTTGACATCCAAAATCTTGAATTCAGGATTTTGACATCCAAAATCTTGAATTCAACGTGTTGATTTCTGGATTGTGTCATCCAAAATCTTGAATTCGGGATTTCGGCATCCAAAATCTTGAGTTCAGGATTTTGATATTCAGGACTTTGGCGTTCCAAAATCTTGAATTCAAGATTTTGGATGCCGAAATCCTGAAATCAAGATTTTGGATACCAAAATCCTGAATTCAAGATTTTGGATGCCAAAATTTTAGAACGCCAAAATCCTGAATGTCAATTTCCTGAATTGAAGATTTTGGAACGCCAAAATCCCGAATTCAAGATTTTGGAACGCCAAAATCATGAATTCAATATTTTTAAACGCCAAAAATCTTGAATTCAAGATTTTGGAACGCCGAAACCTTGAATTCAAGATTTTGTATGCCAAAATCCCGATTTCAAGATTTTGGAACGCCAAAATCCCGATTCAAGATTTTGGAACGCCAAAATCTTGAATTCAGGATTCAGAATTCAGGATTTTGGCGTTCCCAAATCTTGAATTCAGGATTTTGGCGTTCCCAAATCTTGAATTCGGGATTTTGGCTTTCGAAAATCTTGAATTCAGGATTTTGGCATCCAAAATCTTGAATTCAGGATTTTGTGTTCCAAAATCTTGAATTCGGGATTTTGGCATCCAAAATCTTGAATTCAAGGTTTCGGCGTTACAAAATCTTGAATCGGGATTTTGGCGTTCCAAAATCGGGATTTTGGCATCCAAAATCTTGAATTCAGGATTTTGACATTTAGGATTTTGGCGTTCCAAAATCTTGAATTCAGGATTTTGGTATCCAAAATCTTGAATTCAGGATTTTGACATTCATGATTTTGGCGTTCCAAAAGTCTTGAATTCAGGATTTTGGTATCCAAAATCTTGAATTCAGGATTTCGGCGTTGCAAAATCTTGAATTCAGCATTTTGGCGTTCCAAAATCTTGAATTTACAATTTTGGCGTTCCAAATTGACATTCAGGATTTTGGCGTTCCAAGATCTTGAATTCAGGATTTTGGCATCCAGAATCGTGAATTCAGGATTTGAATTCAGGGTCTTGAATTCAGGATTTTGGCATCCAAAATCTTGAATTCAGGAATTCGGCATCCAAAATCTTGAATTCAGGATTTTGATATTCAGGATTTTGGCGTTCCAAAATCTTGAATTCAGGATTTTGGCGTTCCCAAATCTTGAATTCAGGATTTTGCCGTTCCAAAATCTTGAATTCAGGATTTTGGCATCCAAAATCTTGAATTCAGGATTTTGTGATCCAAAATCTTGAATTCGGGATTTTGGCATCCAAAATCTTGAATTCAAGGTTTCGGCGTTACAAAATCTTGAATCGGGATTTTGGCATCCAAAATCTTGAATTCAGGATTTTGACATTTAGGATTTTGGCGTTGCAAAATCTTGAATTCAGGATTTTGATATTCAGGATTTTGACATTCATGATTTTGGCGTTCCAAAAGTCTTGAATTCAGGATTTTGGTATCCAAAATCTTGAATCCAGGATTTCGGCGTTGCAAAATCTTGAATTCAGGATTTTGTCGTTCCAAAATGTTGAATTCCGGATTTTGGCATCCAGAATCGTGAATTCAGGATTTGAATTCAGGATCTTGAATTCAGGTTTTTGGCATCCAAAATCTTGAATTCAGGAATTCGGCATCCAAAATCTTGAATTCAGGATTTTGATATTCAGGATTTTGGCGTTCCAAAATCTTGAATTCAGGATTTTGGCGTTCCCAAATCTTGAATTCAGGATTTTGCCGTTCCAAAATCTTGAATTCCGGATTTTGGCTTTCGAAAATCTTGAATTCAGGATTTTGGCATCCAAAATCTTGAATTCGGGATTTTGTGATCCAAAATCTTGAATTCGGGATTTTGGCATCCAAAATCTTGAATTCAAGGTTTCGGCGTTACAAAATCTTGAATCGGGATTTTGGCATCCAAAATCTTGAATTCAGGATTTTGACATTTAGGATTTTGGCGTTCCAAAATCTTGAATTCAGGATTTTGATATTCAGGATTTTGGCGTTCCAAAATCTTGAATTCAGGATTTTGATATTCAGGATTTTGGCGTTCCAAAATCTTGAATTCAGGATTTTGGTATCCAAAATCTTGAATTCAGGATTTCGGCGTTGCAAAATCTTGAATTCAGGATTTTGGCGTTCCAAAATCTTGAATTCCGGATTTTGGCATCCAGAATCGTGAATTCAGGATTTGAATTCAGGATATTGAATTCAGGTTTTTGGCATCCAAAATCTTGAATTCAGGAATTCGGCATCCAAAATCTTGAATTCAGGATTTTGATATTCAGGATTTTGGCGTTCCAAAATCTTGAATTCAGGATTTTGGCGTTCCCAAATCTCGAATTCAGGATTTTGACATCCAAAATCTTGAATTCAGGATTTTGACATCCAAAATCTTGAATTCAACGTGTTGATTTCTGGATTGTGTCATCCAAAATCTTGAATTCGGGATTTCGGCATCCAAAATCTTGAGTTCAGGATTTTGATATTCAGGACTTTGGCGTTCCAAAATCTTGAATTCAAGATTTTGGATGCCGAAATCCTGAAATCAAGATTTTGGATACCAAAATCCTGAATTCAAGATTTTGGATGTCAAAATCCTGAATTCAGGATTTTGGTGTTCCAAAGTCTTGAATTCAGGATTTTGACATCCAAAATCTTGAATTCAGGAGTTTGGCGTTCCAAAATTGACATTCAGTATTTTGGAATTCAGGATTTTGGCGTTCGAAAATCTTGAATTCACGATTTTGGCATCCAAAATCTTGAATTCGGGATTTTGGCATCCATAATCTTGAATTCAAGGTTTCGGCATTCAATGGTTGTTTACCATTTACAAGGGAAAACCGGTTGGTCCACGGTTTGTGTAAATGGTAAGCAAAAGTCCAGAAAGGGAAATTCCGTTTGAGATTGGCGTGTACCATTTACCATTTGACATCAGAAACAAGCTGAGTAACCACGCTTACGCATCAAAACTGGCGCAGGGTCTGGAACTGATAGATAAAAGCAAATGGTACACACATTTCCGTTCGGAAATTTCGGTTGGAAATTTTGGACTACCTTTAAAGACGTTCCGTTCATCTCGGAAATTTTCCGGTCGGTCGAGCCAAAATTGTCTTACCATTTACATTCTAACCGAAATTTCCGGAATTTTTGGGTAAATGGTAAACAACCAAAATCTTGAATTCAAGGTCTTGAATTCAAGATTTTGGAACGCCAAAATCTTGAATTCAATATTTTGTATCGCCGAAATCCTGAATTCAAGATTTTGGATGAAAAAATCCTGAATTCAAGAGTTTGGATGCCAAAATCCTGAATTGAAGATTTTGGATGCCACAATCGAGAAATTCAAGATTTTAACAGTTGTAACTTGAATTTTGGATTTTGGCATTTAAAATCTTGAATTCAAGGTCTTGAATTCAAGATTTTGGAACGCCGAAATCCTGAATTCAAGATTTTGGATGATAAAATCCTGAATTCAAGAGTTTGGATGCCAAAATCCTGAATTCAAGATTTTGTATCGCCGAAATCCTGAATTCAAGATTTTGGATGAAAAAATCCTGAATTCAAGATTTTAACAGTTATAACAATGAAAATAATTGACATTCCATCGTGCATTGCCGCTCAGCGCTATCCTTCTTTTGCGGATCATTACTTAATGTGTTTCTTTCACCTGTAGGATCATGAGCGACTTCAAAGACAAGTATCATCGCTAAAATCCGAGCTTGATAAAGTGCAGGGGTTGTACTTATACTGTGGCAGAAAAATGGACTCGTACATTGGTAAGTGTTGTATTCAAAGCCATTATTACGTTCTTTGGGCCCGTATTGTGGTGGTTCGATTGGAGTAATTAACCCTTTAAAACCAAGAGTGACAAAATTCCCAAATTTCATTTTGCAAAAACAATGAAAAACAAATGATACCATTGATACAAACAAAATGCCGAAGAGGTTTCATTTAAATGGTCACACCATAGCATTTCTCCCACAGACTCAAAAGTTAGAACAACATCACATGTCATCATAATTGACTGCGGGAGTGAAAAGGGCGAGGCTTTCGTGATGAGATAAGGTGTCTTAAGTTGTTATGGTGCCTTTAATTATCTGGACAGATTTTAATTAACAGCCACTTCGTTGCAGACCTTGTTCAAGATGAACTCACCAAAGATGAAGATCATGTCAGTGATGTTGTGTATCTGTGCTTAGCGGGATTAAAACAGGCAAGATATTTGGTTTGGCTAACTGTTAATCCTCTATTACTGCGCCTTTCAATAACATTTGGAATTTGAAATTCAAATCTCCACCAACGGTTGCGTTATTCCCTGCCGTCAATCATAATTAATACGAAAACCAACGGACCATGTTAAAAAGAAACAAACAAAATGATCGAAATCTACCAATCATATTGCGCGGACTTAACCTTTTGAACTCATTGAAGTGAAAATCTGTTTCCTGAGAGGTAAGCTAAGATGATTGAAGCCCCCTCTTAATTAAGCCCCCTTTTTTGAGCAAGAAATTTATTACCCCCCTCTCAGGCGCCAATATACATGAGTACTGTAAAAAAGAATCGTTATTACGGTAATCATGAATGTATAACACTTCATTGATCGATTAAGGTATGGTTTAAAGACTTTTAGTCGTGTGCAGGAATGTTCGGGGGGACATCGCGTTTCGCCAAATTATAGATTGTTTTCACTCACGTGGTCTGCAGCTATGCCAATTTATTTGACATTCCATTGTTCTGTTGTTTGTGTTCTATTGTTTTCTTAGCGAATTATATGAGGTGTTTGGAAAGGTGCAGGCCGTCCCTTCCAAACTAACGTCACGATTATGATCTTTGTTGAAACTTGATGAATTATTTATGAGTTTGACATAGGGACCCGTACATTATTCGGGAATTTCATTCCGAATAATAGGGCCGTGTTTTTGAAAAAGAATAATAGGCTGCAAATTCGAAACGACGTCATCGTAACTTCCTGATATGTCACGTGTTCAGAACAAAACGTGTTTTGCCGGTTGGCCGCCATTTTGATAATTACCCAAAAGACCCTGGGATCGAGGTTTGCCGTGCGTAATTGTCTAGTTTTTGGAAGTTTTGTTGGACTACAACATATTTCATGCAAAACACTTGCCTCAGCATAGCTATTTCAGCATACTCTTCAATTATTTATGCTTTCTTGAAAAAATGTGAGTACATATTTAATGAGAATAATTCTTGGTTTTCACATGACGTCATAAATTTTAAAAAATCTAAACTATACATCCTACAAAGCTGTTTCTAACATGGTATGTGGATACAAGTATTATTAATCTTTCACAGAAAGTTTCAGGTTTTCACGATGTTTTGCTTCCGATTTACAAAGGTTTTAAATGTGTCACGCAATTCGTCACGCTATTACAGATAAGCCGTGAAAATAAACAAAATTGAATCAGCTGAAAGTTATTGTTTGCATTATAAGTGCTTAAAAGCCGAGTTAATGGAGCTTATAACAAACACAATATGTTTTGATTTGATTTTTGGTGTAATTAAGACTTTGAATTTTTGGCCGCCATCTTTGTGCCCCTGAGAGGGGCACAAAGATGGCCGCTCCATACATTTCTTACTAAAAATGTCTAATACTCGTTCGCCTATAACTCTTGAACGAAATGCTTTTGCGCTTCAAAATTTGGCCAAGATGTGTAGTTTTAAACTCTCTACAATTCCATAAACATTTTGGATTCGAAATCTATTGTTTAATGCTTCTGAATTTTGATATGACGTAAGTGAAAGCCAAGAATAGGCAAATTTTAGGAATAATCTGGGGAATAATAGGGGGTTACAGAAAGAATACAGGAATAGAATAAAATAATAGGCAAAAAAAAAGTAATAATGTACTTTGACATTTCATATTTACTGTTATGACTGGCAGGTGCGAGATTTGTTGAAAGGAACTTTAGCATTCCGTGGCTCAACAATGGAAACCGAATGCGACTTTATGGAGATCGATAACAACATAGCGGCCCGCTTACAGATTCCATCGCTGCAACAGCAGAAAAACAATGAACTTCCAGAGAACCTTCCTGTCCCAATGCTCGCTAATTATGGTCATTTTGAGGATTCTGATGAGAAGGAAAGTAGTTTTATGAAGAGCAACGATGATGAAAAAGCGAATGGAGAACCGGAGGTCTCTGACGAGCCAGCGGGAAGCTTGGAAAAGTCTGAAACGACGCAAAGGAACACACACAGTACAGAAGAGCAAGACATTGAGAATTTAGAGACTGGTATCGCTGAATTTAGATTGGGAAACCAGGAACGTAATGGAGAAAATTCAACGCAGAATCTGACTGTTCAGTTTGGTGAGTTTGCGGTTGATACAGATGAACCGTTTTCGAAGTTTGCTGAAGGACACAACAATATCCAATCCGTTGGATCAAATCCTTTGTTTTGTGAAGGTGATGATGAAACCGGTGGAAACGAAGGGGGATCTGATTACAATTTAAGAAGAGCAAATGAATCGTTTTTGTCCGGACTGGAGCCTAGAACAGAGAATGAATCAACTGAACGCGAAAGTAAACACGATGAACAGAGTTTCCAAGGCAACAGCGAGAGCTCATGTATCATAACTGGGAATGATCCTTTGTTTGGTGTTGTTAACGAGCTGTCTGCAGGAGCGTCGCACACTTCTAAAGAAACTGGAAACGAGAATGACAATTCTTTTGGAAGGAGTGGTCGGATCGACTCTCCCGACCGTGAATTTGTGTTTGTGAATCGTGACGGCACCGCGCAGAGCTCTCCTAAGATAGCTCGGCATCCGCTGGAAAACAGCGACGAATATTTTTACTGAAAATAATTTGGTTACAAAATTGAATTGTTTTTCCCTTAGAAGTGCGGAATTCGTTAACTGAAAAAATCAATTATAATTAAAAGATTAACATATCTATAAACACGTTGCTTAACAGCTTTCCTTGGAATGACACACTTTAGGCTTGCGTCCATAGAGAACCATCTTGCAGTGCAAAATTAATAGCTCCTCTTGAAATCAAATCATTTGCTATTTTCTGAGGTGGTCGGCCTGATATGATTTTTCTCCACAAATTTGTGTATTTTTTTATCACTTTTATATGTCGGTTTTATTCATTTCAGAATATCGTAATGTTTTTTATAATCTGGAAATCTTTGAAAGGGTTGAATTTTGGTACTTAAGGACAAATATTGCACATTATTTTGTTTTCTAAGTAACGGTCTTTGATGTGTTATGTTATATTTTCTACCAAATCTATTGCTTTAAAAAAAAACCTTTGGTCCTTGTAAACCGATCAAATGAAACACAGGTATAAAGCCCATAACTGATTTGCCAAGCTAGTTTTCGATCTCACGCGATCATTGCGCTCACAGAGTGTTGTAAATAGAATGAGTAGTGTATGAAGGTGGTAGTGTATCTTCTTGTACCCAAGACAAGAACAGGGGACATTGTCGAATACCAGAAAGTATTCAAAATACTTTCTAGGATAAAGAAATAGAACACCTCCTGATAAAGAATTAGGAATTTGTACAGATATTTCCTTAGCTTGTGAAAGCAGAATTAAAGAGATTATTTCACCCAAACGGTGCGTTTAACTCTTATAAAATTAAAATATCAGTTAAAGTGTAGTTAATAACAGTTAGTAATAACAGTTATACGAAGAAGTGTTATAATTTAATAAAGATCTTATCGGTAACTACATTTGTCTTTATACGTGAACTTGAGCAAAGCTAAATTAATTCATCATTTAAAGTGGCTCCAAGTAGTTTTCCAAGCGGAAAATTCACGTAAATGGAACATACTATTCCGCCCATCAAATGCAAATTTATCTGTTTGCTTGTTTCATAACAGGGCCAGACAAATTGCATAAGTTACTCCAAAAGAATGCGTAAACTATCCGTGAAAATATAAAACCACGTAACCTCATTTAACCTCGATCAAACTTTACCAATCACAATCGAGAATTTTGTTATTGAAATATCCAAGACGTTTTTAGTACAAAAGAGTCGACATAGCTTCTTAATCTCGAATTTTGTTATTGATTCGATTAATTAACTTTAAAACACGTGCGGAACTGTTGTTTTGCTGATTAACCAGTTAACTTAAAAATACACAGGCGGAACTGTTGTTTTGCTAATTGAATTAAAACACGTGCGGAACTGTTGTTTTGCTAATTAACTTAAGCACACACTCGTCGGACTGTTGTTTTGCTAATTAACTTAAACACACGTGCGAAACTGTTGTTTTGGTAATTAACTGAAAAACACGTGCGGAACTGTTGTTTTGCTGATTAACCAGTTAACTTAAAAATACACAGGCGGAACTGTTGTTTTGCTAATTGAATTAAAACACGTGCGGAACTGTTGTTTTGCTAATTAACTTAAGCACACACTCGTCGGACTGTTGTTTTGCTAATTAACTTAAACACACGTGCGAAACTGTTGTTTTGGTAATTAACTGAAAAACACGTGCGGAACTGTTGTTTTGGCAATTAACTTAAACACACGCGTCGGACTGTTGTTTTGCTAATTAACTTAAACACGTGCGTAACTGTTGTTTTGGTAATTAACTTAAACACACGCGTCGGACTGTTGTTTTGCTAATTAACTTAAACACATGTGCGAAACTGTTGTTTTGATAATTAACTGAAAAACACACGTGCGGAACTGTTGTTTTGGCAATTAACTTAAACACACACGCGTCGGACTGTTGTTTTGCTTATTAACTTAAACACACGTGCGAAACTGTTGTTTTGGTAATTAACTGAAAAACACACGTGCGGAACTGTTGTTTTGGCAATTAACTTAAACACACACTCGTCGGACTGTTGTTTTGCTAATTAACTTAAACACATGTGCGAAACTGCTGTTTTGGTAATTAACTGAAAAACACACGTGCGGAATTGTTGTTTTGCCAATTAACTTAAAAACACGTGCGTAACTGTTGTTTTGGTAATTAACTTAAACACACACGCGTCGGACTGTTGTTTTGCTAATTAATTTAAACACGTGCGAAACTGTTGTTTTGGTAATTAACTGAAAAACACACGTGCGGAACTGTTGTTTTGGCAATTAACTTAAACACACGCGTCAGACTGTTGTTTTGCTAATTAACTTAAACACGTGCGTAACTGTTGTTTTGGTAATTAACTTAAACACACGCGTCGGACTGTTGTTTTGCTAATTAACTTAAACACATGTGCGAAACTGTTGTTTTGGTAATTAACTGAAAAACACACGTGCGAAACTGTTGTTTTGGTAATTAACTGAAAAACACACGTGCGGAACTGTTGTTTTGGCAATTAACTTAAACACACACGCGTCGGACTGTTGTTTTGCTTATTAACTTAAACACACGTGCGAAACTGTTGTTTTGGTAATTAACTGAAAAACACACGTGCGGAACTGTTGTTTTGGCAATTAACTTAAACACACACTCGTCGGACTGTTGTTTTGCTAATTAACTTAAACACATGTGCGAAACTGTTGTTTTGGTAATCAACTGAAAAACACACGTGCGGAATTGTTGTTTTGCCAATTAACTTAAAAACACGTGCGTAACTGTTGTTTTGGTAATTAACTTAAACACACGCGTCGGACTGTTGTTTTGCTAATTAATTTAAACACACGTGCGAAACTGTTGTTTTGGTAATTAACTGAAAAACACGTGCGGAACTGTTGTTTTGGCAATTAACTTAAACACACACGCGTCGGACTGTTGTTTTGCTTATTAACTTAAACACACGTGCGAAACTGTTGTTTTGGTAATTAACTGAAAAACACACGTGCGGAACTGTTGTTTTGGCAATTAACTTAAACACACACGCGTCGGACTGTTGTTTTGCTAATTAACTTAAACACATGTGCGAAACTGTTGTTTTGGTAATTAACTGAAAAACACACGTGCGGAACTGTTGTTTTGCCAATTAACTTAAACACACACGCGTCGGACTGTTGTTTTGGTAATTAACTGAAAAACACACGTGCGGAATTGTTGTTTTGCCAATTAACTTAAAAACACGTGCGGAACTGTTGTTTTGGTAATTAACTTAAACACACACGCGTCGGACTGTTGTTTTGCTAATTAACTTAAACACACGTGCGAAACTGTTGTTTTGGTAATTAACTGAAAAACACACGTGCGGAACTGTTGTTTTGCCAATTAACTTAAACACACACGCGTCGGACTGTTGTTTTGGTAATTAACTGAAAAACACACGTGCGGAATTGTTGTTTTGCCAATTAACTTAAAAACACGTGCGGAACTGTTGTTTTGGTAATTAACTTAAAAACACGTGCGGAACTGTTGTTTTGCTAATTAACTAAAAAACACGTGCGGAACTGTTGTCAGTTCTAATTAACTTAAAAACACTTGCGGAACTGTTGTTTTGCTGATTAACCAGTTAACTTAAAAATACACGGGCGGAACTGTTGTTTTGCTAATTGAATTAAAACACGTGCGGAACTGTTGTTTTGGTAATTAACTTAAACACACGTGTGAAACTGTTGTTTTGGTAATTAACTGAAAAACACGTGTGGAACTGTTGTTTTGTCAATTAATTTAAAAACACATGCGGAACTATTGTTTTGCTAATTAACTTAAACACACGTGCGGAACTGTTGTTTTGCTAATTAACTTAAAAACACGTGCGGATAGAACTGTTGTTTTGCTAATTAACTTAAAAACACGTGCAGAACTGTTGTTTTGCTAATTAACTTAAAAACACGTGCGGAACTATTGTTTTGCTAATTAACTTAAACACACGTGCAGAACTGTTGAGGCCTATTGAGTAATGGCGGCAAGCCGAATTCGAAATGTAAAGTTAAAATAATGGCACTTCCCGTACGAGTTTTGACTTGAAACTTCGCAAGGTAAGTAACGAGTACTTATATTTTCAAAATATGAAGAGAACAGAAAATGTTTATTTTTGATCACAGTGGCACTTTAATGAGAATATATAATGTAACAACCAGATTAACTATCCATAACCTTAAGCCTGACTGGCAAGCTTTTAATTAGGGTTAGGGTGAGCAGTTAATAATAATATTATAGTCAAATTTAGACCTAAGCAACCCGAGAAGCTAGGTTGTACTCTGGTACGGTAGGCTATGTAAGCCTTTGCCTAGCTGAGGTCACAGGTTCTATCCTGAGTGGGGATTTTAGATTTTCTTTGTTACACTTAAAAATTTATTGAAAATAAAATTGTAAGTGTCGTCATTACGTGATCATGAGGAGGTGTTCGACCTCCTCCTGGGCTATAGCATGCAGACTCTTCCCGGATTCTTATTGCAATGGTTTATTGTTTTAGTTTCTATCTTTGCCAAGAAAATATATTGGTGAAAAAAGCTGTCATATATTTTTGTTTCCATTGCGGTGCCGTTAGTATGAAGGTAGTTTTCCGAATAAATTGGAAAAAGTTTTCTTGTAATATTAGCTTTAGCATTTAAATGCTCTCAGATAGTTTTTTCCCTGTCGGGGTTTGTTTGTGTAGATTATGTCATATGCTTTGCAGTCGTAATTCCTTTCTACTGTGGTAATATAAGTGTATAGGCTTTTTACTTTTATGTTACATATATTGAAACAAGGATAGTGTTTAATAAAACAAGGAGCCTTTGCGAAATCACAAGTTGTCTTTATTAACTCGATGTAATGCGCAGACGCTCATATACTCATGAAGCCTGCCCAATATAAATGCATAATTATTATTATAATTATTATTATTATTATTATTTGAAATATTTTTTATTAGAGTTAATGGCCGGGTTGTTCAAAGCACGATTAAGCTAACCCAGGATTGGCGTAAATTTTGAAACAATTGAAAATTTTCCAAAGTTTTCTGTCCTTCAGTTTCGACTTTAAGGCCCGGTTCAGACGCCGAACTTTTCATGAGCCGAACTTAATTCGAATTTGGACCGACCCAAATTAACAAAAGTACGCCTGTTGATTCAGACGCCGAACTTAATTAGCCGAACTTAATTCAGTTTGAAGAGAAACAAATCGAAAGGTGAGCGATTTTCAGGCAAAGATGTCAGAACACGCACCAGTCGTTATAATAATTTATGCATTAGGTTCGGCTCATGAAAAGTTCGGCGTCTGAATCAAAGCCGTTCCAAAGCCGAAATTCCCGGCTGAGCCAGGCGAAAAGAACGGCTCAGCCGTTCCAAATTCAAATAGCCGTTCTTAATTGATTCAGACGCCGAACTTTTCATGTACTTAATTCAAGGTATTAGGTTCGGCTCATGAAAAGTTCGGCGTCTGAACCGGGCCTAACTTGTCTTTACTACCAGCTACAAATGACCTTTTGAAAACATTTTTAAACAGAGAAATGAAATCTTCGGTTAACTTTTAATCCGGGATTAGCGTTAATCGGCTTTTGAACAATCGGGCCAAGAAACTTTATCTTTGCATATTTGTGCCAAATAGATATTAAAGTTTACTTCACAATCTAACAGTTATTATGGCCGTGATCTTGGATTTGACAAAAATGTACGAAGATAAGAAACCACAGGTGTGTAAAAAAACATCTGATCAAAGGCTTCTAATAAGAGCGAACCCGTGAATAGCCGAAATGCTAACACGTAACTTAACACCCTTGGGTTAATGAATATTCTCCACGTCCCCCCTCCCCCCGCCACCCCCGGTCGGGTTACAAAATGAAACGGGACAGTTTACTTCAACAAAAGGCGCGCTGCGTCCAAAATGCAAAAAAACTACTCGCACTACTGTATTGAAGCAGCTGAAAAACATTGTCTGATTTTCCGTTGCTTGGCACATCCTTCAGAAAAATATCTTGTTGCATGTAAACTTTGTTATCATTTTTTTTCATGGCTGAAAAGCGTGCAAACGTTGCCACCCCAAAACCTTTGACGTATTTGTCAGCGATTGGCTTAAGTCTCTTATCAATATTCATGAAAAAATCGTCGCCTTCGCCGCAAATCAAGCAGGTCGTGTTGCTGTGAAGATGTGTGGCAAGTTTGAAAACGTTTTGGCACTCTGGAGTAAACTCTGAAGACTTCTGGAAGACGTACCGCCAAGAAAACAGTCGCCCCACAAGTGCAACCGAAGGTAAGAACCGCTTGTCAAAAAGTTACATTTGTTCAGCTAGTGAAAGAGTATAATATTTTGCTCGATGAAGTGAACACGTGCGTTGAGTTTGTGTTCGTCTTACAACGTCTTCTCTGCGTTTTGATATTTCGTTTGTCGTGCAATAAGCGAAGGAGTTGGCCTTCAAAAAATACTTGGCTGGTTAACTTCGTCCATGCTACATAAACTTTGAAAATAAAAATTGTATACTTTAACCAGGAGCTAATGCTGAAACAAGATTTTTAAATTTTGTTTAGAAATATTCTATTCTTTTAATACGGACAGTTAACTTATGACGAAATCATGAATTAAAATTAAACCTTAGTCGTCTCTAAAATAAAACTTTAACATTTGTCTTATCAATCGTTCATTTGTATTTTCAGGAACTTCAAGGAATATGAACAACAGGAAAATGAAGAGCTGAAAAATGAAAACAAGTGAACTGATGGGACAAACTGGAATGAAAGAAGCAGGAAGGAACTCTTCAAAGATGAGAACTTTGTTATTTCATATATACACCTAATTCAATAAAGGTTGCTTTGGCAGTTGGTCATTGGGAATTGGGAATTGGCATTTGGCATACGGAACACAATGCAATGCTTCGCTTGAGTGACTGCCAAACAATAGCTTCCCAATGCCCAATTACCAAAGCAACCTTTATTGAATTAGATATATCTTTTGTACAAATGGTGGCTGAACATGGGCAAATACTTTTGTTTGTATTAGTATCAAATGTATTGATTCTGAGGAAGAGCGAATTCGGATCTGACTGCTAGTTGACTTCTACTATACTCATCAAATTGATATGAAGAACGGGGAGGGGGGGGGGGGGGGGGGGGGGTTATTGACGTTTATTTATTTTGCTGGATCGCGTACTGGCTACTAATTGTCTGAACCAACAAATCAGCATAGGTTTTGCAATGGGGAGAAGGTCTTAGGTAAAATTAACTTCTGAGAATTTTAGTCTCGGCCACCATTTGGGCGTTGAGCGATCGTTTGATTTCTACATTTGATAATTTGACGATTCAGTTTACGGTTTGTTTTTGTTTCGTTTCGGTGAACATATCTTTATGCAAAACAAATGTCAAATTGTGATAAAATTGCTTACGAAACTTCACTTACGAAGGAAATATGATTTTGCTTGGTCGATCGCTCAACGTGTAGGTACAAACGTTAATTTATAGCCTCAGTTGATGTGGATGTGGTGGGTGTTCGTATTTTTAAGGTGGCACTGACAGGTATCAAAATTATTTGTTTCCATGGTCACATTGGCTGTTATAAAATAACTTTCTTTTTCCAACTGAATACTGTTTTGTTTTTTCCTCGATAATTTTTATATTTTGAAATTAAGTGCGATTTGGTATAAACTTAATTCTCAAAATGAAATGTTTTCCATTATCTTTTTATTTAGTAGTTTGCATTGAGTCCACAAATTCGTGAGTTTCCCAGAAACAAGAAACTCTACATTATTTTACTTGCTCCAAAATTGGACTCGTGCACAATTCGATCTTTCACTGGTGAAATTGGCTGTAATAAAATAACTTTCATTTTCAAAATTATTTCAGTTATTTTAGAACGCAAATTTTATAGAATTATCCTGTTTAATTTAACGAAAGTCTGACATGGCGTAAAAAATGGAGCCAAGCAATTGTATGTTGAAAACTGTAAATTATTTCACTTGCTCCAAAATTGGGCTCGTGCACAATTCGATCTTTTACTGGAACGAAAATGGACACGCCAAATAACATTTTTTCTATGGTGAAATTGGCTGTTATAAAATAATTTTCTTTCATTTTTAAAATTATTTCAGTTATATTAGAAGGCAAATTTTATTGAATTATTTTCAATTTAACCAAAGTCTGAAAACGGGTTCACGCTCGTAGTTGCATCATGGCTAATCAGGGCAAGATGGTGGGAATTTCAAAGATTTGTATTGAAATTTAAAGCCGGCTAATTGTTTCATATATTTGACACTTTCTCTTTGAAAGGTGTAACTTACGAATTCAGAGAAACAATACACTAAATCTGGAGTGCAAAGAAGTCCGTGATTTTTCCATACATTTTCTGTAATTCGACAGTATCAAACTTACGGAAAATGTATGGGAAAATTGAAATTTTCTAAAAAGCGATCTTGGACTACTGTGCACTCCAGATTCAGCTTATTGTCTTTGAATTCATAAGATACACTTTTCAAAGAGAAAGTGTCAAATACATGAATTCAGGAAGAATTAGATGGCTTTGAATTCCAATATATTTTTTCAATTTCCCGCCATCTTGCCCTGATTACTCATAATGCGACTATGAGCGTGAACCCGTCCATTAGGAATATGTATTTAAAGACACTTGTCTTGTGGCCTGTCAGTGCCTGCTTACAATTATTTACAATTCCGTACATCAACTGATTGACAAGAGAACTAAGGCCTTAACATATTGCGATCTTTCTTTTTCACTTTTTCTTTAATCCACGGAGAATATATTATTCTCAGTCGGGCATGCTAGAAAAATAATCGGTTTTAAATGGGAAGCTTTTTTCCAGAAATTGAGTACCTGTGTTCTCTTGTCGATCGTACGTATATTTGGGAGCTTAGTTTATAAAGCCCTGATATCTGGTTTTGAGGAAAGCCGCCGGCATTTTCGATTGTCAATAGTCTGTCGTGTGTTATCATCCGGGTTAGTGTAGTTCTGAAAAATAAGTTGTTGTTGACAATGACTGCGTAAAGTACTACTTTACGCGGACAAACCTAGCGACAGATAAGGAGCAGTATAGGAGATCACATGCTGCGACGGACTGACTAAACACAAACGAGCGACGAAAAATGGTGATGTCAACAATCACAGAATTTACTGGGACTCTGCTGGATGCGTTACCTTCAGTACACACTACTACAAAGGACTCACTCTAGAACAAACCAACCGATGCCAACAGAAACACGACCAAAATAACATGGATCGAAACGCACCAATCACTGACTTGATTCTCGACAGCCAGACGTTAACACCATTAACTGACAGTTTCAATTCACATGGCGCTGAAAATGACTTCTGCTCAGGTTGTCGAAACGTCAGTCATTGTCAACAACAACAGTTCTTTTTAGAACTACACTAACCCGGACGAACCCGGACTGCAAAATAGACCTCAGGGTTATACAGACCAAAAGAAAAAACGAACAAAAACAAAAGGTGTCCTTTGAGGAAGAACAACAGATAAGGTTTCCAAGCCAACTGCATGAACACTTAAAACAAATAATTTACAGTTTATAGTTAACCTCTTTTCACCAACATTTTATGCTTAGTTGCTCGATTCAAATTCTCAAACCATTACAACAGAAATTCCAAAAATCAACAACTATGCCACAGGCTTACCATCTTCTATTTTAGTGGTGTTCTGTGCTTTTGCAATGGATGTTTCGGATCTTTAAAACTCTCATACTACTTTCCGTTGTTTTTCTCATGATCTCAATTCCTGATTGTAAAACATTGGGTGAAAACGTCAACTCGTGCATTATTGTTTGCTTGAACAAGTTGAACACTAAACAAAATATTAAGTCGCACAGTTTTTGACAAATGTGGCGTTAAGGTGATTCATCAGAAATAAAAGTTGTCGAACGATTTTTTTTAAATTTTCCCTAACAGCTCCCTACCATAAGTTGTTTCGAAAAATTCAATAAAAAAGATAGGTCACCATGCTCGGTAAAGAGATATGATGGACCAATGTTGCTCCATTTATGCCTATAGCAATACCGATCACGCACGTCATTATTTGATCGGTTCATGTTTCTTTTCCCGGTAACCCGTGAAAGCAAAGTTTACAATTCTTCAAAAAAACTTGATAGGTTAAAGTCTCCACCATATGGGATCACTTTAAAATAAAATTTATGAAAAAGTCACACAACTTCAAATGACACGGACTCAAAACGTTCCTCGCGTCCATGTTTTCAAGGTCAACAATTTGCTCCCACGAGTAACTGATTTGAGAACGTTTTTAGCGATATCTTTTTTTCCTGTCGAGGAATTTTTTTTTAACTTTGTTAACTTAAAAAGCATTAATTTAACATCAAAATGATGCAATAAAAAATATAGGTCACCATGCTCGTTAGAGAGAAAAAGACAGTCGTATTTTCTAACGAGCTTGCGGGCCTTTGATAAAAAACATTCCATCCTCCGAAATGTGCGCGCGCTCATTTTGCTCAACCGCCCACGCTCATTGCTTATAAATTATGGTAATTCTCCTTTTGAAAAATACTCGTAAGAAAATTAAATTTCCAGCTGCGTGTTTTAAAAACCGTTCACTAAAAAGAGTGTTGTTATCAACTGGCTGCCATGAAAGGACTATTACGTGTGTTATGCGCAGTACAGGATGCGCAGTGCAATACTGAGGAATCACCTTAACTTAGGGTATTAAATGTTTGAAAATACGATTACAAAAAGAGAAACTTTGGCTCCGTTTATTATCATGATCATGGTCTGTATAACCTTGATTTGATTTAATTTCCGTCAGTAATAATTTCGCACAGCGGAGATGCCCATGGAATAAAGGCTAGGGTACAAAGCAAGATGGCGAAGTCACTGGAAGAAGACTGTATATTTATATTTGTTTCTTTTTTGCAATAAATTTCAATTGACAAAAAGAAATGTGTTTAGGGTAAATCTTAAAACCAGACATTGGGTATTATAAATGGGCTCTTTATTATTTAGTTATTAAGTGGAGGAAAAGACCTTTTTATGTTGGCATTCGATGTAGCACAGAATGAAATATTTTAGTTTGATTTGGTTAATTTGTCTCGCGCAAGATCTCTCGGAAAGAAATTGGAGCCAAGCTATCGTCTGTTGAATCTGCCAAATTATTTTACTTGCTCCAATTTTAGCAAACGGAGTCAAGCAATTGTTTGTTGAATGTTCTAAATTATTTTACTGGCTCCAATCTCAGCAAAAGGTCATTTTGGTACTTAGTCTACGTACTTTCAATTGTATATGTGCTACAAAGAAAACTAGCCAACAATAAAAAGATCTTGTTATTAAAAGCAACATGACAAGCTATGAAAAATCTAAAAATGTCTAGTATCGAATGGAATCAGAAGCAAACATTTCTCATTAGATAAACAATGAGAGAACTTAGGAATTTTGAAGATCCGTTACCAGGATAATCATCACAGTAAAATATCAGTAAAATGCGTTCTCTGGTAAAAAAAAAAAAAATTCTAAAAAACTATGAGCTTTCAACAGATAAAAATGTGTGATGAAATGAGATGTAAAATCTTTTAGAATATAGTGGGCAATTTGCATGAATTCGAATGTTCGGAAGGATCCTAAGAACTGCTAAAATTAACGCGACGTTGTCTCGGGAGCGGGCATGAGTTGTTGTCCATGTGCCATATTTCCAGCGTCTTTCTGGTACGATTGTTTCCTTTGTCAATGATCGTAAAGTTGTCAAAGTCCGATCGTTGACAAAGGAAACAATCGTACCAGAAAGACACTGGAATCATGGCACACGGCCCAAACTGTTGAGGCGGCAGCAACTTTTGCCCGTTCACAGACAATATAACATTCTTTTAAGCAAACCTTAATTTTAGCATTCATCCGAATTAACCGCTATATTCCAAAAATTGTTACATCTCATTTTATTGCAAATTTTTTATCTGTCGAAAGCTCAAAGTTTTTAATAACTTTTTATCAGAGGACGCATTCTGTATTTTACGCTATTCAAACCGTTTTATCTAGTATATAAACAATTCTCACGAGCTTGCCATGTTTCTTCTAATATCCTCCATGTATACACTGTTTCGTGCACAAATTTTGCAGGTTTAAGGCTGGTTTTCACTGGCGACAGAAATATCAGTACAAACATACGTTCTTCTTATTCTGTCTTCCATAGAATTGACACAGCATAAACATAGCCACAAAGAAAAAACTTGGGTCATTTTTCTTGTGATTATGTCACTGTCGCATTAATTCGTATTGAGGACAATATAAGAAGAACCAGTTTGTTCGTTTTTTGTGCTTATACTTCTGTTACTTGTGAAAACCAGCGTTAAATTTGAAACTTTTTGCACGGGATATTGCATACTTTTTTAACTAAAAATTTTCAAAAGGTGCCCCTTAATTATTTTTGATCTAAATTGTTGTCAGGGTAAACGCTGTGCAATTTTTTTCAAATTTTCCCGCCAAAAGACTTAATATATTTTTCAGCAAAACTTTTGTGACTCCTTTAATTAGTTAAATGATTTTCAGTTACTTAAGATTGTAAAATATAAGAGAGAGAATAAAACTGAAACAACTCTTTAAGCTTTTATTGTTGTTGACTTGTAATTATTTTATTAAATACAATACAACATAACTGAATATTAAAAAAAACGGCGCATGCGTATTTTGGGCGCCCGTATTTTTCTTAGTCTTTTGGCGGGAAAATTGTAGATTTTCAAGTTAACTACTAAGAATAAAACTTTTTTAAAAAAATGGCGTATGCATATTTTGAGCGCCCCGTATTTTTCTAAGTCTTTTGGCGGGAAAATTGTGGAAATTTGAACAGCGTTTACCACTGCAAAAACTTATGAACAAGTTGAGTATAGAAAGCTTTTTAATAAGCAATAGACAAAAAATTTATTTTACTGAATAGTTACAGATTTCTTTTTCAAAAGCAAAGATGTCTAGCTGTTTTCTGTTCTTGAAAACCTTGTCCATAGCAAGTTTGCACGGCACAACTTGCTTTTGACTGCTTCAAACAACATTAGAATTTTTCGTGGATTTGAAAACACTGATTTTAAAGAATCGTAAATCCATCAGAAATGCCTTTGATTTATAAAAGAAGCATATATAATCCGTTGTAAGCAAACTTGTACTGAGACAGTGCAATACAGTTATAACAAATGTGCTTGAACGTAAAACGTAGAACGTTTATCTGCAGACAAAGTCAATGAAAACAATTGCTGATCGTAAATAACAAGTGCAAGTGAAATCTAATAAATCGTCAAACATGAGACAAAAAAGATACGACCCTAGCAGCATATTCGTTGATAATCCTTGTCTGCAAACCACAATAACGGGGAGTTGTATTAAAAGTCCTTAACAACGGCCTAGTATTTACACTGAGAAATCTAGTTAAAACTCGAAACAAAATTTAGAGCCAAATCGCAACCTTTAAACTTATGAGTGAAATTGATTATACTCGGCGTAATTCTAGCAATATTCAGGCTTGCATAGGCGAATGTCATTGTTTACATTTTGTTTCATTAACATACTAATCTATGCAGAAAAGGCACGCGCTAAATATGAATTGATTTCAAATGTTGAAAGAGCTTGTTAAACTTAAGTTTTTTCATGAAATGTTTTATGAAGTATCAGCTATTAAAAGCGCGAATAAGCATACACATAAGACAGCATTGCACGAAGACTATCTGGTATATCGGGCTTAGTTTTTGGTAGCTTGATTAGAGAATGATCTGCACATATTAATGAGACAACAATTCGCCTGTTGATAACAGATGGGAAAAAGATTGCTCACAGTTCATTATGATTATTCTCATTGATTTCAAATCCTTGTTGAGAAACTGATGAAATAAATTACTATTTTCAATAAGAAATCTATTCATAGCCTGAAACATCTTGCAGAAAGCTTGACAATTTAACAGGCAGAATCAAAGTATAAAAAATAGAGAAAATGCTAATTTCATATTTCATGTTTCACACTGCAGACTAACAAGCAAAATCTCTTTAAAACAGACAAAAATGTAATGTAAACGGAACATTTACACCGAGAAATTGCTTATTCAAAACTCCCGAACATAAAAAAGCCTTAATTATTGATAACTGGATAACTATAGCTATTATCACTGATTTTCACTACGATTTTTGTTGAAAGTTGACAATAACAAAGAAAAAATCAATACGAACTACATGTATTGACAATCTCCAATAATCAATCGATTCGTAGCCTTAACCCCTTGCTAAATTAAATGGACAAAATCAAAGTAAAAACAATTGGAACAAAACGTGGAAGCAATTATCTAGAAAAACACGTTTTTCTGCACAAAATGTCTTAAAACGATAACATTTTTTTGCAATAGCTCGTGGTTTAAGTTCTCACCATTTTCCCCTCTTTTCTTCCACTTTTAACCCTATTCAGACTGGGGGGGGGGGGCTTTTCGAACCCCCCCTCCAGTAAAATTGCGATAACTCTTACACCGAAACAGCTATGAGGCTGAAATTTTCTGACTTTTCCTAGAATTTATCTAGTGACATTTTAGTATCCAAAACATGTCAGTGTGATTAACCATGTTGCCATGGCAACCGGTTTTTGACACATACGTTTTCAAAATATTAAAATATGGTGAATTTTTTATTTTGAGATCTTGTTTTTTGACTTATAGTGCATTTTCTTGTTAGAATAGTTTTATCTTGGGACAAATGCTTGAAAGACATCAAAAATTTTTAACATCAAATATTTGTTGGTGGGGGACGGGTAGGTAAATTTTTGCTCTCGTTTACTTATAGACAAAAATGTTGTACTATTTATTAAATAAGGCTTCTAAGTTCATTGTTTGGATAAAAGACATTAGTTTGATACGTGTTTTATACATTCTGATCCTTTTCTCTTTTAAATATTATTTAAATTTTAATTTAAACAAAAAAAAAGTAAATCCAAGATGGCGGATCCAAGATGGCGGACAATAATTTCAAAATTATAGTTTTACCGCCTTTTTTTGCTTTTTCTCGCTTTTCAAGTGTGTCCTTGTTTGTATTTATTATGTTTTAATATTAAAGGGATGATTTTACAGTTATATTTTATATTTTAAGTATCTGGATGGAAAAATATCAAAGAAACGTCGGGGAAAAATGACGTCATTGTGACGTCATAATTAGGTGTGGCAGGTCAAAACTGGGTGTGAGGTTTCCTTGTATGGAGGTGAACATTGTGTGAAAATTTCATGGTCCTAGCCTCACTGGTTCCAGAGATATAGAGGGTGGGCGGGTCCGAGGAGCCCTCCCCCCCCCCCCCCCCCCCCAGTCACAGATTGCCTAAAAAAGCCCAGTCTGAATAGGGTTAAAATTATAATACAAATAGCAATTGATTTTCATTTAGGTCAATGCTTTAGAACTTACTGGAAAGAAGACAAACATAACAGATAAATAAACATTAGAACTCAGAAACAAACAAACAACTGATAATTTTCACTTAAAAAATCGCTTAAAATGCTTATTGGAAATAGATAGACAAAATTAAGCCGACAATTCTCAATCATGGGTTTCCTTACAGCCAAGCGGCCTTCAATTTTTACTATGATGATGTCGTAACGTGTAAATCCTAGCTACAACTGATATATACAAAATTAAGGTAAAATGGCCAACACTGTTCACTGAGAAATTGTCAGTTTTGTTTTCTTAGCAACCTTCATTAATTTTGAATTGAGAAAACGATCAATGAGTTTCTCTAAAAACCGCTGCAAAAGGCCTACCATTTTCACCAATGAATTGCTGTGTAACAGAGTCAAAATGTGAACTAAAGACAATGAATATGATGCACTATCTTTACTGAAAACGTGTGTGACGGCTTCAAAATATTCAAAACAGACCAATGACTGTTAAGTTTTACAAATTGACTAGAAATTGTCAACCTTAAAAGCCTAACTGATTGAAAAATAACATAAATAAATGTGGACTGGGCTGAAAACTATATTATGCCCTATCATAACCTTAGACTTTTTTTAATGCCTTAAGGAGGCTCGGCTAAGTTTTTTTGGATCTGGGGTGTATGTTTTGAAATCAAAATTTTGCAGGAAAGAAAGTAAACCGCTGTTCAACACTGATAGTGGCTTCAGATATTTTGTGTGATGTGACTTCCAGCTTGACTAAAGGCGTGACAGACATTGAAAATTATTGCATAATCGTGAAACAATACAAATATGACTTCTACTTGTGTCAAATGGGACTAAATTCGGCCGCTCGGGCGTTCGGTCCTCGCTTCGCACTTCAAGGAAGAACAAACCACAATAATTTTTTTTTGCGATTTGTAGTTCCACGACACTTGGGAGGAACTTGAAAAAAATTGCCAATTTTTTCAAGTTGCGAGCCATTTCCATCCTGGCCATCTGTAGCCAAAGATAACAAATCTTGCTTCTGTGCACCAGTAGGGTATTTGTTAACAAAACTAGACCATTATGTCAATTCTTGGTTTGTACATGACGTTACGGCGGCCATGTTGCAGGACACCTTCAAAAGAATTTTGATGAACTTCTTTTGTTCTGGCACCAACATGGCCGCCATGGCCTTTGTCATTTAAGTCCCACAGGACTGAAGGTCACGTGATTGCAAACCATCAATTATTTGTACGTTTCTATTGAAACAAATATGTTTTTTTTGCTTTTCAAAGTGATACTAAAAATAGGCGACATAGCCCCTTTAAATAATAATATGTAAGGGCATTTTGGAAATGGTTTCCTTTATGCTTTATTGCTGTTTTGCCTATCATGTCCTTAAAATGATTCTGTTTTGGATTTACTCGAAAACCGTCATGATATTAATTTTCTTGATACTTCGTCTGTAACTAGTGACACGTGAGTACTACAAAATGTGAAAGTTTCATTATGAATTGTCTGACTCGATTTTGAGAAAAAAAACGACATTGTTTAGAACAACGACTCAACGAGCCTCCTTAAGGTGGCTCCATATTGTTCAGCCCTCTCGTCTTTTGCATTCCATAACAGCTAGCCCGATGGTGTGCCTAAAAATCTTTTACTTGAAACCAGTAAATCATTTATCAGTCAACAAAGTGGTATCCAAATGACATCATCATTCGTTGCCATGGCAATGCGAAAGGTGGTAAAAAATATGCTATTTTGGACCATTTGAGGCTAATAACATAAACTACACGGCGAAAGTTTTCTCGATATATTTTTGTTTAATTGGTAAGAGAAACATTTTAACAATTTTTTTAAAAATTCTGTACATAGAGTTCAGAGCCACCTTAAATTTTTGTAAAAATGACATTTTTCTGAATCCTATGTACAGATTATTTTCAAAATTGGTACAAATCTTTGTTATGTTTATAAGACGAAAATATATAAAAATCAAAAAAATTCACCGAAGTTATTAGCCTCAAAAGGTTGAAAATGGGTTCTTTTTGGCCCCTTTTGAAGTTGCCATGGTAACAAATTTTGATGTCGTAGCCACCTAAATTTGTTCATTGATTAAATGTTTACAAACCTGTACAAAATGTTTTCTCTTAACTTTACTGGTGTAGCTGTGATTGAATATCATAGATGTATCATGATGGGAATGTTTAAGGTGGCTCCGTTGTTATTTCGGGCGTACTCGTCTATGACAAACTTTGTCTCATAACTTTTCCGGCTCTGAAGTATTTAAAATTTTAAGGGAATTTTACGGCTAAATTTTGATGGCGTCAATTCTTCCGCATTTCTGCTCCAACGATTCTGCTGAAACTTGGTAAGGGTATGTATTAAGTCAATGTAAACTGATTCCAGAAATTTAACACAAATATAACAGCAAAATTTTTCACAGAGTGAGATTTTGCTCAAAAAGTGGGGTTCATTGAAAGCCGATTATCACTAAATATATTTTTTCCCATGAAAATCGAATTCTATCATATTATTGCTAGGCAATATCGCGAGGTCACGGGTTCGAACCCCGTTGAAGTCCTAAATTTTTTTTTTTTCAGGCTTCTTTTCGCAATTGCTTAAATTGCGTTCACAACTGCGAGGATCATTCTTCATTTGATTTCATTTCCGCAGTTCATATATGATTTATTTCATATATATCATTTCACATAATAGCTGTAAGTTTTCGCAAAGTTTTAGAAGCATCGCTTTAGAGCCGGAAAAGGTATAAGACAAAGTTTGTCATAGACGAGTGCGCCCGAAATAACAACGGAGCCACCTTAAACTATTAGGAGCCACCTTAAATGAGGAAAATGTCTGTTTTGATCTGCAAGTTTTTTCGCGCTACAAAATTACTAAGTGCACGGGGGTGATGTTGAAATACCTAGTCTGTTGTGGTGTTCTTTCGTCAAGTCTATCGTGTGGTAGCAAGTCTATTCTTGCTTTGCATCTGACATCATAAAAATAAAAAAAATGGCTAAACTAGACGTCCGACAAAGCTGTTTCTAACATGGTATGTAAATATTAGTGCTACAATCTTTCACAAATTGCTCAGAGTAAACATGTTTCGATCATCATTCGTGCAAAGCTTTCGCCGCCTGATGTGAACACTTGTCATAGTCAAACGTGTTTCATTTGTGATCAGACTCCACATGTTACGCCCTGGTGTGAACACAGTAAAGGACGACAAAATTAACACAATTGATACTTAACACGCACAAAAAAAAAAAAAACCTAAAATTTTTATCAAAAATTCGTTTTGATAAAATAATGTAACTTGTAACCTTCAACGTCATAAATAAATCAAAGAAAATGGCCTACTACCTCATGACTGCAGAGACATTTTTCCTAAGACACAAAATGGTTCATGATATTCACTGAAACATCCCTTATTGAAAACAGAAAAATAATCCCTTCTTGTTAATTTTCTCTGAGAAATCGTTTTGTAGCCTAAAAGCCTTTTCTAAAAACTGGCAAGCCATGTTGAATTGCATATCCTAACGGCTATTACTGACCAATCGTTTAAAATCATTGAAATTTAGTCTTAACTGAAAATCTGGACATAACAAAAATATGAAAAATAGCTTATCATTTTTTGCAGAAAAACTTTACTGGGGTTCGATATTCACGAATAAATTGGTCCATAAATAATTTCCTTATTGACTATGGACTTTTGGCATTGTTAGAGTAAAAATAACATTACACCCATAAAAGAAAAGTATTGAACTTGGGAAGGGTGAATGAGCCATGCCTTAACGCGAGTGTAAACAGAAAAAAAATGGCCTGATATGTTCACTTGGAAAATAAGTCCTGCTTATACTCCTACTTAAATTCTTAGTGAAAACCGTGAAATGACTTGTAGTGTCGTCTCGCCTCGATTTTATTAATTAACGACAACGTTCAAACACTAAGAGTTTATGACTCTACTTTAATATTAATTCTTAAAGTGTTTATGACAGATATCTTTTTTATTTGCTTGATGGAAACTACATGCATGACGTTCTGATAAGAAAATCGAAAAGAGTTTTTCGATATCGATTTTCTTTTCCGTGTTTTAGCCGTCTAAAAACGTAAACTTTCACTTCCGGTCGGTTACAAAACCACGCAAGAAGAAAGCCTGGAAAGTCTGGAAATAGTCCGCTGTGACGTCAATACAAGAATTTCTCCGTTCCTTACATTTTTTGGTGCGCTCTGAGAAAGAAACATGGTTTTATTGAGGTGTGTTGTCTATGGTTGTAGCAACACGCACCATAAAACGGAGGAAAAGAGAAACCGCGACACTGGCATTCTTGTATTGACGTCACAGCGGACTTTTTCAAGTCTTTCTTCTTGCGCGGTTTTGAAGGCCACCGGAAGTGAAATTTCACGTTGTAGATGGCTAAATCAAGGACAAGAAAAATCGATATGATCGAAAAACGTTTTTCGACTTTCTTATCAGAACGCTATGTAGATTCCATCAAAAAATATACATGTCATATACACTTTAAAGTTGTTAATGCTTAACTGGCTCCTTAATATTTACATATATATATATTTGGAAAAATAATGCAGTTATTCGATTTTGAGCTTTTATTCTCTTCGTTCTATCCGGAATTTATCAGATGGCACTAGATTTTGCTCGTTATACACCGCGGCGAAGTTTGTTATATCTGTGTTGCACTTTATCTCGACTGAAATAAGAAAATTATTTTCAAGTTTGGTGGCGATGAAAAAAGAATTGCTGCGCTTAAAAGTAAGACTAAGCTTCTCTACCTCTTCTTTGTTTAAGTTGGTTGTCTTTCGTTCTTCATTGCTTGATTTTGACATCAAGTTTTCTTGTACATTGTATCCTGCATAGAAATAAAATATAAAATATATCAATGAAGGCCATTTACGTTTTGACTATCAAAAAGATAGACACGAAAATTGGGTTTTCTTGACCAAGCGTTTCGAGCGCTAGTCCTTCGTTAGAGTGAATCACAACGGTTGGCGCTTTACGAATGATATGGAATGCGAATCAAGAAGGCTGGAGGGCTTCGTCAGAGCGAATAACGTAGCTGCTATAGCCGGCTCGACAGAAACGTCAGCTTTTAGATCTCTTTTCGGTGGCCAATCTATTTTATCGTCGCAGTTAAAACATTTTCGTTTTTCACTCCCCCACTGCATCACCACATTTTCTTTAGAAAATAACCCTTTTTTATCAAAAAGATAAGGTGGGTACATTTTTTAGTATTCCCGCTAAACGACAGACAAGTTAAGTTTATTTTGTGAGATATGTGCCTTTGAAGCCTATGCGCGAAAAAGTTGCAAAAATCAATACGTCTGCGAAGAATCTACACCATTTAAGACAGCACATCTTGTATATGTTGTGGTTCAATTTTATCCTTAGTTCAAATTTTATTTTCCTTCGTTTTTGGCTATGGTAATGTATGATAATGAGTTTTAAACAAACGAAAATAAAATTTGAACCAGGGATAAAATTGAACCACAACATATACACTGACTGTGTTTTACCTTCAGCCCGACAACTGTTATGTTCGTTAACAAAACCAAAAAAAAAAAACCGGAAGTTACGGAAGGTATCTATTAAAGCTTATACATGTAAATCAACTCACCTCTTTAATTATTATCATGTCGAAGTTGATGGAAGCTCTTCTGTGACTTCTCATTTGTGTGTTTAACCTAACAAAAGAAAATTATCATCTTAGAGCGGTTTTCTATTGAGTAGCGAAAGTAATTTCGCAATTGCTTTGGTTTTACATTGCTACGCTTTGTGATTGGCTAAAAATGTCCCGCCACTTTCTTAACCAATCAGAAGTAAAACCAAAACCAATCGTGACTTACTCGTTCGTGTTTTCCCGCGCTTGGCGCCGGCTGCATGGAATTGCTTCGAGTTCTGATTGGTTCATTGGATTGTCTGAGTCTGTTGTGATTGGCCAGAGCTGATTACTTTCATTAGTTTTGGTTTTACGACACTCAATTGAATACTGCGCTTGTATACGTATTTGCTGGGTAATGTGTCAAACTAAAGAATCGCAGGCCGAAAGCTAAATAGGACTGAAGCCTCCACCCACACCATACCCGGTTCCAAATTTCTTTCGAGAAAGATTTGTTGTCTTGATCTCATAACACCGATATTTACTGGGACAAAATATATGGTCTTTTTACACATTTTTTCATGCTACGATTAGTCTCTTATTTCGCCCAGGGATAGTCGCGAGACTAAATCACGCGCGTGAGTCGCGTCTTTTCGTTGGAGGCGATTTTAGGCGGAGAGTTGTGGTCAATATTTTTACACATCGAAATTCACGCGAGTAAAAAGCGCGCGTGAGTCGTGTCATTTCGGGAAAGGCATTTTTTGGCGCTGTCGCGTGTTTTGCTCGCTCGACTATGCCTGAGAGTCATTTGAAACTATACCTTGTCTTCTTCAGACAGGAACCCATAAGGTTTACATATTATGAAGTGTTTTCCAAATCTCACCTCCTGAAGCAATTAATGATGAGGTTGATGGTATCTGCCACATTCTTCCATCCGCGTCTAAAATTTACCTGGAGATCGAAAGAGAGAGAGAAAGATGAATTATTGTTATTGTGATTATTTATATTTTGTTGTTAGGTCATTTTCTCTGAGACATAAGCCCTGCGCGACATAACGGCGCTTATGATTTTAAGATCGTTTTGACTCTAGTGGGTACCAAACTCCCGCTCCTTCCTTGTCCGTGTAATAGGCGCACAAGAACAGCTATGCACTTTTGCTGTTCTTAAATATGAAGCAATATCGGGAAAAAAGAAGAGGAAAAAAAAGCGATTATTCTTATAATAAATACGTACCTCAGGAAACGTGTGCGCGAAGAATCACAAGGTGATCATAACAGACCATAATCTTGTTTCAGTTATTCAGAACTCACTCTTTCTAAATGAAACTTGCGCTGGCATGCTACCTAAAGAAACGATACAAAAGGAAATAGGCATTAAACTATTTAAAAACCAACAACAACAACAACGCTCGTGCCGACCCAGTGGGCTAAAGCCACACGAAAAACAGTCGTTAGTAACAAACTGCGATTTATTTTGCCTTTTCTTTTACATTAGCAACACATCAGACACTGTGCAACAAAATTGCTGTATATCGCGTTAGCCCGATTTACGTGTATCTCAAACCATTATACACTAATTATTGTAAATGATGCTAACCAATTTGGATCAGTGCTTAACCCTAGATATACTGTAAATCAGTCCTACAGTATTAAGGGTTAAGCACTGATTCAAATTGGTTAGCTTTTATTTATTGTTGTGGACGAGAGCAATGTTCGGCGATCGGCGTTCGGCAAATTACCCCTGCCGCTAATTATCAGTGATGTGCATATTCGATGAGAGGCAATTGACAAAAATGGAAGCGGAAATTGTATTTGCGGACTAACTAAGTAAGTAGTATCTTATCAGCGTCCAGTGTAAATTGACCAGAATAAAATTGCTGTATATAGCGTCAGTCTATGTGTCTCTCAAACCATATACAACGGTTGTATAATGCATGAATAGTTATGGCAGCTGAAATGTTAGTTGCAGACTGGCAAAGTAGACTCTTGTTTGCGTCGAGTGTGAATTGGACCATCTGACCGTTTATATATTAAACCATTGCTTCATATTAACAACAACCCTCAATAAATACTGCGAGAAAACTATATAATATTTTTCTTACTTAAACAACGTCCTTGTAGAATACGTTTCAACGTTATGTCGTCATTCATTCACGTGTTGACAAATGCTTGATCAGAAACAATGTTCTGGTCTGTATGTTGAGGCAGATAACTTTGTCCTCATCTCGAACAACATTAAAGTTCTTAAAGTTTCGTTTGCAATCCAGAGTTATCTGTCAGGATGAATATAACTCCTTCGGTTTCCTTCGCTTTTGTCGTGGCGAAGGTGCGAATTTGCAATTCAAATAAGAATTTATTTTTTCAAAAAATTCTACAGCTCTAGTTTACCTATATATAAACACTGAATGGCAAAAGCCAACGGACAACTGCAAAGATACCGGATCCTGGAGGATCTAGTCAGCAAATTTACTACTGAAGTAATAAACAATATAAGAAAGGCTGACTGTACAGTTGGGGAAAAAAATTGTATATTTCCAATATTTCGTCAGGCACGGCCTGACTTATTCAGGGTACTGATTATAGGCAACATCGTTACAATTCAAATAACCAAGAAACAATGGAATATAAGGTTACAAAATTCAAATAATACAAGATAAGTAATGAAAGATGACATGTGCTATAAAAATAAATATAAATAATAATATTTATATTTATAATATTTATAATATTTATTTAATATTTATTTATTTATAATATTTATAATTATTATTTGCACATGTGCTTCATGGAAAGATTTTAAAGTAACGCAACATTTTGTTTGAGCAAAAACGTTTCGTTAAAATCGTCTGCGCGCCTTATTACACGATGTTAAAATGGAAGAGACTCATATAGCGCACATATCACATGTCCGAAGGCGCTTTACATACACTTATGAGAATGAGATCGAACCTCAGCTTATGAAGGCGCCACAGGCAATCGCTATGAACGAACAATGCATGGCACTGAGGGTGGTCACAGCCAGGGTTTTGTTACGTCCTCAGTGGTTCTTTTACGTCCCCATCGGAGACGGAACCGCCATTTCTACGTGGTCATCCGAGCCACGTGAAGGTTTAACCATTTGCAGATGTCATAGCAAAGACAGCACCTTAAATATTTGGCGAATTGGTGACGGGTTAAGAGAAAACATAAAAGAAAAACGCTTTTCTGGTGCAGATTAAATATTTCTGGCCCATCACGTTTGGAATGTTCTTTCATTGTTCTCTAAAAATCTTCTGTGAGAAGAAAACTCATTTTTAAACACGAAGTTCTGGTATAAAAGGCTTAGCTCCTCCTCCATTTCACACCTTTTGGGTGTGAAATGCAAATTTAGGCGTCTTTCAGTCACAAAACGTGGTTAACTTGCAAGTCCTTTGAACATAATTTGCTTTAAAAATCTGATAAAACCAAGATTTTACCTAAGCAAAGCAGAAATAGAAGTTCAAAATTACTTCTGATATAACTTTCATAAAGTTTTTTCCAAATTGTGTTAGCAATGGTCTTAGTAATGACGCATGTTATTTGTCAGTTGTTTATGCTTCAGTGGTTGATGGACGACTGGAGGTGAGAATGGCCAGGCCAGGCTCCTTTTATACCGGAACTTCGTCTTTAAGTCCAAAATTCAATAAAGGTTGCTTAGGCAATTGGTCATTGGGCATTGGCATTTGGGCATACGGAACGCAATGTTAATTCAATGCTAATTCATCGTTTTCGAAACCAAATCCACTGAGTATAAAACTCTTTCACAAAGTATAAAATCGGGGACCAAACAGCCCACTTTTGAAGCCTAAAGGGCTACTTATTACCTTAATTTAAAACATGTGCGGAGCTGTTGTTTTGGTAATTAACTGTCATTGTCATATAACTGAATTTTTTTCTCAATATAACGCACGTATTCATTGGTTGATCCATGGTCACATGACATCTAACAAACAAAACATACAAAACTGTTTCCCGCCAAACGTCTGTGAGGCGGTAACATTTGTGAAAGAGGGCAACATTTTTGACGTCAGAGGGTAACAGTGCACAGTTGACCGCCAGCGCACGTGATCAGACCGTGAGAAAAGGTGGCATGATTATGATGCCTTGTGTTGTTATATAACAAATCACTTAATAACTAATCGCCCGGGAAACAGTGAATTTTGTTGCCGTCGACTTCGTCTTGATATTCTCGGAAACAGTATTTATTGTTTCTCTCGGGACCAGCCATTAAATCCTAAGCATAACACGTTGTTTTTGTAATTAACTGTACAACAAGTTGTTTCGGTAATTAACTTAATAACGCACGTGATGAGCTGTTGGTATGCTAAGGGACGGACCATTTAATTTTTGTGTGTGTGTGTGTGTGTGTGTGTGTGTGTGTGTGTGTGTGTGTGTGTGTGTGTGTGTGTGTGTGTGTGTGTGTGTGTGTGTGTGTGTGTGTGTGTGTGTGTGTGTGTGTGTGTGTGTGTGTGGGGGGGGGGGGTTGGGCAATTTTTTCTGAGCATGAATTTTTTTTCCAGCATCACTATTTGCAAGAATTTTTTTTTTTTACCTTAATGCTTGAATTTTTTTTCACATGCTTTCTTGTGCACGACTTTTTTTTTTCTCTTAAATTTCTTCTGCAGGAATTTTTTTTCGTAATTGCCCAACACCCCCCCCCCCCCCACAAAAATTAAATGGTCCGTCCCTAAGTAACTGTAATATGTCCAGAGGATAGTGTTTTTGCCGCGCTCTGATTGGATTTTGGCTGCTTTCTTAGGGACGGGGAGGGGGGGGGGGGGGGGAAATTTGAAATTAATTGTTTCCTGAGGCTATAAACACTGAAATAAATTGTTTGCAAGCTTTTCTCTAGATCCGTAACTGCCAAGTTACTACATCGAGAGACAAGCGATGGAATACTTTATTTTTATTCATAGGTTTTTATTTATCTTTACTTCTTAAAAACCAAATGCGTTGTTTCAAACTCTATAATAGAGTAGTTGTATTCTAAATAGTCACATGTATTTTCTTTACTTTAAAGTTAAATATATAGCTTCCACGCTTCTTTGAAGCTGTTAGAAGAAAAAGGCTTAATTGAAAAATAGAAGGCAAGCGACATAGCCGAAACATCGGCATCTAATATTCGATACATATAATTTATAATAGAGATCTATTATTAGAAAATATAAAGTTGTTACTTAACTCTACATTATTAATTACTCTTTAACTGTTGAATGCCAAGGATTCTGCAGGCTTCTAAAATAGAAAATTGATCTAAAATACACGTGTGTTTTTGTTCAAGCTAATTATTCGGTTACAGAGAAAAGACTTAACAAATACACTAGGCTTCTTAAATTAAAAAATGATTTTAAATTACACGTTTTGTTTTCTATTACTAAAATATGTTCAAGCTAGATGTATATTTTTTTCTAGTTACATCAGGTTTCACATTGAAAAGGAGGCTCAAGGCAATTCGTAAAATGTCTTACTATTCAAGTAATAATTATGATAATGTAATTATAATAGGAGCAAAAATCGATGATTGAGCAACCAGGCTTAAACGTATTAAAATCTTAAAATACGTTCTTTGGTTAAAAATTATTTTAAAAAAAACTGAGCTTTCGGCTATCCTGTTCTAAAGGATTCAACATCGCAAACCATGCTTGGTCGAACAATCATTCTATTGACTTTAAAAGTGCACTTGTTATTGATAAAGGCGACTATCGCGTGCGTTAAACCCTCGAGTCATGGCATACTGCCAAGACAACTGACGCTGATAATAATTCCAAACCGTTACCTGAGACAAAATTCAATTCTTTTAAGTAACAATCCGTGTAAGAAGTAGGCAATTCTCTATTGTTCTGCGGCATTTCGCTTTCCCCACATAAGAATGTTTAGATTTTCGTACTGAGAATACGTCAACCTATGGACAATTTGGTTTTGAAATAAAAATTTACTGAAACTTTATTTTAAAGCGATGTTTCTTTTGTGTTACAAGATTTCATCCAATCGTGAGGCTCCAAAACAATGGCCAAGAAAGACTTCTAATTTTCCATGTTCCCCACATAGAATTTTTGTTGCATTAAAAATCACAATAGTTTTCACTAAAAGGGAATCAATTAGTAAACTAGAGATAAATAAATGCGCTGCCTGATGAAGTTATGGTAGATTTTCATGTTTTAGCCAATGAGGTGGACGGTTTCAACAATAGCACAATTCACACCTTTCTGCATTCCGTGCATTTGGGTTGCCCACTTCTTACACGGATTGTTACGTAATACAGTGAACATTTCTTGAGCATTTTATGAACATTTTTAAATATAATTTTCCTCGTTCTTTTGTCACTTTCTTCGCACATTCTTATTATGCCATTTTTTCACACATTTTCTTTTCGCTGTATATATTTTCACATTCGCTCATTTTTCATCATTCATTAAAGGCTGCAGACTGGTAGCCGAAAGCTCAGTTTTTAAAGTAATTTTTAACCAGAGACAATTTTAAATTAAAGATTTTAGTAATTATAATAATTGTATGTAATAATTATATTTAATTATTATTATTCAGTAATTATTAGTTTTGATTTTCAGGTATGTTTCGACAACTTTTCTGTCACCTTCAGTTTTAAATCGTAAAGTAAAAAGTTGAATTTATAATAAGTACACAGAAATGCTAATGAGAAAAAACTGTAACAAAACAATTAGAGAAACAAAGAAATTTTTAAATTTACATGTCAATAATGTTGTCGTTTTTCTTAAACCTTTCAGTAATTACTACTTTCACAAGGTCAATTGTTATTATGCAAGAACTTGCGCGTAACAACCGACAAACAGATCGGTCTTTCGTTAGACCAATTTCCCTTTTATTGAAGTCTATATGAAATCGAACGAGACAAACACAACGTTGTTGGTTAAAGGCCCACCTTCACCCAAAAGACCTTGTGGTCGTTTGTTTTTGTTTTGAAATGCTCCATTGTTCATATGCGTGATTTGATTGGTTGCACACATTACAGCGTGAAATTCGTGTTATACGAAATTTAGCACAGAAAGTAATCACGGCGCGCACAGCATTTTGGATGGTGGGCCTTAAACGAAATGTGACTAAAAGCTATGAAAAGGTTTCAAATCTATACGGTACTTGCAAAGCCACAGTTTTGCAAATTAAACGTCTTGACCTTCGCAATCTTCGTCGCTGTACGTAGTGATCAGGGTTTTTGTCAGCTAAACCGCGGGAGCTGGTGCCGGCCTCATGGGTGCTAACTCTTCCTCGGTGTGCTCAGGCTGGAAGCGTTTCCGTTTAAAGAAACCGCACTGTCAAAAGCGAAATAGAACAACTTTCATTTGCGCTAATAGCTAGACTTTAAGGGCCCGGTTATTTACCCAATCCCCCCATATATTTTCATTAAAAATGGCTAGACCTCATGCTACTTATTAGAGTAAAATCTTTTCGAAATATTGTAACACCGGAAATCCAAGGGGAGGTATAAATTTCAACATATATTTACATATTTTATCTTTTTGTTATACTTTCATAGTTCAGTTATACACGACCCCACAGGCTGTACAGCTTTAATCACTAATCGTGTACAAATAAAGGTTTTACATTACATTACATTACATTACATTACATTACATTACATTACATTACATTACATTACATTACATTACATTACAGAGAGTTTGCAGCTATCTCCCTCTCCTTCTACCATGGTTGGGGTATAATTCAAATGGACACACTGCAAATCACAGTAGTTGCTAAATATATATTATGTATATATCTCTGTGTAGTAACTGTTCATCAGTAGGATGCCTAAAATGTGTGCAATTCTACTCCATTAAATCCTATACCAATTGCAAAACATTTTAGGAGGAGCCACCCACAATGTGAGCACAGTCACGGACAACACAAATAAGTAGGGAAAATAATGCAAAGTGAAATTAAGACGTTATTTAACGAACTAAATGCACACGTCAATTAAATAAACAAATAATGCACGCGCACAAATAATTAAATTAAAGAAATAAAAACGCGCGCGTACAAGTTTGCGTGTAAGTCCGAGGGCTAAACGAAGTTCAGATGACGTTTAACAAAACCGCGGTCTAACCAAACTTCTATCTGACCAACCCTAATATTAAAACGTTATTTTCCACAAACAGTGTCCAGAATAACCGGCCCTAAGAGTAACAATGCCCTGTGGACCAAAATATCTGGTGCTAAGAGAATTTCTACCCTTACCTTCCTCTCCTGAACTAAATAGCATGCCAGTCCATTGCAGGATCACTCGCCGGATTTTTGTTAGGTTTCCCTAAAGGCGGTGTTACATTGTGCAACATGTCTATAGCTAGAAATATATTAGAGATTTTGGCGAAATAACGGGGTCCGGGACCCGGGAACTCCCCCAGATCTGCCACTGAATCTCAAATCCCGTTCCCTCCGCCCCTAATAGCCCCCTCTCGTGTGCATTAGACTTACCTTGAGAAGACCTATTCCTGCAAGGGCCAACAGGGTAAGGCCTCCAAGAACTGCCAGGACAATGATCCAAGGAGCTGTTTTTTTATTGGTTGTGGGCGGGGTTGAAGGATGTGCATACAGATGGATCTGTTTATGAGCAAAAATATCGTAGTTAGAAGACCACAACTCTTTAAGCATTTCCTTCCCAGGGTTAGTCCTCGGTTCTTCTTGTGCTACTGATGAAATCCTAAATATGATTATTACACTAAACTGCACTGCACTGCAACACACTGCCCTACACTGCACTGCACTGCGATACACTACACTACGCACTACACTACACTACACCACACCGCACCGCACCGCACCGCACCGCACCGCACCGCACCGCACTACACTACACTCCTGTGGTCCTGTTTTTATGCGATACAAGGTGTTCCTTAATCTTTGAATCGGTGGATGAATTAAATCGCGGGTGTGACCGTTCAAATAAAACCTACTAAACAGTACTTTCTAGTGACGCTGTTCCTCGTTTATTTTAAATTATTCTAACTTAATCCTTTCATTGCCAGAGTCAATAATGAAGACATGTAGCTATACGCAGGCTATGAAATTCTCGAATATCCTTAAAGGCCCGTTTACACAGGCGATTTTTTGTGGAATTTTTATCGCAATTGTCGATGCAATTTCAAATCGCATGTGTAAATGGGATGCGATTTCAGTGCGATTTGGGCGCAATTTGTCGCGCGATGTCGCAGAGGTCCCGAACATGTTCGAAATCTGATGTAACTTGGCAGCAATTTTTGGGAAATCACAGCAAATCAAAGCAAATGTCGCACCCGAATCGCACAGGAAATCGCCACTACATGTAGTTTACACTTGCGATAAAAGTTGCATTGGAGAGCGCGACAAAAATCGCATCAAAAATCGCAAGTGTTAACGGGCCTTAAAGGCCCATCTGCACTAACCGTGATGCACCGCGCATTGTTTATTTTGATTTGGACCCAGATAAATGCGATCTCTCGCGAAGTGAAATATTTTGCCTCTCATCTCCAGGAAGAAACGAACACTGAGTTTAAAATTTCGTTCGACATTAATTTTAAAATTTATTAGTCCTACTAGCGGTCCTGTTAGATATCAAAAGCCCGTATAACATGTTTCGCATTTTGTCTGGGGCCGCTCAACCCGCCTTTAATGGTGTAGCTCCAGGCAACTCCAGTCGCCGAGGCAGTTTCCTCCGCTTCGAAAGTTCGCATCGAAAACATTTTCACGTTGTGGGACGCGGTAAACCTTCTGCTATTTTTACCAAAAGTTTAAGGTCGATGCCGCTTAAGACGAAACCTCCAGCGAGCCGAGAAGTGTTTCTATTTTGTGGGCTGTTCTCCAGTCGGCGTATCTGATTTTCATCGGGCATAATTAATGAGCTCCGCTGCCGGAGGACGTTTTATCGGCTTCAGAAGTTTGCATCTAAAAAAATTCGACGGCTAGGGACGGGGAAAACCTCCTTCAACTTCCATGGAATATTTCACATAGCTGCTGGCAAAAACGACTCCGCCGGCGAGCCGAGAAGTTTGAGCTTTTTGAAGATAAATCTTAACTAGTAGGCAATCTAATATACCTATTTCCTTTCCACGTACGACCGAATTTCTGAGCCAAACCTTCTGCAGGCTCTCGTTTCTTGACAGCCGGCCTCGAGCCTTCGGCGGCGTTGCTTAGAAAACGTATCAGTAACGATGGAAAATAAAAGAAAACAAACAAAAACAATATGCAATGCCTTGAATATGAACTAAATATTTGAAAGAAATGATCTTGAAGTTAATAGACGATACAGATTCCCCGCTGTAAACGGATTTTTTTAGGAATCAAACTTCACTGACACAAATCTAGAATTTCTGGGGCCATGAAATTCTAGAACGCCCGCAATGAATCACGGTAAGTGCGGATGGGCCTTTTTAAAAGTGTGACACAAATGAAAACAATTGAGCAGTTCTATCTTATGGTGATATTTGTTTTACAATATCGCTGTATGGAGGTAAATTTAAGATGTTGTTTCACTGTAATCTTGACAGTCACTTTCCAGTGAAAGACATAACACTTCAAATCAAAAGCAAGAGCTACAAACCGTTTGCACGTTGTTGTCTTTTAACATCTCAGGAACCAATGGTGCTGGGATAACTTCTGCAGTGGTAGAAATGGTGACCGTACCAGCTTTCGCCTAGGCAAATAATTTTAATTAAATAAATATGTTAATGATAAAAGAGACAAAACCATGTACGAAACCAAAGGAACACTCTTTTCCGTTCGACAGCTATCTCTTTCATGTACTTCTCTAAGGGACCGATCATTATTTAGAGGTGGCAGGATGATACAGATAGGAGGAATGTCAGTTACTTTTACGCAGGAAAAAAAAGGGGGCACATTAATATCTGCACGCAACAAAGGAGTATTCTGTTACTGGTAACGGGGGAGGGTGTCAGCAAAAAATGAGCTTCATGAAGGGAAGGATCAGAACAATTTGAACGTGGAATGCCTTTGATATACATCAGCTCTCTCCCTCTAAACAATGATCGCTCCTTTATCGTCTCTCGCTCTACAAGCGCATGGACTCTCTCTCAGTCAACTCTTGTCGATTTCTGTACTGTTAATCCGCGCGGCGGTGTGTCACCCAGGGTTGAAATACCTTGATAAGTGTGTTCTGCCACAGACGCGTCGTCATTTGAATTTGGACTTGATCCTCTCGTGCCATTCTTCCCAAATAACAGGGAACCTTGAGGCAAGTCAGGGAACTGTCATACTCGCACGGCTACAAAGTAACATGTGTCACGCGTAAGGTACAGCTCAAAACGCAAGAACAAATCATGGCTGCCATTCACAGAACAAAGCTAAAGCCTAAAACCACTTTGCCTATGTACACATAGAGTACCAAAATGATGACGTCACAAAATCTAAATTTGAGAAATCATGGGATATGATGAGATATTTCGAAAGGGCATGAAGAAAAATGTCTGCTTGCAAAAAATTAGCATCTTCTTGCTATTTGGGGCTGAGATATTGGCCGCTTTTATACTTTTATGACTCCATACAAACCTTTCTAATTTTCAATCAGTTCCAACAGTTTTTGTGACGTCACACTTTGCCACTCTATTGCATTGCTTAGCTATGTACGTATTACGTGCCTATATAAATATTGCATTCCCGCGTGTATACTGCATGCCTTATACGCATTGCATGCCTATATACGCAATACATGGCCATATTCGCATCGCGTACCTATGTTTTTGTTTCAACAAAACAACAAAAGACGCAGATTAAAATTAATTACCTGTTCCTCATTTTTGGCGTCGAGCTCACGTTTTCGTTTTTCCGAGGGTACGGAATCCTGGGAGTTGTTTCCAACCTAACAAGGGTGGAAAGAAAAAGGGTTGAACATATCGCATCTTGCAATTTTGAGGCTGTGGCTAAAGTATTAAAGGGATGGTTTTATGGTGCGGCGCATGTGCACAGATTAAAATGATTTATTCGCTTTCGTACCAATTTTATCGGTAAAGACCCACTCGCATTTACTTCAATAATCACATACTATAATTAGTCCAAACAAAGCGAAGGTGACCAAAATTCACAGAAAATTTCAACGGATTACACCGACAAAGTCAACAGATGGTTTCACTCACGTGACCTTCAGTCCAGTGGGACTCAAATGACAAAGGCCATGGCGGCCATGTTGGTGTACATAACAAAAGAACTTCATTAAAATTCTTTTGTAGGTGTGCACCAACATGGCCGCCGTGCGTAACTTGAAAACCACCCACACTGAATAAAACCTTTAACCCGAAGGATTTATTCTACACTCTGGTGGCTTTCATGGCGCACATAGGTATGTTTAATCATCCATTCAATCAGCGACACTTTCATGGGCAAATTTCCCGCCAGAGTTATCTACTCTATTCCGATCGGTCTAAACAATGAAATGAAAGGCCCATGTTCACCCAATCTGCTTTGCACGCTTGTGTTTTTGTT
Source organism: Cladopsammia gracilis (assembly GCA_022457155.1). Lineage (NCBI taxonomy): Eukaryota > Metazoa > Cnidaria > Anthozoa > Scleractinia > Dendrophylliidae > Cladopsammia > Cladopsammia gracilis. The sequence goes on along the minus strand of JAJGOT010000098.1, from coordinate 1,766,000 downwards.
TTGGAACGGTTCAATTGTTCAATGTAGCGTTATGATTGGCTGGCACGTTGATTTTTCGATTTTACGTCTGTGCGAAAATCAGCCCGGGCGCGCAAAGCAGATTGGGTGAACACGGGCTTTTAAATGGGTGACATCATAGTTCACACATGCACCGAACCGTGAAACCCTCCCTTTAAGCGCGATGATTGAAGTGAGTCATGTTGAGCATTATTATTACAGAGGCTATGTCGCGAGGATGGCGGGTGATTACTGGGCACTAACAACTTGATAATTATCAAGTTGGCGGCCATTACTGTCGAATTCGCTGCAATCCGTTCCATCCCGTCGTATTGCGTGGAAGGATAGATCTCAAGTTTACAATTAGTTAGAGTATTTACTTGGCTAGATTTTTGGTAAATTATTTCTGCGATTTGTTAGTTTTACCTTCGAAAACTTCGATGTCTTCCAGTAGTGCTGGAAATTGGGGAGGAATTTAAAAGCGAAATCGATCGTGTGTTTATTTACCTCGCGTGGTTCGACACGAGTGCAAGCGCGATAAAACTTGCCGCGATCCGGTAGGGAACAATAGAGTGTTTTCACATGACGTAATAAAAAATTAAAAATCTAAAGTATACATCCTACAAAGCTGTTTCTAACATGGTATGTGGATACCGGTGTTATAATCTTTCACAAAAAGTTTCAAGTTTTAACGATGTTTCGTTTTCGATTTATAAAGGTTGTAAATGTGTCACGCAATTCGTCACGCTATTTCAGATAAGCCGTAAAAATAAACAGAATTGAACTAGTTGAACGTTATTAATGAATTATAGATGCTTATAAGCCAATTTCATGCCTCTTATAGTGAATACAATATTTTGTGATGAGATGTTTGGTGTTATTAAGACTTGAAAGTCTTTAAATTATTGGCCGCCATGTTGGTGTCCCTAAGTGGGACACCAACATGGCCGCTCCATACATTTCTTACTAAAAATGTCTATACTCATTCCCTTATAACTCTTGAATGAAATGCTCTTGCGCTTCAAAATTTGGCCCAGATGTGTAGTTTTAAACTCTCTACTCTCTCGAAAACTGCTTCTGAATTTTCATATTACGTCAGTGAAAACACTCTACAGAAATTTGACATGTGTGACGTCAGATGACGTCACATGACAGGAACTCATTGCGCAGACTCACCTTGCGACATAGCCCCTTTAATCTCCAGTTATGACTGTATGGATAACGTGCGACAAGAGTAATTCCACCATATTTGTATTTTTAACTCGTGACAACACAAAGCATTGATCGAGTTATAGCAGACGGGGACAAATGTGCCAGTCTTCACTTCTTCGGGCTATCACTCAGTGTAAACCTTCCTTGGTAGTTCCGCTAACCAGTACATAAGGCTTGGGCATGTATTTTGCCCGTTCCAAAAGTGATAGGTAATGGTCACCTATCTTACCACTGGGGGAAGCGTTGGAGGGAGGGGAGGGTGGGGAGTTGACGCAAGGGGTGGGGTTCGGTGAAGTAGAATGTCTAAGAGAATGGAGTGACCGAACGATTCGTATAGACATTGTTGTATCCAATTCAAACCTTTTGGGATTAGAACTCTTTGTTCGTCATATTTCCATATCAATGAAGCATTGACATGGAAATTATATGGAAATATTGTGAACAAAGGATCTTATTCCCAGAAGGTTTGAATTGGGTACAACAATGCGTTAGCCGAATTTGTCTATTCACGAGTTGGCTCATGGGAGCCTTTGATTAAATTTAAGACTCATTGCGGACCTATTTTTTATCAAGGTGGTGAAAGGACAAGATAGGAGCCTTTGATTAGTTATTTGAACAGTCATATAACTGGTTTGCTAACATGACGCTTACTCTAATTGCACAGGTTTCCCTGTTTCATAATAAAGGTTTACGTTACTAACCGGAAGATTTAGAGGATTAGTTTTTATATCACAGCTCCCTGCATTTCCAAGAACCTACAGTAGAAAATAAAACCCAGGTTATATTCCTACAATCCCTTTTCGCTGCTTAACTTATCTATCCCGTTATCAAGTTGGGCAAACACGCGGTTTTCTTCAAGCAAATCGAAAAACTACGAGTAACTAACGTGAGTTTTCACGCGGTTGACACCGGTTGAATGTTTTCCCGCGCTTGGAATCGGTTGCATGTTTTCTGGTACTTAGCACCAGTTACATGTTTTATTGCGCTTAACACCGGCTGTATGTTTTCTCTCATTTGCCAACGGTGCCATATTTTCACGCGCTTGGCAAAATTTGCACGTTTGTCCGCGTCTATCTGCGTTTCCTTTGCCAGGTGTGGTTAACGCGGTATAAACTGGAAACATTCCAGACTAATCTTCTAATAAAGTTGTTTGGATACCTGATAAACACTCTTTCGAGTGTTTAATGATCATTTAATGAAGAGAAACGAAGGTATAAAATCGCCAAAATTAAGTTCGAATTTCCAAAGCACCGTCGCGCTTATGATTTTCTTTGTTAGTCGGGCTCTTGACTATAAGCCAAGTGCCGAACTTATAAGTTCGGTTGAAAAAAAGTTGGGATTTTCAAGTGGCTTATAGCTTGAGGCTAAGTGTTAGTGACGTCACATCAGTTGACATAACAACTTCAAGCTCATGTATAAACAGATGAATAAAAAGGAGAAGAGGAGTTAGTGGTATAATTGTAAATATGTAATTTGCTTGCTTATGAAATGCGCATTCACATTTACATTTGGTATGAGAGGCAACCCTGCGTGCATATCATATTTCAGAATATTTCAATGCAAAATATGCAATTGACTTTCCTTTGTGATTTAACCATATACATGGCTGCTCAACAAAAAAAGAACCACGCTGTGGAACCATTCATGAATGACGAAACGAAACACATCAAGTAAAGGGAACTTGCATTATTGCCGGATTTGGCGAGAGTTCCATTCTGTAACGATTCCTTTTCTTTCTTTGGAGCAACAGATGGATGGACGTAAGTAAAGTTGAACTTGAAGTTAAAGTTGACCTTACATGCACGAGCGATTGCGAAAGACTGATTAAAGGTTTTAAATGACGAAGTAACGTGCATGATGGACAGAGGCGGATCCAGGAATTTTTTATTGGGGGGATCCAAACTTTGATTTCAAAAAAAACCTCCCCCCACCCCCCCCCCCCCCCCCCCCACCCCCAGCTGCAGTTTAGTTTAGTGGCAAAATGCAACGCACGTTTCATTGAAACAAAATCAACGAGTTGAAAATCCATCTTACCTGCAAGTCCATCAAGTAAAGAACATAGTTTTGATCTTCTACTGTTGTATTTTTATGAGGAACCAGGATCGTAACCTCCGCATACTCAACTGGACTGGGCCCGTTATTTTTCACCTAGAAAAAAGTGCAAACGATAGCAGGAAACGGCTTATATATAAACTAGACTCAAAATCAATGAGAAATACACAACATTTGTGTATAGGAATCATACTCGATGATCATCAAATAAGCCCTCTCTCGAAAATCTACCCCCGGGGGATGGAGAAGATATTCCCAATGAGAGGTTCCAAAAGAATATTAACTGGCGTTTTCACAACTTTTTTTTTGCGATTAAGTCGGTTGTATCGAACACGAGTTTTAGAAAACCATTGTTATAAATCTTTACTATTTGGATACCATTAACATCAAGACAATACCCTAAGAGGTACCACGTGAGCTATTTTAGGAGCTCCAAAGGTAAGTGATACATTCTACCATGACAAGACCAACACTTTTCTTTTGTCATGCGGGAGTCGCTGTATCAAGTGTTGTGTGGTTAACCATAGAAGTGATTCATTTGAGAGCTAAAGAAGAAGGCCCACTTCCTCTCCACTATCGCCTCCAGGTATAAACGAAGAAGTCCGTAACCGTCATAACGGAATGCTTACCGTTATGATTGTCTTTGAAGAGGGCCCAACATCTATGGCGTTGATCACTTCTGAAACCTTGTCATTGTACACAGCTTGGTCCGGTATAGAAATCCTGAAAACACGAAGCCTCAAAGTCAGAATGTACATTAACTTCAGTGGACGAAATGCTTTATGTTGGACCATCTAAATGGAGGCTATTGAGCAGTACTTTCCGCTGGTACTAATAATTTATTTTATAAAAGGCGAGTCTTACGTTGTTTTATATAAGTGTCTGTCTTATGACATGGTCTGTGGATGAAATGCTTAAGTGTGACCATTCAAATGAAAGCTATTGAGCAGTATTTTACTGTGGTGCAGTTTGTTATGCTGTAGAAGGTGGTTCTAACTTTTGAGTCAGTGGATGCCATCCTTAACAGTAACCATTCAACTGAAAGCTACCGAGCAGTACTTTCTTGTGGTGCTGTTTGTTATGCTGCACAAGGTGGTTCTAACTTTTGAGTCTGTGGGTGACCATTCAAATGAAAGCTGTTTTAAGTGGTTGGATAAAATCGTTAAGAGTAACCATTCAAATGAAAGCTGTTACGAATAACTTGCCTATGGTGCTTTTTGAAGTATTTTGCAACATAAATTTGTTTAGAGTAATCTTACCCGCTGATGCTAAGATCTGTCTCGAATTTGACGGCAACCTTAAGTGTAGCCTTGTTGTTAGAGGGATCACGGTCCTTGCTAGGACTACAAAAAAATATATACAAAACATTATTCACTTTAGAGCTGATTAGAAAGTACTGCAGTTCTATTGACAAATTAAACAGCCCATATAATTGACATGGTCTTGTCCTTTACATGCCTATATTCGCCTAATGACCGATTTCAGAAGATCAACTGGGTTTTTGTGCCCACTCTGTATGTATTTCAAACGGAGAGGTACGTGTTTGGTCATGTCTCACAAACAGACCCTCACAAGAGCTGCAACAGGGGTAACTCTGCTCGATTTTACCACGGCGTGTATTGTGAAAAAAATGCATGCTGAAGATCAAGAGAACTTACCTTGTTGCCTCGAGATGAATTATAAGTTCGCTGATGTTACCTGTCACCCGGTCCGTGTCGAACCTAACACTGAACTCTTTCTACACGAGGCAAACAAAAAAGAACAATAAATCACCACCAAGTGTTATCGTCCACAATTTTACTGAAACTGCCGTGACACACACTAGTCTGACAGCGGCTGAAATTTTGGTTTGCAGCATTGCCAGGGAAGTTATCCACAAGTTACTTGAAGGGAGTTAAACTGAATAATGACTTTGACGGTTACGTTGCAAAGCAAGTTGCAGAAAGAATGTTTAAAGGGACAGCGACTAGGCTGATTTATCGTGTTTTCATGCGTATGATAGGGACCTTGCTTTAATCTTGTTTTACACGATCCTTGAAGTAGGAAAAAAAATCACCAGAAATGAGGTAGTTTCTTGGTGTCGCGGATGGTGTGATCACCAAATGACGTAAAACAAAAGATTCAAAAGACACTGAACAATACCCACACCACAACACAAAAGCTAACCAACAATGACTTCCGCAACACCAAGAAACACCCAGAAATGAGGAAAGGAAAGTCATATAAACTACATAAGAGATAAAATAACGTCAATAAGTTTTTCCAGTGTTAATTGTAAGTTCTAAACCGCCTGTTACGAAATCAAATTTCATGACCTGTAATTCACTTCCATCCTTGTAATAGTACACTTTACTCCTAAACGGCTTGTTCTGTTTTTCTCTGTAAAATCGTTTTATCCAATGAAGTTGTATATTTGGTGGCATTTGGCAATAGAGGTTTTGCACGGCAGCCATGTTGCATGGCAGGAACAATGAAAATGTTTTGCATTAGAAAGAACATTCTTTCCCATAGGGAAAATAATCTATTGTTCCTGCCATGCAACATGGCTGCCGTGCAAAACCTCTATATAACATTGAAATTAGGTGAGCGAAATTTAGATATTTTGGAGGACACTGCCCCCTTATACTTGGCGTGAACACTTAAAATATTCGTTGCAGCATTGCAGCAATCATTGCAAAAAAGTAGCTCAGAGTTCTACTTCTTGCAAGACACTTACTTCTCCTTTCCTGAAAGGGTTTCCAACAGTGCACTCGAACTTTGTTTCGTCAGCTTGGTTCGACGCCTGATTTTCTATAACCCTGGAACAAAGCACGTCCTAAAATGGAAGATATCGTGGAATTTAGACCATGGCTGGAGATAGAAAGGCTTGGATAATGTTCGACGTCATCTGCACTGCATTCAACCAAACCGCCAATCCGTTAAAAACGTGGATCCAGATTCTAAATTACTTTGTAAGTCGTTTCGTTGGCGGATCTAAGGGAGGGTTGGGAGAGGGGGGGGAGGGGGAGGGGGTTCTGGGCCACCCCCTCCTGCCTTAATTTTTTGCAATCTTTAACATTTCCCCGTTCCCATCTTTTCATTCCTTTCGCTCCCCCCCCCCCCCCCCCCCCATCAAATGTGTCTAACCTGTCCCAGGAGCTGTACTATTTCCTATATGTACATGCAATGAATCTCTATTTCTGGATACAACCCGTTAATTTCTGTTGGTCTGTTGTGACTTTCGGGGTTGTCGTAATTTTGGGAGGATCCTTACTCTCGGAAGTTGCTAACAAAAGCTCCCAAACTCAACTCTATTTCAATTAAGGCCTTTATTTTCGGAATTCAAGGTTTATTCTTGTTACTCCAACTAACCTGACTGCTGCTTGCGTAATCAATAATGGAAGGAAAGGTCACGATGACCTTTCCAGGGTAGGCTGCGTCTTCTGCTTTGTTTTCCACCACCACCCTGACGGTCATTTCGTTGTCATCACCAACATGAAGTTCCTCTTGTTCCCGGCTACGAAACAATATTAAAAATGACATTAATTATATTAAGATCAGTTCTTTGCTTAACGCCTGAACGGTCTTTAGTGTAAAGAAAATGATCATGAATGAAAGTAAATCAAAGGCGCCCGTGAGAAAAGTCATGAATACGCTCTAAATGTCGACTTCATCAATACAACCACAACAACAACAACAACAATTTTATTTCATTATTAATATAACAATATTTTCAACATTGACAACCTACAGTTAGCATAGCTAATCGAGGCGGGTTATCAAAAATAAGAACAAAAATTAACATTAGCTCCTAGTAATATGACTGAAATTAACATTAGCTCCTAGTAAAATGACTGAAAGGAAAAACTTATTATATATATTATGTTTTACTTAATATCGTAGAATTCAGTTATAGCTACTGCTTCACTATTTTATTCAACAGAGTGGGCGAGTCAACATAATTGTCTTCGGCGTCGAAAATTCGAAAAAGGAGATCTTTGTTTAAAAGCAGTTCTCGGGAGTCTACGTATTTCAAGCAGAAGGTAATTCCATACTTTTGCTCCAAAAATTGCAATAGAATTACTCAGCTGGTTCGTGCGCGAATACTTGATATAAAAATTATCCGACGTAGAGGCCCTGGTATTGTGGGAGTGAATTGAATTACACGTGATAAAGTTATTGCAGATATTTTTAGGGGCAAAGTTTTTTGAGATATCATACATGAGATTCGACACTGTCTCAAAGTACAGCAAATTTAGATGTAAAATTTTTGCAGAAACAAAGGTTCTGCATAAGCCCTGGGGTTAGAAAAATGCATTATACGTAAGCACGTTTTTGAAGCACCAAAAAGAAAAAGAAAAGAAAGCAAAAAAAAAAAAAAAAAAAAGAAAGGAAAAAAATTGATGTCTTTTACCAAGATTCGAACTCGGGAGCGTTCGCTCAGAAGTACAGCGCCCTTCATCACTGGACCAACTCTCACGCAAATAATTACTAGGGTTAAATTTTAAAATTCAACTCGTGTCCTTGTTGAAAGATCCATTTGAAGATCGCAGATTGGTTTCAATTTTTCACGACAGGACTCCGAACGAAAAACATCAGTACATTTCTTTTTCATTAGGAACGGATAAAAGTCCGCACTGGTCCGCGGAATTAGGTATAAGAGTTTTACAATCGACAGATAGAAGGAGTGAAAATTTGCATATTTGTCCCCGTCTGCTGTAACTCGTTCATAGCGCTTATTCACGAGTTGATGACATGATCCTTGCAATGATGAACGCAATTGCTGTGAATGCGATTAAAGCCTAAATGAAGGGTTTATTTGGCTTAGAGATGACAACTGTTTTAAAGCTTATATCTGTGGGAGCATAATAACATAAATAACTTACCCGTTCTCACCAAATTTAAGTACTTCTCCTTTAACAGATAGGTCAGGTTCACAAACTTTGTCAGGTCCACACTGTTTAATAAAATCAGTCTATGACGAAACAATAAATAAATCAAAATGAATAAAACCTTTCACTCTCAGAGTCAAACTTTATGGTGTAGAGCTTGCGTCTGAGTCTGTGCACGAAATCCATTCATTCAATGCGTTCTCCTACTTCGAACGCTAGCCTTACGAAAGAATGAATGAATACATGTTTTATGGCGCTTTACATATACTAATGACAATGAGATAGGACGTCAGTACATGAAGGCGCCTCAGGCAGCCGCTATCGGTCCATTGTTTTATCTCATTTCGCGCACCCCACCCATGAACAATGTATGGCACTGAGGCAGCACCTTCGTTCTCAGTTATTTCAAGACCCTGAGTGTTGGTGCGGCCTGGAATCGGACACGTGACTTCCCACTCTGCAGACTGGCGCTCCATCAACTAAGCTAACCAGGCGGCAGTTAATCAAATCTTGAGATGTTGCCTATTTGTATTGCAAGCCAAACAATTTTGATATTTTTCTATGTTCTTCTATATCCCCGCCACTTACAGCCTTAAGTTAAAACTACATTAAAAGTATTAAAACAATATCAGGAAAATAACAAGTGAATTCTGTTCTCTATCAGTGAGCTCAGCCGAATAGAAAACGTTTCCCATGTAAAACATTGGAGACAATTGGAGGGAGTCGACCAGCCATCGAGACCAGCCACTTTTAAATCAGACTATGACTCTTACAATGTTTGTTCGCGGAAGCATTTCACTGTAAATAACTTGTTCAAAAACACACAATACAGTACACGGTAAATGGCAAAAAAGAAGATAGAACGTTCACGTAACTTTGCAGCGGTGAAGGAAAGGACCATAACCCTAACCTTAATTCACGGGAGTTACGTTCTGGTTTCTTTCACTCGCTAGATCTCTCACTTTATCACTGTAGCATAGATAAAGTACTTACTGTCGCTCTAAGTGACCGCTGCTCAATGTTACCATAGTCGTTCAATATTGGACAGAGTATGCAAGAGGAAGAGTGGACCAGATCGTAGACCAAGTCATAAGTTAACGGATTAATTGCGTTTTGAATGGTCTCTTTTTTCTGTAAGGGAAAATAAAAAATGCATCAGCGTACAAATTAATTAAATAACATAAAATTACGCCTCTCCTCAACGGCCACTTTCTAAAACTGCCGGAAAATCCTGCCAATGATGTTGTCGTTTTCGTTTGCTCCTCATTTTTGCATGTGCTCTTGTGTCTAATTCCATAGTATGCGAAATGCCTTAGGAAAATATCGCGAAAACGTTAAACCTACCCTCAAGTAGACGGTGTGTTGGGAATCGCAAAACCATTCATTTTCCTTGGCCAAGATGACTTGCCGAATGATTTTGTAAGAGACCTTCTTTCCTTGTAGGAAAAAAATTCGGCGAAAATCTTCTTCGCGATCTTTATCAAGCTCGATGGAGTAGGTGACATTTGCCCATCCTGAAAAAGATTCAAAAGATACAATGACCACAGAGGCATAGCTAAAATAACGTCTAAAGCATTTAACATATACCCAACCAATTTTGTTTTGAAATTTATCTGGTTACATTTATATGTGGGAGTAACGTTTCCATGGCAAGCATATTTTTGACAGTTACGTCTACTAAAACTTTGAATTTGCTTAAAAACTCTTTAAATGAAAAATTATTAACTTTTTGTAGTAAGTTTTACAAATTAAAAGCGCTTTTCTGGCATTAAGGAAATCCAAGAGAGCGGCAGCTCCCAGATCATGACGGACTTCAACGTCATACACGTCATAAAATCACGTGACCTATCTTACTATCTATACACCTAATTCAATAAAGGTTGCTTTGGCAATTGGTCATTGGTAATTGGGCATTTGGGCATACGAAACCGCCAAACAATAGCTTCCCAATGCCCAATTACCAATGACCAAAGCAACCTTTATTGAATTAGGTATATACCGTCCATGTTTCGTTGCATAGCTTTAAAAACGAAGCTCTGCGGGCCCAAGGCCCGCACGGAGCGCCATACTCATAGAACCAGAGAACCATAGAACCCATGCCCGTCATTTTTCATGGTCATGGCTAGCGGAATGTTTCGCGGGCGCGTTGTGTGCCCGCCGCCGCGGCCGTCGCTTAGGGTTAACTCGCGGGCGCGTAGACCGTCGCAAAGCATGCGCGTATGACGCCACACAACAACCGGGATCTTTGCAATTTCACGTCACCTGGGAAAACGCTGCTGTGTTTAGCGGAGAGAACCGTTTAAATTAAAGTCGTTGTTCTCCTGAATTTTTTCGAGGTTTGCTACTCAAGATAGGGATACTAATTAAGGGATACTCAGAAGCCGCTATAGTGGAAATAGAAGAGCTTTCAGAGATAAAATCTTGCTTCGAGGATGGGAGCAATGCGGGAAGATGTTTGTCACTTCGGGTTTCAGAACTGAAGAAGCGGAGATTTAAACAATTTCCAAGCAGTGGAGGGACTTAAAGGTAAAACAAAATACATTTTTCGGGAATTTATGGGAACTTTTTTCCCTTTTTGGGAATTTATGTTGATATCACATGATCTGTGATTGACTTTTTTGTATTCTCGCTAGTTTTGGAGAATTGTTTATAACGCGCTCAATTAAATTCAGTTATTTTGATTTCTTTCATCGGAGACATCTCGGCCTCGATAAGCTCTTAATGGTTCGCGTTTTCCTTTTAAACGTAAACTTATGGAGATTTGAATAAAATTTTTCGAAAGAAGATGGTGTTGTCCATTTTTATGTGTTTGTTCATTCATTACAAAGGTTGAAAAGCGATTTTATGTAAACAAAACAAAACAAGACTTAGAGTTTATAGTTGTAAACTTCACTCGCGTGGTCTTATGCAAATATGTTTGTGTATTTTTTGCAATTTTGATCTCCAAATCAGTTTCTCGGACAATTTTTATAAGCAGCAGGTATATTTTATTTGGAAATTAGTCGTACTAATTATTCTAGAAGGAGAAAAAGTTGTTTGTGTGAACTTTTGTACGGTCTAAATGTACTGTGCAAACGGTCGCGTAAGTCAGTTTTTGAGAATTGCTAAAATTAAAACTGATAGCCCGGTCGTCAATTTTATTCTTGTGCTTCCGACCTTTCACCTCAGTTAAGTTTGTCATCGGCTTTCTGTTCAAAGAGCGACGCTGTTAGGATCAGGCTATCTATATATATTACTGCCAAATTACTTCTCAAACTTATTAATAACTTATCAAGTTTGAACAAAGAAAGACTGTCTTAAGATTGACGGTGGTTCGGTTTAATAAGCTTAGATTTTTTATCCTTGGATTTCTCTGCATGAGCAAGGAACTTTCGATAGAAGGTCCAGCGTGCTTATCGCTAAACGCGATCACACCTTCGCATGGAGAGACAGAACTTAATTAACAACTGATAGTTTAAGTCATTTTACAAAGAGACAATATTTGGGTTCTCATAAGCTACGAAAAACATTATCAAGGAATTAATGCAACTACTTTAACATTTTGGCAATCTCGTCCCCAGAGCCTTCTACGCCTTTAAAATGGCGGCCGGCCAAAAATCACTGTTTCCCTCGGAACCAGTCATTAAGTGATTTGTTATATAGCAACACAGTTTGAAAAACGCACCGAGCACTCGCAACATCAACCGAATCATAATCATACCACCTTTTGTCAAGGTCTGATCACGTGCGCAAGCAGGCAACAGTGCAATGTTACGAATGTTACCCCACTGACGTCAAAATGTTTGACCGCTTTCGCAATTAATTGTTGTCCGCTTAGGAAAATTGACGGGAAACAGTTTGTTTGTTAGATGTCACGTGACTATAAATCAACCAATCAACGCGCGTTGTATTGAGAAAAACTCCAGCTATGTAAGGTCGTTTCAACTCGGATTGCGAGAAAACAAACACGGCTGCCAATCACTGAAATAACCTCCGAAAACGCCATTTCACCGCGTGCCAGGGTTTTCAACGCCCGCCCCGATTTAGATGCTTGGAATGGGAAGGAGAGGTTTCGAGCTGGAATCTAAGGTCCTTCAGTACCCTTTTTTCAAAATTGGCCGGCCGGACCGGCCAATTTTAAATTGCTAGCATGGCATTGTTTTTCAGAAATGCCTGGTCATACCAGTTAATTCCAAAGTAGTATGCATCATTTTGATAAAGTTGTAGCACCAGGTTCTCTAACAAATGGTTAGCACCCTTAGCTAAAACAGCTGTGGAAATGGCACTCACCATAAGAGGGGTTTGGTATTTGATTCTTGAATTTTAAGCAAACAGTCACATTGATACTGCAATGTAAAAATATATCATTGTAAACAAGGTAGTGAAGATGGGCTTAAAGCCTGAAAACGAGTGTACAATATAACCTATTTGTTTGCCAAATAGTTTACTGGTATATAGCATATAAACACACATGCACACGAGCCACAGGACGCCCATTCGGCCGGAGCTTAATCATGTTTTCGCAGCATGAAGCAACTAGGAATATCGCTACTCCCCCCCCCCCCCCCCCTGAATGGGATACTAGTCCATCACAGGGTGACCTGGTTTATATGCCATGAAGTGACTAGGAATATTGCTACTCCCCCTGGATGGGATGCTAGTCCATCACAGGTTGACCTGGTTTATATACTATGAAGTGACTAGGAATATCGCTACTCCCCCCTGGATGGGATGCTAGTCTATCGCAGGGTTACCCTAGCATTTCACTTGGTGGAAAGGGGTTTGAATTACTGCAATTACAGTGATTCAGTAGAATACCTTTGACGCAAAACACCATCACTTGCCAACTGCCATGTGTTGTTGTCTTCAAGGGATATCTCCTTAGCACTCAATCTTATATTACCTTCCATGATTACAATTGGCCGGGACCTGGCAGGTAAGAAAAACAAATCAAGTTGTACACACTCTACAAATAGGGACCTCAGAGTAACCACGACAGCAACACAAAAGAAAACGTCACTTACAACCCTTTTACTCCCAGAGTCAATTATGGAGACATGTAGTGTCGTTCTAACTTTTGAGTCTGTGGACGAAATCCTATGGGACACCATTCAAATGAAACCTCTTCAGCAATACTTTTGCATGGTACCATTTGTTCTAACTTTTGAGTCTGTGGACGAAATCCTATGGTGTGACCATTCAAATGAAACCTCTTCAGCAGTACTTTTGCATGGTACCATTTGTTCTAACTTTTGCGTCTGTGGACGAAATCCTATGGTGTGACCATTCAAATGAAACATCTTCAGCAGTACTTTTGCATGGTACCATTTGTTCTAACTTTTGAGTCTGTTGATGAAATCCTATGGTGTGACCATTCAAATGAAACCTCTTCAGCAGTACTTTTGCATGGTACCATTTGTTCTAACTTTTGAGTCTGTGGACGAAATCCTATGGTGTGACCATTCAAATGAAACCTCTTCAGCAGTACTTTTGCATGGTACCATTTGTTCTAACTTTTGCGTCTGTAGACGAAATCCTATGGTGTGACCATTCAAATGAAACCTCTTCAGCAGTACTTTTGCATGGTACCATTTGTTCTAACTTTTGAGTCTGTTGATGAAATCCTATGGTGTGACCATTCAAATGAAACCTCTTCAGCAGTACTTTTGCATGGTACCATTTGTTCTAACTTTTGAGTCTGTGGACGAAATCCTATGGTGTGACCATTCAAATGAAACCTCTTCAGCAGTACTTTTGCATGGTACCATTTGTTCTAACTTTTGAGTCTGTGGACGAAATCCTATGGTGTGACCATTCAAATGAAACCTCTTCAACAGTACTTTTGCATGGTACCACTTGCTTTTCAATATTTTAAAAAAATGAAATTTGGGATTTTTCTTGAATTTTTATGTTTGGCACTCTTGGGAGTTAAGGGTTGAGTGAATTAACGTTTTTTTATTCCCTTTGTTCCCTTTAATTCCCTTAATGCACGCTGCTAAATTTTTGGATGTACAGTTATACCAGTTATATATATACCAGTTATACCGGGGTTATGGTGAGGTCCAGGAATGTCAATGTCTGAGAGGGGGCCAGGATGGATTTTTCCCAGTTTATGGTGAAACCAAGCCACTATAGAAAGTCCAGAGTTAGCAAAGTGTTGGCTCTAGACTCTTCTATGGAGGAGCCCACAATAAGAAAGTTGTCAAAGTAGACGATTATTCGAATACCTATCTTCGGTTGGTACCCTGGGAGCTGTATTTAGTCCAAATGGTAGGCCTTAGAAGGTAAATGATTTGCCTTTCCATTGGAAACAGAGGTACGTTTTTGAGGACTTGTGTACATGGACGGAGAGATATGCATCCTTTGTCTATGCATGTCTGTCATTTGGTGGTTAGCTGAACCCAGCAGGCATAATAGTCTCCCAACTATGCTTTTAATTTCCTCGGCAAGAACTTCGGTTCCTCAGTGATGAAAACATGCAAGCGGGATGCCAAGCGCGGGATGCCAAGCGCGGGAAAACATGCCAGCGGTATCAAGTGCAGGAAAACATGGAAGCGACGCCAAGCGCGAAAAAAAAAGCACATGGTCTCATGATCCTCTGCATCTTTTTCTGCTGTTTTTTGAAACCACAAACAGGTAAGTCAAACTTTATCGCATATTGTTCGCCTTACTTTCCTTTCAGCTACACCTACATCCCCTCAACAGCGAGGAAAACAGCTCAATAGACTGCTCAATAGCTTTCATTTGAATGGTTACACTTTAGGATCTCATCCACAATACTCAGACTAGAACATATATGAGGGGAGGTTTGATTCAGAGCCGGGTAAAAGGGTTGACATAGATTCTTTTTAGTTTTTACCTCAGGAGAAACGCCTTGTCTGAAGAATAGGCACCAACGGCGAGATCTGCGAATGAATAAAAGGAAATGGCTGAGCACATATTTACAGAGACGACGCGAATGGAGTGAGTGAGTGAGTGTGGGTGACTACGGGAAAAAGGGGGAGGGAGTGATGGGGGCGGGGCGGAGAGTGGGGGGTGAGTAAGAGATAGCGAGGAAAGAATAAGGAAAAACGTACCGTCATAGCCGTTGTCGTCAACATCCAAATTACCAGCGAGCGAATGTCCAAAAGTCTTTACACCAGCAGAAATATCCGAAGCTTCGATTGTCTGCGCATAAAACAAAGTAAGATTAAACAACGGAAAAAATAAATATAGTGGTTTTATAGTCACAACCTAAGAACAATATTACAACTATAAGTAATGAGCCGATAAAAACTCGACATGAATTATGCAACCAGTGCCAAGCGCGGAAAACATACAAGCAGTGCCAAGCGTGGGAAAATATGCAAGGGTTTGACAAGTGTAAGAAAATATCCAAGCGATGCTAAGCGCGGAAAAAAGTAAACGATGCTAAGCGCGGGAAAACATGAAAGCAGTGTCAAGTATGGGAAAACATAAAAGCGGTGGCAAGCGCAGGAAAACATGCAAGCGGGATGCCAAGCGCTGGAAAACATGCAAGCGGGATGTCAAGCGCAGGAAAACATGGAAGCGACACCAAGCGCGGAAAAAGAGCAAATGATTCCAAGCAGGGGAAAACACGAAAGCAATGTCAAGTATGGGATGCCAAGCGCGGGATACCAAGCGCGAGATGCCAGGCGCGGGACGCCAGGCGCGGGCTGATGCCAAGCGCGGAAAAACATGCCAGCGGTGCCAAGCGCGGGAAAACATGCAAGCGTGTAAACAATGCACGAAAGTAGTAGTAGTATAAAATCAAAGCCTCCTTCGAGCCAACCCGTGAATTTGAAATGCCAACGCGTAAGGCAATAACTGCGGTAAGCTTATGTTTTCACTCTGTCACGGTTCAATATATTTTTTTTTAATTAAACGTAAGGATTTTTGACAAACGCAAAAAATAAAAATACAGTACATCACTTTCATAATGTTCAGTCCGAAGAAGAAAGAAAAAAAAAAAAGAAAGAAAAAACGCCCCGAGCGAGATTCGAACCTGGGCCTTTCGACTGCAAGTCCGCGATTTACACCACTCGATCACCGTGACCACTGACTTGTAATGGGATACATTTTATTACTTCAAGACAGATAACCATCAAAACGCGTGTCTCAGTTGAAAATTCCTTTTAGATCGATTTTAACGTTGCATTAAAGACTCCAAATGCGAAACATCTTTAAGCTTATTGTTGTTTATATTCGTTTACACCAATTTAGTTATTGTTATCGCTGGATTCACGCTGTTAATTGTTACAAAACGCATTCGTAAAAAAGCATTACGTCACTAAGTTTACAGCTGATGGAAGGAGTGAGCGAGTGAGTGACTCATTTGCATATTTGTCGTCGTTACCGATAACCCGTTCATTACGCATGCGCGTATTTTCACGGGTTAAAAATGCCAAGTGGGGTGTCATCTTATTTTTGGCAAAGACATTAAATTCAATGACTCCCAAACCTGTCTGGGTGAGGTTTCGATTCCGTCCTTTGTTCCAAAGAAGATGTACACTACACCTCCCTGATCCTTGCCTCCATAGGGTGCGCTGATTGCTACATCTGTGTGAAGAATCAAACTTTAGATTAAAATATGAAGGCTTTCTTTTCGAGTTAAACACAAAAGACAGAAACACTGGAGGTTTCTTAAGCCCGATCATGTCAAGTTCAAATGTATAGGGGTATTTTCTCATCTTTTTATTGAACTCGCGATCGAACCCAGGCAAAGCTGAACTTGCACATACCTTGCGGAGCACATTATTTGATGCCAGGCCAGCTCATATGCAATCCAAGGTGGATCCAGGGTGGGGGCACCCCTCCCCCCCCCCATACATCCCGCCAAAAAAGCCTATAACATTTTTTCGTCACCCCTTCCTTATTATGGAGTCTGGATCCGACATGAATTATCGAATTCCTCTACCACTACCACCAAGCGCCTCGTAAAGAATTTGCTTACCGTTGTAGAGAGGTGGCTGTCGGAATGGATGGGCGATTTGGACAAGAAAACATGGCCTTGGAGAGGTCGTTCGACTCCTGAATTTAGCCTTAGCCTGCTTAGCTGCAGTATTAGGCGTGAATTTAGGTTTTTAAGGTCAATGCAAGTCGAAATCGGTGTCCTTTTGGGTTGTGGCACTGGAGCTAGCTTTTCAACAAGCTATGCTGAAAAAAATACAAATATGGCCACCATGTCGCGTCAAATATCCTTGTTTAATTCGATTTATTCTATTCCCTGATTTAAACATACCTGGATAACCATCTTTGTTTAAATCCCCAGCAACAGCCATCGCAAAACCGAACAGAGAACGTTTGGTTTTTTCGCCATTCAGAGTTAGGGCTGGCACGTGGTTAAGCGGTGGGCCAGGGGTCTGAAAATCAAAAGAAATATTAAGCACAAAGTAGAGCTTAAATGACCTACAGGAGACTGGGTTTAGCTGAACAATGCCATCACAACCCTAACAACGCCATCACAACCCTAACAACCGTAGTAGCAGGTGGCTGAAAGTATTGTAATGAAGTGCAAACCATGAATCTCTGGATTGCCACTCACTTATTGATCTTGGTAGCAGTTGACCTGATTACAAGCTATGTGAGAGATGTGAGAGGATAGCTAAGTCGACTTGTAACACTTTCCTTAGATTAAGAGGTGGTTGACGGAAGGAATTTTATGCCCATCGACCATGCACGTTCCTTTCTTAGGTCTGTTCTTCAAGGTAAAACTGACCAGAACTACAACCTTAGCCTTACTTTGCAAATGAGTACAACATTAAAAGAAATGAATAACAGGGTTGAATGTCCTAAATATATCAGTTGTTTATCTAACACTACTGAACTAGACAAAGCAAATCTTGGGTGGTGGCCTGGATATTAATTTTTAGTTAAACAAGGAAAGTTGTCTCGAAATCTTATTTCCTATTAGCAACGTTCTTAAATTTGCCCCCCCCCCTCCCCTCCCCCCACATACACACATGTTGATCTCATGCTCAACACGGTCAAGGTTACTAAATTTATCATTGTGTTGGCTGGTACCTAAACCACTTGGGTGGAGAGACACACAGTATAGAGCAAAGTTTATTGTCTAAGGAAACAACACGATGGCATGCAGCGACTACGGATCAAACCACCTTCAGGAGCCCAAAAACCTAGGATCATGGTTCGGGCAGCTAAAAGTTCAGTTTTGTAGCAGGTAAATCCCCGGTTACAATGAAGTAGACATAGCTTAAAATAACACTTACAGCGCCGTTGTTGATGTAAACATAAACTCGCCCCTCATCGCCGAATTTGTCGTGACAATGATATGGAGCACCAACCAACAGATCGGAATAACTATACAACAAAAATACAAGCGATAAAATATGTTAAATTTAAAAATTCGTTTTTCGTTTTTTTGTGTTTGTGTGTATCGTTAAGTGTCTTTGCCCTTCTGCCGAACGTTTTAGTTCCAATTTCTTGTATTTACAGTTTGATCATGTCCGGTTTCTTCAGTAACTGAATATTTTAGTGGCAGAAAATTTAATAGAGGGAATATGCCTGGGGTGACTCCCATTTAAAAATGACGGTTATCTGTTCGTTGTGTTACTTATGTACAATAGGCGCTAAGGTTGGGATATGGCACCGGTGTCTTGAGCTGCAGATGGCAAGATGAAATGGATCAAAGTAGTCACTGACAGTTATATTTATTGTACCCGTCACTGTTCAGATCCACTGCACAAAGTGACTGGCCAAAGTTGCTGCCATTCTGAAACTAAAAAAATGCAAAAAACCGCTTAGAAACTAAACTGAAAACTATAATTTAAAATTCCAGATACGTACTCGCCTCTACATAAAGATCAATTTTCGTGGGGTTAGTAGGATTACCCTGGCTTCCAACTTCGTGATGTAGCCGACGAGTTATAAATTTGGCTTTGTTTTTCTTTTCTTTTACGTGTCTCATTAGTGCATGATCTCGCTCTAGATTTCAAGGTGGCGGCAACATCTCTCCGTGCGTTGACTTGAGAAGCAGAAGGAAGAATTGCAGCGTACAAGTTTTCAAGACAATGCAAGACGTTCACGGATGGATAGGACCGTTTCAAATTGTGTTCGCCGGTTATTGCTGTTGGATTTTGTTTCGGCAAATTTTGAAACATGTTTGTGTTTGTTATAAAACATGAACGATGATCGTGTGACATACCGTTGGATCTTTGGGCACCGGAAGCGTAAAACTTTCAGCAAGTCGGTCTCTCTGCAGACTAAAAGCCACAACCTAATTAGAAATAAAATCCATTGATGAGTCATTTAGCTTAGTGTTTTGCGTCGCTGGAATTGAATCTCAATCTCTGAGTTACCTTTCCTTGAAGGTCTGATGCGCGTATAGAGCTTGCAATAAATTCTGTTCCGTAGAGAAACAAAATTGAAAATAAATAAATTAGAAAAAAAGGAAGATGCAAAGGTCATCGTGTTATGAGCATGGGACAAAGACAAAAAGAACAAAAAAGAACTGCATTCTTAAATGATCTGCTTTGAAAGGTCTGAAGGCAATATAACCTTCTTTCCTTCAAGAGTACGTCCGGGTAAAGAGGGCTTTTCACCTCCCCCCCCCCCCCCCCCTAGTCAAAACAGAGTCCATCCAGGGCATTTGACGGCCTCAAGTGTTTGGTCTCACAGATGCTGGCTTTGTTTTTACGGATGAGGTACGTCATCAAAGATAATAGAAAAAAATTGTGGCCAGGTACTTGTAGTTACAATTAGGTCATACTAATTTTTAGATTCAGAGAAAGATTGGTAACTATAATAATACTGCAAAGTAGTACTTATCTGTGGGTGGTGACTAGAATGGATACTCCAAAATCAGGTTGGACACCTTATTGAGACTTATATAACGGAGTAACTGGTTAGCTTTCAGTTGCGGTTGGGGGCAGCAGTTTATATAGTTAAATTTAGGACTAAGCAACCCGAGAATATAGGTGGTACAGTGGTGCCGTAGACTATGTAAGCCTAAGCCTAGCTGAGGTCACAGGTTCAATCCTGAGTGGGGATTTTAGATTTTCTTTTTTACACTTAAAAAGTTATTGAAAATAAATTCTAAGTGTCGACATTACGTTATATAATTCTCAATAAGTGTCCGAGGTGATCCAATCTGATTTTGGAGTATCCATTCTAGTCACGACCGTTATCTGTCACTCCCTTAATCAGGTTTCTCTCAAGTAACTTTGAATGAGCCCTGCGGCGACCAATTTACCTTCATTTATTTCATTTTTAAACTGATATATCATTGTTTCATACCATTTACTTTTTGTTTTATTTTGTTTTCTTCGTGTATTTATTGTTTGGTACAATTCATACCTTCCCTGTTTGGTAAGCTAAACTTTCCTATCGCAACCGCATATCCTGCAAACGATATAAACTAAGGTTAAATACAGCATAAATAAAAACAACAGAGAACACACTGAACTGTTTTCGAGTTGATAGAAAGGTCGAATATCTTGGCTTGCATTACCGTTAGCCTGTGAAGGTTGTTTAGTGGAGAAATCGGCACTAAGAGCGAGTAGTGCAAAGATTATAAGTTTTCAAAAATCTGGTTAAATAGGTTTGGTTCACACTTGCGACATAACGACATATATACCTAATTCAATAAAGGTTGCTTTGGTCATTGGTAATTGGGCATACGGAACACAATGCAATGCTTTGCTTGAGTGACCGCCAAACAATAGCTTCCCAATGCCCAATTACCAATGACCAAAGCAACCTTTATTGAATTAGGTGTATATTCCCGCATACTATGGTGAACAATGCGTTCGGCAAAGCAGGTGAATACATTCACCTCGTTGCACTCATACGAAGCTAGGTGTAATAGGGAACTGTTATTTTTTTGTTGCTAAGAAGGGATAAACCCCTATAAATTCTTTTCAACTGCGAGCCCTTGAATGAAAGGATATAGGGTGGCGGGGATCAAAGGAAAAATCATTCACCCCGGTTTAAACGCTCAACAGTACCTTACCCCCTTCAAGCACTCATAAACATTTCATTTCACATGTCATCTCTATATGTTTTTGCTGTTGTTTACATTGGTGACACAAAACATCGAGAGGTTGTATGACCTTGGTATTATATCGCTATGTTGTTACATAGCTAGAGTGAAACAGGCAAACTCACCCAGTGCATTTCCGATATTAAAATTAAAACGTGGATCTCTTCTTTCACTACTCAGGATAGGATTTGGATCATCAGAAAATAATACCGCAATAGATCCTGTTCCAAAAGAAAACACCAACAAAAAAAAAAACAATTATTCATCCATGCAAGTGAAGCTCACTATAACTTAGCCTTATCAGCGTTCCCAATGGTTTGGGCCTGATACAAGTACGATATTTTCCGATATTTGGGATTTTTCTGCATTTCGATATCTAGGTCACTCTCGAAGTTCATATTAGTCCAGGCTAAAACGATCCAAGAACGCGAGTATTGATTTTGAATCTTTATGATGTCATTTGGTCTCCACTGTAATGTTAGGAAATTACGTTATTTTGATAAATAAACATCCTCTTTTGTATCCTGGCAACCATATGACGACATAAATATCCAAAATGGTTGCGCGCTGGAAATTTAAAAGCGCAAATAGCTGATATTTATAATCCAATTCTTTTTGTATACCAAAATTATATTTCTACTTGTATTCAAATAATTGAAATCTAGACTACATTTAATTTGACTACAGTCAATTTGTTTTTTTTTAAAGTGAAGGTTTCCTTCTAGTATGACTATGAAAATAACGTATCAAGAAACAGAATTCCTGCTGAGACCTTTGAATTCTCGCCGAGATGCTTGTGACGCAATATTTTGCTTTAAAAAACTTGAACAATAAACAATTAATGACAACACAACACAATTAATGACAACACAACACAACACAGTTTGAAAAACGCACCGAGCACTCGAGGTAAACATCAATCGCATCAAAATCATGCCACCTTTTGTCACGGTCTGATCACGTGCGCTAGCGGGCAATAGTGCAACGTTCCCCTCTGACGTCAAAATTGTTGCCCGCTTTCGCAAATTTTGCCCGCTTTGGACAATTGGCGGGAAACAGTTTGTTTGTTAGATGTCATGTGACCATGAATCAACCAATCAACGCGCGCGTTGTATAGAGAAAAACTCCAGCTATATAACAATTAGTTATAGTTGCCCCAGGGAGTACTCAGTTAAAAAAGTGACGGGGAGATGCGAATGAGGCCCAATTATCCGGGGGGGGGGGGGGTACTCAACAAAGTTTTGTTCGGGGATGCTCCGCCCTAGGTCCAAACCCTTACCGTTGCACATACTGTTTTACTGTTTTTTTCCTTTCATTGAAAATGGTACCCCTTTTATATAGCCTTTACGTGCGTCTGTTTGATACATTTTGGAAGGCGCTTTATATAATACTTAAATGACAGTTTTCCCTACCATTTTTACACTTCAACTCATATTTTCCCCACCATTTCCTTTACTTCGTGAAATCCCCACCCTTTCATACACTTCAACTCGTGAAATCCCTACCCTTTCATATACCTCCAGCCTTAAAAAGGTACCCCTTTCGGGCGGAGCATCTCCATATACGTATACCCCATTATAGGGAGTACTCCCCCCCCCCCCCGGGCCAATTGTTGGACCCCAAAAAAGTCCAAAGACCTTTTTCTCTCTGCATAAAAAGGTTACGCTTTTTGCCGAGCTCCAGAAAAGTCTTCAGCAAAATCTTACACCCCATAAAAAGTCACAACAAACTGTTCTAACTCCAAAAATTCCTCATATCGCCAATTACAAACCCGCCACTATTATACCCGAGTACCTCCCCCCCGGATAGTTACCATCTGTCAAAAAACGACCAGCCAGTCCCAGTAAGAACGTTTGAATATTGCTAACGTCTGACACTGCTCCACTGAATCCTACTTGACATGTTCCATCGCGTCCAAACGAATATGCACCTTCTAAAAATATATATAAAAATAATAAGCGAGATCCGAACAGCATTACTGATGTAATGTAGAAATTTAGAAATTGCAGAAACCCTATAGATACCAGCGTAGTCGTAACAGACCATTTTTTTGTCTGGATGATTCAACGTTATCGGTCTGTTCACGAAAAAGTTCGCCATCCTTTGTTCTCGATTTACGTTGTGATTGGTCAATTTTCTTCCAAGTGACCTGGTTTGAGTAGTCGCACTGTAACGCTGGTTCACACGACGATATGCGAACGCGAATGCAAACGCAAACGCAGTAAGATACGCATGCGCATTTGAGCATCCCAAGATGGCGGACGAAGATGACGAAAATCCTAAAATGGCGGATGACGCCTTCTTGGTTTCGACTACGAACGTGGAAGCACAGTTTGTGTTCAGCATAATTTACATATGAAAAACAGGAAGATTTGCATCAAAACAAAGTCGACTCCAGCCTCACTTTCACTCCAAGGCTTGTCTAGCAGCTGTCCCTCTTCAGTCAGTCGAGCAATGGGATGCAGCGTGGTCGAGTGGTTAGGGCGTCGGACTTGTAATCCGGAGGTCTCAGGTTCAAGTCCCGCTCTGACCACTTACTGGAGTTGTTTCACGGCAGACCCGAGTTCAACACCTCGACCACGTTTGTAAAATAGCCAACTAGTTTGCCTCCTGCCAGTTGGGATTTTTAAAATGCTATGTTCTATTTGAATATTTGTTTCTTTATTTAGTGTTCCCAATTAGTGCTCGCGCGCTAAATACCTTGACACTTAAATAAAGTGATTATTATTATTATTATTATTATTATTATTATTATTATTATTATCATTATCATTATTATTATTATTATTATTATTATTATTATTATTATTATTATTATTATCGATTGAGCGAAAGTAATGCGCGCCGAGGTGCGCTGGGAATAGGCGGGAAGAGAAAGGGACTGCATTCTTTCCTGTAACAGACGCGTTCAGGTATTTCCGCCACCAAGTACGAGAACCCATTAAAAATAAACTAATCTCTAATGTATTCTCTTAAAACACACGCGAAACCGGCACGTGTACGAAAATAGAATAGTGCTTGTAGAATTAAACATTTACAAAGTGGACTTAACTCACGTCTTTTAACGGCTCAAGGGTATTTTTAGCTTTGTAAAAAAACAGAGAAAAGGTAGGATCTGCTGTTTGTCGTGTCTGCAAGATAAATTTTAAGAACAACGGGACTATAAAAAAACCCTTTTGAGTACCTCGAGACTAGCACTCCACTTAACGAGATCAGCTGAGATCGTGACTGGAAATCTACCCGTGTTTCCACGAACAGTTGTGTCAAGATGTCACGGAAAGAGGATTCTCTTAAATATTAATCTAGTGTCCGTAATGGATCCTAGCTTTTTTGAGAATCGATAAAGTGATATTCATCCAGGACAACCGAAGCAAATAGATTGAGCAAATCTGTAAATTCCAGCGATAGACTTGTTGTTCGACAGAGGCGAAATTATAAAATGACCTGATAATTGTAGGCACCAATGGTTCTTTGGTTCTGGACGATATAAAGTAGGATGGATGCATTGCCAGAATGCTTGGCGAGGAAAAAGCTTTGAAAAATTGTGGATTTCCCGGAGCCGGTGGGTGGCACAACCGTGATTTTTTTTAACGATAGAAGCGCTTCCACCGCTAACTTCTGTTCTTCTTTGAAAATTTAACTGTCGAGGTGAACAGACAAATTGTCTAAAACATTTTCATTCTCGCTACGAGTACTCGTGGAAACGATCGTGTCGATCATGTCCATTTCAACTTGATGTGTCAAGATAGTTAACACTCGTCCAACGTGCTGACAGCTTCCTCAGTATTGTCTATGAACCAATCCGAATTCCCCGTTGCTGGTGCAGCGGGAAATTCGAACGCGTCCGGGTCAGCATTAGATTCCACCCACCAACACCACCTCGGACACTTATTGAGAATTATATAACATAATGTCGACACTTAATATTTTATTTTCAATAAATTTGTAAGTGTAAAAAAGAAAATCTAAAATCCCCCCTCAGGAATGAACCTGTGACCTCAGCTAGGCTTAGGCTTCCATAGCCTACCGCACCAGAGTACCACCTGCTTCTCGGGTTGTTTAGGCTAAATTTAACTATATAAACTGCTAACCCCAACCTCAGTCAACTGAAAGCTAACCAGTTACTTCTTTATATAAGTTTCAATAAGGTGTCCGAGGTGGTTTA
Source organism: Cladopsammia gracilis (assembly GCA_022457155.1). Taxonomy (NCBI): domain Eukaryota; kingdom Metazoa; phylum Cnidaria; class Anthozoa; order Scleractinia; family Dendrophylliidae; genus Cladopsammia; species Cladopsammia gracilis. The sequence goes on along the minus strand of JAJGOT010000098.1, from coordinate 1,740,724 downwards.
GGCGGATGGGATCTTATGCTAACCCTACTCAAAGGCCAGGGTAATAAGCAAACAACTTTAAAATAGTCTTTTGTCCGATATTCCTTTCCGCACGGGAAGAGCACCTCTGGAGGTCACCCACAATTTCGGAATGGAATTTTCGAACATTTCTGAACCAACTGATTTCCGTGCAAAACTTCCAGATATTTTGTCTAAATGCTCATTACACTTAAATACTAACAAACTTATAGATAAAATGTACATACTGCCAGGAAAGCATGGCTGTATTTGCTCGAGCACGCCAAATAAATTATTTCTAATAAGAAAACATCTGCCCAGAAGCAGCTGGTCTCTATCCAGGGGCTTAGTCGTCACTTCTCCCCAGTACGTGTACCTCGGTGCACAGACCTACAATAACAAGCAAAGGGAGAATAGTAAATAGGCACGTAATGGGTGAGAAGTATGTGTACCTCGGTACACAGACCTACAATAACAAGCAAATGAGGAATAATAAATAGGCACGTAATGCCTGCAGAAATATGTGTACCTCGGTGCACAGACCTACAATAACAAGCAAAGGGAGAATAGTAAATAGGCACGTAATGCGTGCAGAAGTATGTGTACTTCGGTGTACAGACCTGCAATAATCAAGCAATGGGAGAATAATAAATAGGCACGTAATGCGTGCAGAATTACGTGTACCTTGGTGCACAGACCTACAGTAATCAAGCAATGGGAGAATAATAAATAGGCAAGTAATTCGTCCAAAAGTACGTGTACCTCGGTACATAGACCAACAATGATAAGCAAAAGGAGAATAATAAATAGGCACGTAATGTGTGCAGAAGTATGTGTACCTTGAGAATAATAAATAGGCACGTAATGCGTGCAAAAGTACGTGTACCTCGGTACACAGACCAACAATAATAAGCAAAGGGAGAATAATAAACAGGCACGTAAAGCGTGCAGAAGTATGTGTACCTCGGTGCGCAGACCAATAATAATCAAGCAATTGAAGAATAATAAAGAGGCACGCAATGCGTGCAGAGGTATGTGTATCTCCGTCCACAGACCTGTAAAAATCAAGCAACAATAACGACAGTGGATTTGAACTCGGGACTGTTCGCTGAAGAATGTGAGGCTATTTATTTATTTCTACAAAAGCCGGTGAACATTATTCTGTTGGATTACTGCTGTTCGTTTTGTTATGGCCCAGTATTTTTCCCCTAATCACTGTCAGATACAAGCCATCGCCGAACCCCACTACAAGCTCGTGCTTACGGCGGTCGAAAACCGCCCCTGCTGTACATGCCGTACTAGTGCTGCAACGATACAATTTCTCACGATACGATGCATATCTCGATACAGTTATCACGATACGATACATATCTCGATACAGCTGTCACGATACGATAGACGATACGGTACTTTAACAAAGCCCAATAGTCTTGAAATCAAATTGATGTTTATATTTCATTCCTCTGTATTTGGAGACACAACATTGCAAAGGAATTACCCTGTTGAATTTGAACGGAACAGTGTTTTATGATGCTACATGTTGTTGTTAATTAAGATTCTCGTAAAGTAAATACATTGTAAAAAAATGTGTTATGTTGGGACTGAAAAGTGAAAAGCGAACTTTATTGAAGCTTAATTAAGTTAACGTATAAAAACACTAATGTAAAATGTACCGTATTTGCATCAATGTCCTGTTTCAATATCGATATTCATATCGTGAGAAATAATACCGCGATATATGGGTATCGTGGTATATCGTTGCAGCACTTAAAGTCACCAATGGAAAGAGTTGTCCAAACGTACTGACTGCACTTATATCTAGGATTGCAGATAATTAGATGCATGACAAATTTTGATATCCAACACGAAGTGTCCCATTAAGTCTAAGTGTTAACTATCTTTTTTGAAATGTAAGGTAAGCATTAGTGTTAGTGTTGCTTTTAGGTTAGGGTTAGCGCACCTGTTTATCTTTGCTTAAAGAGCAGAATTTAGGGGACACTTCGTGACGTTTATTGTCTGTATTTTTGAAAACAAGTGATGTTGAAGTTGAGTAGAAAGAGCAAGAGGACACATTGTGACGGTTATTAATTTTTTCATGTATCTAATTATCTGCAATCCTGGACATTCCCTTACCATCAATGGTCCATTGGTACTCGAAGGAGAGCTGAGTACTGTTGCACCAAGCCATTGCCCAGTCATCTCCTCCAAAGGAACTATCTGACCGTTCCAATTAGTTGTTTGAGGGACTGTTGAGATATTCAAACAGTAATTTTGATTGCTTAGGACTATTAGCTCTCACGAGTTATCCCGCGGGATTCAATGTGGAACGAATTTTCATGTCTTCGAGACAAGTGTCGGAAATAGGTTAATTAGCATAGAACTCACTGTGGATTTAGTTAAGGTCGCGGGGGATACCTGGTCATGAATAAATTCATAAGGCAAAATTTTAGCAAGGGTGTCAATTTGAAAAACGTTATATCGTAAACGCTTGAAAGCCGATTTCGCTAACATTTAACAGAGATATTGGAGAATAATGGAAGTGCATAAGGATTGTTTTTTATTGAAGGGATCGCACTTTGCGTCAATGCTGTACGCTGCTAAAGTTAGTTTGTTTTAAAACGTGTTTTTGTGTCCAAGTTTGCTCCTCGAGAAGAACACAAAGCAAGTTGATTTCGCCACTCACTGATCCGTCAAAACATCTATTGTGTCATATCTGACTCCGATTTTTTGATTTCAACTTTAATTAAAAGTTATTAGCTTTAATTTAAAAGGAGTAAAATTGTCCATGTTAGAATTTGAAGCCTCATATCTTCCCTTTGAAAGCCTATTTAAAAATTTTGAGTCAGATATGACAATCTACAATACACCTAGTTTACCTCCCTGCAGTGTCAACTCATGCAATTCCCTATCCGCGCTGAATTCTTGGACACAAAATTGCTCGTTTTTACGCTTCCGAAGGCTTCCCGAGCAAACACGAATGCAAAAAGTATATATATGGTAATTTTGCTAATTTTAATCCACGGGCTATTGTCAACACTTCATGCAGAAAGAACAAAGCATTGACACGCTTTGCACGTGATTATTGATGCAGAAACATTACAGAGCCTGTTCGTGAATATTTCGCGCATTTTCGGTATCAGCCGTCGCACTTCGTGCATACTCTTTTCATAAATGCATACTGATGAGCGGAACCTGTCTCCCGCGACCTTAAGTGAAATTCGTCCGGAAATTGAGAGTAACGCCTGTCTTCTCGACTACAAAAGATTGTTATTCTTTTGTCTGTCAGTTTTCGTTTCGATTAAGGCGTGGTGCAGAGGTATTTATACAATTGATTGTTCATGTTTTGGAATCCTCGCTTTTTACATTCTATATACCGTGTGGCACGAAATTTTCGCGGGAGTTTAATTTCGCGTATTGACGATTTTGTGCCTTTCGCGGGAAGAAATTTTCACGAATTTGGATTTCAGATTTTACTGTTGGGAACAAATTTTCGTGGATCTTAGGCAAGTTTCTGTCCGGTATTTCACGCACTGGCACATACAAAAATAGCAACAAGGGGTTTCATAATTTGGTAACATTTTGTTTATGTATTCTCTAACTAATAAATGCCACAAGTCGGCCATTACAACTCAAAGCTACAGCATACGAAGCATACGGTAGGTGGTTGGCCTGGAAAACACGTAACATGTATATACTATGTAGTGCTGGACGAATTTAAACAGCTGTCATTTGTAGGTCTAGAAAACCTCGAAATGGCTGCTCGATTTCTTCATCTACCTGAACAGCAACCCTTCCATCATTCTTAATAGATGGCATCAATGTGGCATCACGAATGCCCTTGAGAATGGTGTTCCATCAGACGACCCGTTAGTAGACACTGGACACTGATGTTCATACGGTTTTCATGTACCGCAACCATAAATGTTTGTTTTTCAGTAGATGGTCTCCTCTAGAGTTATAAATGTACACAGAGACCGCAAACACTGTTCATTTTGTTTAAATGGCAAAGAAGAAGGCTATGATATTGTTTGCAGTCAATTGAATTGAAAATCAGTAATATAAAGAAATGGAGTAAATTTTCGCGAATTTTTTTTTTCGCTGGAGATTATTTTCGCGAGATTTAATTTTCGTGAATCGCCGGAAAATTCGCGAAATTCGCGAAAATATCATGCCACACGGTACGTAGCCTGTTCCAGGCTCCGAGATAGTGGGGAATGCGCGAATCAAAAAAAAAAAGAGAAAAAATCACTGGAGAACTGGGCCCTCTCCCCAGTTCCCCCGCGATTTTTTCCTTTTTTTTACTTCGCGCGTTCCCCACTATCTCGGAGCCTGGAACAGGCTACACGGTACGCGAGGGAAGCTTTGTAAAAGGAATTCTACACTGTGAGAAATTAAAAATCTACAAGAGAAAAATGACAGTGTGGGCTACCTGACTTATTCCCCAAACAAGACAGTATGACCAGACAAGACAAGACAGTGTTTTTCGAGAGCAATCCCGAAAAAAAATCAAAACAATGGTATGCTGTAACTTGCAGTGCCAGTGGAGGCGAGCCACTGACAAACTCAGTATCTTTAAAGGGACACCTCTATTATGCGGACACTTCTCCTGATCCCGGCCGGTAAAACACTCATATAATCTTTATAATTATCACCTCTATTAAAGGGACACCTCTATTAAGGGTACACTTCTCCTGGTCCCGGCCGGCAAAACACTCATATAATCTTTGTAATAATCACCTCTATTAAAGGGACACCTCTGTTAATTAAGGGGACACTTCTCCTGGTCCCGGCCGGCAAAACGCTCATATAATCTTTGTAATAATCACCTCTATTAAAGGGACACCTCTATTAATTAAGGGGACACTTCTCCTGGTCCCGGCCGGCAAAACGCTCATATAATCTTTGTAATTATCACCTCTATTAAAGGGACACCCCTATTAAGGGGACACTTATCCTGGTCCCGGCCGGCAAAACGCTCATATAATCTTTGTAATTTTCACCTCTACTAAAGAGACATCTGTAGTAAAGGGGAAACTTCTTCTGGTCCCGGCCGGCAAAACACTCATATAATCTTTGTAATTATCACCAATATTAAAGGGACACTTCTTCTCGCGCCGGCCGGCAAAACGCTCATATAATCTTTGTAACAAGAGGCTGCAAGAAGTGGCATATACTCATGCGCTTTCGTAAGAAAGTTTTATGGTTTATTTTCAACTAGCCTTGCATTGACGCACCCCTCCGCCCTCAACGAATTTTGCGTGACAAGCATTGCACCATCACTCAAGAAGTTTTCTGTGCTCGCTTTGAATATTTAATTTATTGATTCCCGACCAAATCCACACTCGTCTCAGTAATATTTCTCAAACCGCGACTTCTTTCTGTTAAATTTATATTCTTTGTAATAGACCAATTCCGATATATTAAAATTCATACTTGGCTCCGAGGCTTAGGGGAATAAAACAAAACAAATTAATTATTCATCCCTGAACCTCGATGTGATTTCTTTTGTTTTATTCCCCTAAGCCTCGGAGCCAAGTATGAATTTTAATATATCGGAATTGGTCTATTATCACCTCTATTTAAGGGACACTTCTCCTGGTCCAGGTCGGCTAAACACTCATATAATCTTTGTAATTATCACCTCTATTAAAAGGACACGTCTATTAAGGGGACACTTCTCCTGGTCCCGGCCGGCAAAACGCTCATATAATCTTTGTAATTATCACCTCTATTTAAGGGACACTTCTCCTGGTCCCGGCCGGCAAAATGCTCATAAAATCTTTGTAATTATCACCTCTATTAAAGGAACACTTCCAGGGGCGGATCCAGGATTTTTCTTAGGAGGGGGTGCACCTCTAAGGAATGACGTAACCACGTTTTTTTTTCTTCTCTTTGCAGAATACTAGTTATATTAGAAAGATGCAGGTCATCTCAGGGGCGGGGGGGTGCGAACCCCCTGCACCCTCCCCCTAGATCCGCCCCTGACCTCTCCTAGTCCCGGCCGGCAAAACGCTCATATAATCTTTGTAATTATCACCTTTATTAAAAGGGACACTTCAATTAATTAAGGGGACACTTCTCCTGGTCTCGAAGGTATCCCTTTAATAAATGGAGGTTCCACTGTATTTTATCAATGATCAACAGCGTATAAAATTATCACTTACACCTATCGTACACTGGTATCACTATGCATTGAGTTGACGAGCCGGAATCACATTTATAAACACTTCCGTATCGATCCTTTTCCCTCAAAGGAGACGTCTTGTTACCAAGAGGAGCTCCTACCACAACCCTAGAAAACAATAATCAAAGGCTTGTAAAACTTCAGAACAAAGTTCTTAACTCTATTCTTTATACCAACACTTAGCTGTTAAATTGACCTCGATTAATTATACCATTTGCTGTATAGCTGCCCACACTGCAGAGATTTCTGAAATAAGTTTTAACTGTACTAGTTTTCATCCATAAAAGAGAGAATCCATTGGACTCTGCAAGATGTCATCGTGGACGTCTTTTCCGGCAAAATCGTGTCCTTTAACAACCTTAGTCTTATTGCAAAACTTTACATTTGGGATGGCATAAGGAATCAAACCATTCCAAATTAATATTATCGGATTTAAATTAAAAGTTCAAATTAAATATGAAAGTGAATGCTACATTGGGCGACATATAAACAATAATGATTTTTTTTTTAAAAGCAAGAAGTGGGTTGCCTCGTCATTAGCGACCTTAATTTAATCTCTGCTGTACGCTTAGAATCCTTATCTGTTTAGTGTAAACAATGTATTAATTGTATTTCTAATGTGAACAATGTATTTCTCATTGTTAAATTCACTAATAATTCATAAGGGTACTAACAAATAGAAATGAGCCATTCCAATCACATGGTTACCCTGTAATCTGATATGTAAATTAGATGTAACTCACAAGTGAGTTGTATCTGATATGTAAATTAGATACAACCACTAGTGAGTTGTATCTGGAATGTGAATTTCACAAGTTGTATCGGCACAATACATTCACTCGGCTGCGCCTCGTGATTGTATAGGCCGATACAACACTCCCGCTCATGTAGTAAACATTACTTATTTTATTGTGTAGTAGGGGACGTAAAAGAACCCACACCACTGTTCGAAAGAGAGTAGGTGGTCTGGTCTCCATGGGGAATTGATATCAATTGGGACTTTGTCCTGTTTCTCTCTCTGGTCACGGCGACAAAAGTCGACACTGTGACAAAATGATTAGAAGTAGAAGTAGAAGGAGAAGTCTAATTGAAATAAAAAATAAAAATTATTTCTTAAAAAATAGAATATAATGGCTCCTGAGCCAACTTGTGAATGAAAGGCGTTGAGACCCTTGCCTTTCCTTGGTGTTTGGCCGTGGTTATCCCAACGGATAGAAATGATTGTCTGTATTACACATGGTTCACACTTGGTGTACGTTGGCGTACGCAAATGTCAAACACAACTTATATTGATGTTTTATGTCACCAGTGTGAACAACACATAACGACATAACAGGAAGATAATAACATAAATATAACGACATAAGCAAATTAGGACTGATCTTTTCTTTTAAAAGTCGTTGCTCTGTCTGAGGCCAAGTGAACTGTCGCTATAAATTAAAATGTTAAAAAGAATGCAGGCCCATTAACGACACTGCACAAAATTTTCGGCACGGCTCGGATGAAAATTGTACGGGTATACCAAAAAATGTATCCCGGCTCCGGTAAAATTTTTCAGTGTAAATGACTTTGCTGTGCTAAATTTCACTCGTGCCAGACCAAAATTCCACCCGTGCTCGGACCTTCTAAAAGGGTAGTCCAAGCGAGTACGGGTAAAATCGGTACGGGTACCAGAAATACTAGCCCGGCCCAGATAAAATGCGTAATGTAAACGGTTGCCAAGCCTAGCTATTCTTAGAGTATGTGTAGATGCTTTGTTTGGCTGAGACTGAAAGCAAAAAAGCGAAAATCGCCAAGAGGTCTCGCACTTTTTTTTTGGGAAAGAAGCAGATGTCCAACTTTTTCCTCTTCCATCCATCGATCGAGAGGAAAATTAATTACAGGCAAGAACTGCTTTTCCACTTCAACCGGAAAGCATTCTAGTTATGCTTGTGGCATTTGTGCGTAAGCTTAAGATGAGATGGTCTGCGAGAGCAGATGCCTAAGGCTTTTCAGTCGAAAACACTTCTACTCTCGCAGCTGAGGATGAGAAGAAAATGTAGACCGATTAAACCGCCATTTTGAATGAAAAGCTTCACATACACACTGCGGTAGGTTCTAGTATGCTGACCAAAAACGTGAGCCCAGCACCCTTACCAAATATGATTTTCGCTATGGATAGCAAAAATAAACAGACGTGTAAATTATGTATCCGTCCGTGCTACATTTTTTGGAACCCGTACCATTTGTATCCGAGCCGTGCCAGTGATGTTTCTGTAGTGTGAATGGGCTTTGAAAAAAAAAAACTGAACCCCCGAAATATTGCTTAAATTGGCCTCTGTATAGCCTGAGAAAACAGATGTCGTTTCCCGGCGCCACGAAACGACGCTTGTTTTCTCAGGCTAGCCTCTGTAATTTAGGACTAACGCTATGCATTTCCTTTTAAATTTGGAGGAAAGGTTTTGAGAAGTTGATAGATTTGTTTATTTTTTTTATGAATAGCGTAATGATGACATTTCCTATACGAAAATAATATACATTCGAACTCCCCCGCTTATATAAAACGGACACCCACATCGCTATTCTCGCTTTCTCTAACATGCGAACACAGTAGGTGTTCCAAAGACTTATTGGATTTTTTTTTCGGAATTTGGCCACGGTGGAATAATACAATTATGATAAGCTAAGCTTGTTTTAAATATTCACCATTAAAACGCAGCGCAGACAAAAGAATTGATATCCATATAAATGTCCACAGGAGTGTCATTATATATATTGGTCTGGCTCTGTAGATGTATTTAAAAATAACATCAGCAAATGTCTGAAACATTTTTTCCATTTTGTTGCGTCAGCTTTGTTATACGCGCGAGAAAAGACACTAGTAATTAAAATAACGTTGGCAGGCTCAATTGGTAGCGCAAATTACAATATAAACAAGATATATTTAACTATTATAGCGCGAAAGCGCGCGCGATATCGCCTAATTCTTAGCCGACGAGGCCGTAGGCCGAGTCGGCTAAAATTAGGCGATATCACGCAAGCTTGAGCGCTATAATAGTTTTATAATTCAACACATTGATAACAAAGCACAGTTTGAAGAAAAAATATTGAGGCCGGTCCGTCATTTTTGCATTCTCCTGTCAAAATGCGAAATTTACCGCCATCGTTGGATATACGTCATGTTGACATAGCGTATATCGATAACTTTTTGACCATATTTGGGCAGTGTATCAATGTGATGAATTAAAATAAATGTTAAACGCTCGATAGTTTTGCATGCATGAGTCATGCGTCACTGTATTTATTGTAAAAGGTAATATCTAAGTTTATACTGTACCATTTTTTCGCCGCCTAAAAAATCAATTATGGTCTAAACATATGCGACAACGTTGTCACCAAAAAAAAGGCAATTTTCAGAGTAATCGAAAAGGAATATCGTGACTTCTTGAAGTGGAAATGAAAGCGAGAAACACAATCTTGTTGTACATGTCGTTCGCCAACACGCATCGGAAATGACAGCTTTTAACACTCAAAGAGCCCGATGTTTTTCCACGATATAGGCAAATAAATCCGGCTTTCCTTTCTATAGTCAAACAATAAACACTTAATTATTGGTCCCGAGGGAAACAGTGAATTTTGTTTCCCGATAATCTCGATATTTCCCAAGACGAAGTCGAGGGAAACCGAGATTCGAGGGAAACAAAATTCACTGTTTCCCGAGGGATCAGTCATTAAGTGATTTGTTATATAGCAACACACACACAAAAAAAAAAAACAGTTTCAAAAACGCGCCGAGCACTCGATCCATCATAATCAAGCCACCTTTTGTCACGGTCTGATCACGGTCTGATCACGTGCGCTAGCGTCAAAATTTTGCGATGTCAAAATTGTTGCCCGTTTTCGCAAATGTTGCCTGCTCAACACAATTGGCGGGAAACAGTTTGTTTGTTAGATGTCATGTGACGATGAATCAACCAATCAACGCGCGCGTTGCATTGACAAAAACAACACGTAACGTGATCATAAAATGTGGAGTGTCTTTGAAACTCTGCGCCACTTGTATGACCATTGTGCTGAACATTAAATTATAAGCACTTATTAAACGTTTTAAACATGTAAGCAAAGCCCAGTCAAACAGAAAGTGTTTTCCTTTTTATCAAGAGTATGAGTTAAGCCTGAAACAATAAAATAATAGTCAAATAAGACTATGACTGCTGAGCAGAATTTTTTGTAGCCATGTCCGTCGTTGATTTTTCTCGACTACTAATTTCTTAGATAATATGTGAAACTCATAACTTACCATCTCTTTACACTGCCCTGCCTATGTAATGCTACCGAATAACCAAAGTATTCACCGGATGTACCGCTGTAAATGAATGGATCTTTGCCATCGAGGTTGAAAGAAGAAACAAATCCATGAGACACTACAACGAGTGTCAAAACGAGCCATTCATTTTTAGCCATCGCTGTTATGCAAATGATCGAAGCTTGGCCGAACTATAAAGTCGTATTAACGTGTACGTTTGACAGACGAGTGTGATGTTATCAGTGAATTTAAATTAACAAGACCTGCAGCTCTGGTATGCCCGCCCAACTGCCATTTTGTCTGATGCAAAAAGAAATCGAATGACAATCAAAATTGCGGCACTTTTTGTACAAGCTTATAATCAAGGCAAAAGAAAAGGAAACAAGGACGCCTACGGTCACGACGTGTTAATTTGCATCTCTAGTTCTATTGATCAGTGTTGATCATGCGCGGTCTATTTTGGCAAGCACGGCAACTTGTATATTTAATTAGAGTGCTTTTACTTAACACGTAATGGCTGTATTTGAAACTAATTTAATTCATTGTAAATAATGTCTAATGATAAAAATCCGCTTAAGAAAAATAAACCTGAGAAAAATAAACCTGAGAAAAAAAACGAACTACCAAATTATTAATTAAAATTTACAGTATTTATCCAAATATGGACATTAGCAGCTACAGGTATTAAAAGTAACTGGTGTATTACAAGATAGTATTATCATCTCCTCAAATAGCACTGTTATGCCTGCATTATGTATGTATTACCTTGTAATAACATTATGCTCGAAATTATGCCGGCATATAAATGTATCAACCTTTAGCCCAAAATCCCCTTACCAGGGCAAGCATTTTTATTACTATTATTATTATTATTATTATTATTATTATTATTATTATTATTATTATATTTTTAAACTGTCCACATTGACGGCTAAATAAACGCATAATTTGGACAGAATTCATGTGTGATGTAATATTCTGATAAAAAGGCTCCAAGCTTGTTCTTCTAATTTGTAAATAATAGAATTCCAAAACTTTGTCGAACCGCAAAATTGGACCTCGCCCACCACGGCCTCGTTCTTTGTAGATCTTTTTATCCAATTATTTCCAAACCGAACAGATGTTTGATCCAGCTGTTACATACATTATATGGGAATCCAGTGTCAAACACTTTCGGTAAAATTTAAATTTTCTAATATTTGCGAATTGAAAACTTATAATTCTAAGAAGAACACTCTACCCGTCAAATTTCAGGAATGTAGCTGTGTTTTATTTTCCATACATTTGTCAATAAAACCGACGGAAAAATTTACAGACAAATGAAAAAAAAAAAAAAAAAACAAGAAAATAAATGCATGTTTTCTAACACAGCTACATTCCTCAAATTTCGTAAGTTTTCAATTCACAAATATTAGAAAATTTAAATTTTACCGAAATTATCACAGGATTCCCATACAAACACTGTATTATATTTGGCGGCATGTTGCTCAGAATACCATTGCAACAAACCTGGCCTGCGTCAAAGACGAATTCAACCGCAGTCGTTGAGAATAGCCGGATCTGGGTTTCCGGACCTATATCAGTACACGCAGAAGTTTCTCTGGATCAATATCAACAAACTGATCGATATCCTTACGGCAAAAACACAGAGATAGAAGCAAATAAAATAAAAGTAAAATATAATATAATAAAAAAATAAATTTGCTTCTGTCTCCATTTTTAAATTTATTCGCGTATACCTTAGTTTACGCCGACAACTATCTGGCTTTCAGCAATAAACTGCATACCCCAAAATCTCTTGAGAAGCAGAAGGAAGAATTGCAGCGTCGATTGCAAGTGTTCAAGACAATACGAGGCGTTCATTCATGGATGGATAGAACCGTTTTATATTGTGTTCGCCCCCTATTGCGGTGGGATTTTTGTTACGGCAAGTTTTGTGTGTTATATATAAAGGTTTCAAGTGCAAGTCGGCTACTAAATGTACTGAATGTAGTGTAGTCTTACTTTTTAGACATAATTTTAAGCTGATGTTTCTCCGTAAAAGCACTCAAAGCATTCGGGAATTAGGGTTAGATAAATTATACAAAACTGAATGCAAGCATAATTTCGAACATAATACTATGGTGCGAGCATCGAGCATAATGCCGTCATAATAGTTATGTTTAGGAGCTGTGTTTCGATAAACCATAAAGCACGCAGATATTGTTTCACTTTTCCGTGAAAACGGAATGTTTTGAATGTTAAAAACTACTTCCGCCATAAGATGTAAACAACTTCCGGTTATGCTTTTCATGTCACTTCCGTTATTGCTAAAAGCAGTCCTAGCTTCCGCTAAAAAGAAACACGTGCTGCAGCTCTCGTAGAAAACGATAAATTTAGCAAATTTCAACCGGTTTTCCGTGGGGTGGACTCTTATTTACCACGATTTACGTCATCATATGGTCAAAATGTTGTGGACTCACAAGGCGCAGCCGAGTGAGTCAACAACAAATTTGGACCATGTGATGACGTAAATCGTGGTAAATAAGAGTCCACACCACGGAAAACGGGTGAAAATCTGTTTTTTACCACAATATAAAAAAAATACAAGGAAAAATCGAAGTTTCGTTACAAAACGTGATGCATTGCGTGATGTTAGCGTCAGCACCGTTGTCTGTACTCTCATTTACCACACGCAACGACCAATCAGATTGCTAGATTACCAGCAAGTGTGGTAAAAGCAGAGTTTCACACGACGCATAAATAAAACGCACTGGAAGTTGCTGAGTCTTTTTGTTGCTACTCGTGCCAGACTTTCCTAGTACCTAGGCCTCATTATTTCAAAGTCAGACTGAGAGAAGCGAAGACCAATACAACGTAGGTAGAATCAATGTTGATATCAATCTGTGTTTGACTTTTTCTTTGTGTTCTCGTCAGTTTTGGAGAATTGTTTATAAAACGTGCTTAAATGCAGTTGTATTGATATCTTGAAATTCATCGAAGTCAGCTTGGTCTCGATGCACTATAAATGGTACGCGTTTTGCTTTTTAACATAAACTTATAGAGATTTGAATAAAATTTTTCGAAAGAAGATTGTGTTGTCCATTTTTATGTGTTTGTTCATTTATTACATAGGTTGAAAAGCGATTTCATGTAAACAAATTACAAGACTTGGATTTTATAGTTCTATCTATACTCGCGTCGCCCTATGCAATTTTTTTTTTTTTTTTGCAATGTTTGATTTCCAAATCAGTTTCTCTGGCAATTTTTGATACGCAACAGGTGTATTTTATTCAGAAATTAGTCAAACTAGTTATTCTAGGCCGAGAAAAAGTTGTTTTTGTGAACTTTTGTACAGTCTAAATGTACTGTGCAGGCGGTCGCGTAATACTGTTTTTGACAATTGCTGAAATTGAAAAATAGCCCGGTCGCCAATCTTAACCCTTTCAGTACTAAGCTACTGGAGGTTTCTGAAGCAGTTTTCGCAAGCTAGGCGATCTGTATAATTTTGTGAATGCATATCAAGAGTTGTAATAAAAATATCCGCTGATTCATAGCACTGAAGGGAAGGTTTCTTATTGTGACGTCACTATTTGGCCGTTGTTTATTCAGTTAGCGAGCACACGAGCTCGATTCAGGCAAGTATTGGCTTTATAAGTGCTTTTTTCGAGACATTTGCCACTGCAGAAGCCCCCAGACTGGCATCATGAAGCTAGAATGGTGGGTAGCAAAGGGGGGGGGGGGGGGACATCGTTTGGAATGTATGGGAAGTTGCTTCCCCCCTCCCCGGTGGGTAGACGCACGCTTATGAAAGAAACCAGAGGTGAGAGACGTTTTCACGATGTTTTGGGCGCCGAAAGTGATCGAAACGACGCCGTCTGGCCGTTCTGTGGTTGGATTAGCTTGGATTCCTGCACCTACCAAGGCATGTTGGGCGACTTTTCACTTGTAAAGAATGCAATCAGTGCAAATTTTTGCCAGTAGGACTGGGTGGCTCGACACAAACAGAATATTTGAAATTGCAACCGGGGGAGTTCTACGCGGCCGGTATGGATAAATTGCCCAAAATACCTTTCGGTCGTGCATCGGTCGTGAACAAGGGATTACAGATGGCTGTTGCGTAGCACGCTGATGGATTCAGAAGGATATTTTCACGCAAATACCAAGGAAAGATATTGATTTTGTCTGTGAATGTAGACTTTTGATCTTGAAATTAATTTTTCTGCAAACAATTTGAAGACAAAGGTGCGTGTTTTTTATTGTTGTTCTAGGACATGGAAATAGTCATTGTTGTATTTGCTACAGAAAATACAGCTTATCGGCTGCCAAAGTTTGAAAAAATTACCGGTTGGTACTATCAATAAGTTATTCTGATCGTGTGTTCCGATTTGACACAGCTACGTATTTTTAAAGCAGCAACGGTATTTTCTGGACATATATGTCCAGTTGGTATGTTAAAGGTTAATTCTTGTGCTTCCGACCTTTCTCCTTAGTTAAGCTTATCATCGGCTTTCTGTTCAGAGAGCTAGGCTGTTAGGCTCAGCCTATATATATATATATATATATTACGGTAATATAATTACTTATCAATTAAAATAGAAATAATACTAGCTATAAAACATAACTGACTCGGTCGCTTTTACTTAAGGAATAAGGGACTATTTCTTTTTTTCTTTTTTTTTTCCATTTTTTAATAATGCGTAAATTGTCTTAGCTTAATATACACTAATTGGTGACACGATAGAAAATGTTTAAAATTGACAATACTATAAATAGGAAAATAATAATGCGTTCTTTGTTGCGTGTTTTGTGTACTCAAATCATAATAACGTCCTTCCAAATACTTTTTAACACCACCTTTGTTAGTAATCGCCAAGTACACACATATAATACTCGAAATGCTAATAACTACCGACCATATTTCTGTAGAACAAACATTAAAACAGTTCACAGTCCTCTATTTAGGGTTTAAACTATGGAACTCCCTTCCCCATAATCTAACGCAACTAACAAATTACTCTAGTTTCAAGACTTCATTAAAAAAATACCTTATCGAGAGAGCTATCAATATTTTCTGTTTGAAACTACTATTTTAGTGCACTGAAATGATAAATGCTTGACATTGGGTGCGGATGACCGGGACGGAAATGGATATGATACGTAACTTTAACCCTCGGACGTACACGCAAACGTATACCCCAACCGTGGTACAAGGGGGGGGGGGGTTGCAACCCCCCCCTCTTGGGTTTTTGCGATGTTGCAATATTTCGGAAATATTTTACATCTAATAGATAGCCCGCGTTTTGCTCTACAAGATAAGGTAAATATTATGGGTTGGGGCGCTGCTGGGAGTCCGTGACGTCATCCAAAATGGCCGCTAAGGTGGCCGCCATCTTGGATTTTACTAAAAATTCAAATTTATCAGAAAAATGCGGAAATTGTCTGCTAGAGTTGCAAAATAACATACAATCAAACATTTTGATGCTTTTTGTAGCATTTTATATGTTTTTACGCTGAAAAAGGTGAAAAACACGCTTTTTTCTTCAAAAATGGGTTGACCACATGTTACTTATGACGTCATAACTTGTTACCATAGCAACCGATAGCAACCGGTTGCCGCCAAACTTTACAAAAATGTGTCTCAAGGGTAACCAAACATCTACTGAAGACGGCACGTGCTAATCTTAAATGGTCTTGAAAATATCGGAGAAAAACCTTAAGGGGGGGCAACCACCCCCTCCCCCCCCCCCCTTGTACGTCCGAGGGTTAAAAAATTGGCTCAAGCCTTCAGGTTCTTTGGTTTGTTTGGAAAACTTGCTAAAACTCCCGTGGGGGGGGGGGGGGGCTTCCCGGGACTTTGTTTAATTCGAAGCAGTTTGACCACCAAACTTCCAAATCCCCACAATATAGCACTCTTAACAGCTTTGAGAATTCAAATAAACAAAAAAAATAATAAAACCGGTCAGTAAAATACCCGTGTGAAGAGGTGGACGGCACTGCCAGGTACAGTTGAGTAAAAACAGTAAAAATTAAGAAAAGACAAAAAGCAGTTAAAACCTTTTTAAAAGATTCAGTGAAGATCGATAAAGGTGTAAAACACGATTTCAATTAAAAATTAAAACAAAGGTGCTCTTTGCAACAGGCAAGAGACGTCATATAATTAATTCAAAAGGTTTTGCATCGACAGCTTATACTAAACTAGTAAAACTAGTAAACTAGTAAACTAGTAAACTAGTAAACTAGTAAACTAGTAAACTAGTAAAACTACTAAACTAGTAAAACGACTTCTTTAACGAAAAGGTTCTAAGTTGGGATTTTACAAAATATCAACGTCCAATATATTTTGAACGTTGTAGATACGAAAGCAGAAGATCGTTCCATTTCAAGCGTCGCACTTTGGAATTTGATTCACAATCTAAGAAGTATATAACCACATATATAGAGGGCTTAACTCTTTGTGGCTTTTTGAAGTCGGCACAACTCTGCAAATTTGCTCTGCTCGTTTCTCAAAAGCACATCCGGTTTGTCAAACTCCACCACCCTACCCCCCTCAAGCACCAGGACACGGTCATAATCTAATATCGTGTCCACGCGGTGAGCGATCGTGATTACGGTACAGTTATGAAACTTGCTGCGAATTGTCTCTTGTATGAGCCTGTCGGTAGCGAAATCCACATTAGCAGTGGCCTCGTCAAGAATAATGATCTTATTATCTTGCAAAAGAGCTCGAGCGAGACACAGAAGCTGTTTTTCGCCAACGCTAAAGTTTGAACCCCCTTCAGAGATTTCGCAACACAGTTTTTCATCTTGCTTCTGCACCAATGGCTTCAGCTGCACAGCTTCTAAGGCATTCCAAATTTGGGCATCTTCAAACTCGGTACCAGGGTCCAGGTTGAGTCGCAGCGTGCCGCTGAACAATACAGGATCCTGGGGAATAACAGAAATCTTCGCACGATAACTCGGCAATGACAGCTGCTGAATGTTTTGGTCGTCAATGATTATTTGGCCTCCTGGTTCGGGCATGCGCATCAGTGAAGCTACAAGTGACGATTTACCTGTTCGAACGAAAGAAAAAAAGCAAAATAACATTTTCTGTTCCAGAACCGATAAGCTGGGTTGTTCTCCGATTATTTGTAGAACTATTAAGCCCCTTGTTCAGCCAATGCGAGTCTTGTATGCGACTATAAGAAAATCTAAGTTTTATGTATTAAAACAAGAGAGCAGTTATTTGTAAAAGTCCAAATAAACAAATCTTTGTTGTTTTTTTTTTTAAAGAGATTCATTTAAAAAGCCATAAATGACACAAATAAGCATTGTTTAAAATGAGAAAGAAATGGACGACGTAATGCGTTCAATTTGTTGTGACCATCAGGGGAAAGTCGCGGGCATTGCGTGTCATGAATTGACACGTTGTTTTCACAAACTGAGAACAAATTCAAACGCATTTGGTTGACCAAATTCAAATGGTTTCGATAGTAAAATTTTCTTTGCTTTGTAAAATTTAAAACAAGCAGAGGAAACTGCTATTAAAAACACAGGTATTGTAAAGAATCGGCGATAAAATCAAGATTAATAAACAATATCATTATCAACACGATCGATAAATTTTCCGGTGTCTTGTGCTGGCTGCACAAAAACCGGAGAGTTGTTATGTCAAGCTGGCCGCGCGAAAAGCGAAGGTCTCGAGCAGGGCACCCGGGAAAAAAAAACTTGTTTTTTTTTAAATTGGGCACGTTACCATATATGGAAACGGCCCACTTAATTATATGCTGAGTAATACGCTTAAAAACAGCATTGTATAATTAGGTTCAAGTAAAATAACCAACACACACGCGAGCCTCACGGAAGAGACTAATAAAACCTAAGCGAAAAAAGTAGAAGGTAAACAAAATTTTGCTTGAATGGCAAGGAGACAGAAGGAAAGTCAGAACTCGCAAGAAATCAGATACCCTAACTCGGTCGCAGCCCCCGTTCAGTGTGCGAAAACCTCATTTCTCGCCTTTTTCGCAAAGTCAGCCGGCGAGAAAACCATTCTTTTCTTAAGCATCATCCATGCAATAAATATAATTTTATTAAACATACCTGCCCCTGTTCGACCAGCAATACCAATTTTCTCACCAGGCGAGAACGAAAAGTTCAAATCTCTAAGCACTTCAGGTCCACCATTGTAGTACACCAGACGCAGATCTTTAACTTCAATCCGTCCTTCTACCGGCCAGTCTCCCGGCGGCTCCTTTCCAGCGCTGTAGCCTGGTTCTGTATCTAGATTCGTGTATGATATTACTCTTTCCACTGACGTCATCATCTTTTCAACTTCCAGGGACTGGCGAACTGTGAAGTCCAGACATTCAAGGAGATTCATGCAGTAAATTATTGCTAAAGCAGTCAGACCTTATAAGAAATAAAACAAAAAGAACAGTTGGCTGTGTTTTACTTCAATTCTTGCATACTTTAAAGAAAGATATACAATCGAACTAGTATTAACCGGCCAGTTCATACAATTGTAGTCCCGAATTTTCGCCCATAAAAACTTTGTATTTGCTACCTGTACTAAACGGTCAACTCTATTAAGTGATCGTGGCCATCCTTTAGCAGAGCAGACCCATGTTTGTTTGTTTACCTGTGTTATGCAGCTACACTTGAATAGAAACCTAATTTACGCTTTTATTTCACTTAAAAAGGATCCGTTATTGTCCATTACTAGCTGCATATAGTTCATTCACCTATTTCGTAACTGCTTTCTAGAGGTCAATGTACAATGGTGACAATGACAGGAAAGAATATTATTAATTCATTTCAAACTATACTTGACTTGAAATCCTGCAGCAAAGCTTTTGCTGTAAGCATGGACGTTGATTGAACAAACTATAAAATTACTGCTGGTACTCCCAAAATGAACGGAACGTCACAGAAGATAGTTGAGGAAAGTATCGGATTTCGAGTTTACGGGCTTGACTTTTCTTATTTCCACATACAGTTATTAAAAGTTAAACACAATCTCCTTAAAGGTAGAGATCGCTTGATTGTGTTATTGTTAGCTAGAAAGAGTTGCTACTTTATATCTATAGTAATGTTGTGTGTACGTCAGTAAAATTGACATGTGACCACGCCCAGTGAACATGTACTAAACGGTACCGCCTAGTATTGTGCATGACCCGGGGTTTGATTTTGGAAGCGAAAGGAGAACAAAGAGACATTTGCCACACCTGCGTGTTGTGACGTCATCACAGCTATTGCAGTCACAAAAGTTAAAAACAGAGACGTGATACAGTCCATTCGAAAGTGAAGCCAGCGTGCAACACCGATCAACACGAACCACGTTGCTGTCAACTTGTCCTGATGCCTGTTGGAGAAACCAGAAAAATATAAGTGTAAGTAACAATTTAGACCACCGCTTGTTTAGCCACAGGAGCCCGCACATTTCGTCTGAATTTAAAAATACGAACGGTCACACAGTTTGTGTGGGCTCCCTGTGAATTAGCGCAGTTGGTAGAGTGCCAGTCTGCAGGGCGGAAGGTCGTAGGTTCGAATCCCGGCCGATTAAAAACTAGTCAAATGTGCATTCTTGCTAAGGCCTATAGATTTCTGTAAAATGGTTGAAAAACTCACTTATAAAATTCCTTCAGAAAATTGTCTTCCTGGTGGTAGGTTCTGATGCTCACAATGCCATCGAGCGTGAGGGTGAAATGCGAGTACAGTGGACTGCGGTTAATAGCCTGCATCCTAGCAACGTCTCTGGAAGTCTTGAAACAGCACCGTCCATAGTACATAACCATTCCCGCCAATGGAATAACCGAAAACAGCACCCAGAAATTGGCCACTGAAGGGACACCTACTGCAAGAAGCATTCCGCAGCTGATTTCAACAAGATCGTAAAACGCGACAAACAGCAATTCGTCCATGAGTCCAATGTCCTTGGAAAAGCGATTGGAAATTCTACCAGACGAATTTGTGTCGAAGAAATGTAGCGGGTTCCTTAGGATGACTTGGAGCATTTTTTTGTGAAGATTCCTTGAAGAGTTAATGGTTGCCTGGTAAAAAAGGAAAGCTGAAAAGAAAAGCAACGTTGTGGAACCAAGCGCCAATCCAGTGAAAAGGAAAAAGTTGGAGCGATCCGAAGATGAACTCCAAGATACGTCTTTCCATTGAGCCATTATCCAATCAGGAAATACTTGTGACACTGAAAAACAAAAACAGAACACATTATAAATATAACAATTATTAGCATGTTACTGGATTGCACATGGGCCGTTTGAACTTGTCAATTTTGTAAAAGCAAAAGCATGCAAATTTTGTTTCGATAACGATGCGTGACATCCTTTGTGATAGTAGTGTGACACCAACGTGTCTTGTGACGGCCGCGAGAAAAAGGTCTCGGGCGAGTCACCCAGAAAAAAAGTACTTGCATTTTATGAAGTGGGTACAATGTTGCCTTAAATGGCAACGGCCTACTTAATAAGAAAGTCTTAATTAAAAGAGATCCTTCTATCCTAATCCCAGAAAACATCCAAAATGCGTGTTTTTCTTATTCCTGCGATTATCTTGATACTGAATAGAAATAAATTTAACAAACATTTTCTTTTAAGAAAATGTACACAGCCTGCTTAATGAAATAATACGAACCGTTTTTCCTAATTAATAGGTACTTATTGACGAAGAGGGAGGGCATATAATAAAATACTTATTGACTAAGTAAGGTCGGGCCGGATGAGGAATATTGGGTTCGCGGTAATGGCGTACCGTCCGAGCTTTTTTAGTAGGGCCGTGCGGCTTTTTCTTGCCCTGCTTGCGCAAATGCGTTTGGCCCTCATACGGGACTTTGATCAATGGTTTTGCAAAGAAAAGGCCGGTAGGATCGTAAAGGTCGTATGATAATTGTTGGTTTGCTTGAAGAGCAAGCTTTTAAAGGGATGGTTTCACCGGTCGGCGCATGTGAACAGATTAAAATGCTTTATTCGCTTTATTGACAATTTTATCGGAGAAAAAAAAACACTCAAATTTACTTCAATAATCACATGCTATAATTAGTCCAAACAAAGCGAAGAATGACCAAAATTCACAGAAATTTCAACGGATTACACCGACAAAGTCAACACTGAATAGAACCCGAAGGATTTATTCTATGCTCTGGTGGCTTTCCTAGCTTTCATGGGTATGTATCATCATCCATTCAATCAGCTGACAGACCGCGACATTTTCACGGGCAAATTTACCACCAGAGTTATCTTCTTGCTTCTGATTAGTCTAAACTATGAAATTATATGAGTTTCTTCATAGCTTACACATGGGTCGAACCGTGAAACCCTCGGTTGTTTCTTGGTGTTGCGGAAGCCATTGTTGGTTAGCTTCTGTGTTGTGGTGTGGGTATTGTTCAGTGTCTTTTGAATCTTTTGTTTTACGTCATTTGGTGATCACACCATCCGCAACACCAAGAAACTACCAAACCCTCCCTTTAAAGGCTAATTTCAAGATGTTGTAACACAGTCCGATGCAATATTTTTAAACCAAAGAAACAACTTACACAAGGCAAAAGTAGACAATGTAACCAAAAGAACAAGAAGGCACCTAGGGAGACCAGCTCTAAAGTACTTCCAGTATGTTTTGTAGGACACCGATCCAAAGTTGCGGTCTTCCTTGGGAATGATCAAACTCGTTTCACTAGAGTCCTCAAAGTTACGCTTTTCCCGTGTTGCTGAATCATAATTGGTACTGCTATTCAAACTGTATTCATTAGAGAAGATCTTTTCTAGCCCAGGAACTCCAACCGGCTCCATGCTAGCTATCTCACTATAGCTTCCCTGCCAAGCTATGGAACCCTCATTCATGACAATGATGTGATTTGCGTGCTTCATGTAATAGGGTTGATGCGTCACAAGGAGACACAGCCGATCACTTAACGCACTTCCCACGTAATTCTCGAAAATATGGCTCCCAACATCGGCGTCGACGCAACTGAGTGGATCATCCAACAGATACATGTCGGCATCCGAGTAAAGTGCGCGTGCCATGCTCACTCGAGTCCGCTGACCACCACTTAAAACGATTCCACGTTCACCAACTATTGTCAAATCTCCTTCTGGAAATTGTTCAATGTCTTTCGAGAGCGCACAAGCGTCCATGATCTTATGGAACTTTGTAGGATCGAAGGGTTTGTTGAAAGTGACGTTGTCACGGAGCGTCCCTGAGAAGATCCATGGCGACTGTCCAACAAAAGCCATTTCGCCTTTGCGTTCAAGAAAACCTTTGCAGATTGGAAGCTCGCCAAGTATAGCGAGAAGCAACGAGGTTTTTCCACTTCCAACAGGACCGGTTATTATAATAAGTTGGGGTCCTTGCGATCTAAAACTGACATTTTTAAAAAGCATTTTATCGTTGTCTGCATTACAACAAGCATCTGCCAAAGAAACGAATGCCTTCTGTTTACGATGAAGATGATCATCATCTTTATTGTCATTGTTGTAAGGAGATTCCTTTGAAGTAACGCGGCTTTTACTTTCAAGAAAAATTACTCTTTGCTTTGCATATTTCTTCTTAGAACTGCCTGCCTCCAGTTGTTTCTTATCATCCCAACAGGAGTCTTCCACAGTGTCCAGAAAATTTTCAATTCGCCCGACGGACATGTTGCAATCGGTAAGAAGGCGTAAATGCTTTCCGAGGTTCTTTATAAAGATACCCAGAACAACTGCGTTAGCGAAGACGATAAACACGGAAACCAGCGTTAGAGAATGTCCTGAAAGAAGGTACGCGGAAAAGATAGCGAGGGACGTCATTCTCGGCGTAGTGGATACCGTAGTTTTGATGCTTGCTTGAACCGCGCTGATTTTTCTTATTAGCTTGATTTCTTTTCTGCAAAACGCAAAAAAAAAAAATCAAATCGATTTATTTTTTTTAAAAAATAAAAGTGTCAAAGTATTTAGTACGCGAGTATTAATTATGGACACTTTCCAGATCTAATTGGAATTTGGAAGTGTTGGTTTTTGAGGAGAGGGGAAAACCGGAGTACCCGGAGAAAAACCTCTCGGAGCAAGGAGAGAACCAACAACAAACTCAGCCCACATATGACGCCGGGGCCGAGAATCGAACCCGGGCCACATTGGTGGGAGGCGAGTGCTCTCACCACTACACCACCCCTGCTCCCCCAAAATAAAACCATATTCCAAATAAAGCTGCATCCGGTTGGCTTACCATTTAAGTGTTACTTTAAAAAGCCTAAAAGAGATATTTATATCAGTTGACACCAACAAATATACTGTCTGGTTTTGTATAAAAGTACGGTGGAAGCTCTCCTTGCAATTGCGACCACTTCCGTAAGCGACCAAGCTCTAGTTACGACCACCATTGTGAAACCCCGTTTAAATTGTCACTCAAACTGTAATTAAAAGTGCTCGTAACGAGCGTGATCTTTTTTGTTACACTTAAATGGCAGTTTTCCCTACCTTTTTTATACTCCAACTTGTGTTTTCGCTACCTTTTCCTCGTGAAATCCCTACCCTTTCATATACTTCAACCCGTGAAATCCCGACCCTTTCATATACCTCCAGCCTCAAAAAGGTACCACTTTCGGGCGGAGAATCCCCGTATAGCCCATCATAGGGAGTACGGGGACCTTCCCCCTGCCCCCCCCCCCCCCCCCCCCCTCCGCTGGCCGTGACCACTTTTGGAAATGACCAACTGGTCTTTACTTTTGTTTTTAAGCTCTCGTAAGCGACCACTTGATCAAATTTACAGTAATATAGCATAAGAGCTAATGGTGCGTTAATTTCATGAAACAGTGGAGGCTGGTCGCTAACGATCTAGCTTTTAGCATAAAGCTTGCTCGCTTTCTCCAGCCGGAAATCCGCTTGAACTTTTAATTCGAAATCTTATTAACGCACCATTAGCTCTTGCATCGCGTGGTCGCTAACAAGAGCCCATGCATTCTCGTGAGAGAGCAGCTCTCGTTACGACCACTTTTTCGAACTCCCTAGGTGGTCGCTTACAAGAGCTTTGACTGCATTCTACTAGAAGTGCTCTGCTAAGAGTACAAATAAGTGTATTGGGCTAAAAGCCCGGGGGGGGGGAGGGGGGGTACTCAACAAAGTTTTGTACGGGGATGCTCCGCCCCGAGCTCGAGGTCAAAACCCTTGCCCTTTCATATGCCGTTTTTGACAGAAAAGGTACCCCTTTCATATACCTTTCATTGAAAATGATCTTATAACCTTTACGTGCGTCTATTTGATATATTTTGAAAGGCTCTTTTTATGATACTTAAATGGCAGTTTTCCCTACCCTTTTTATGTTTTAACTCGTGTTTTCGCAACCCTTTCCTTTTTTTCGTGAAATCTCTACCCTTTCATATACTTCAACTCGTCAAATCTCGACCCTTTCATATACCTCCAGCCTTAAAAAGGTACCCCTTTCGGGCGGAGCATCCCCGTATAGCCCATTATAGGGAGTACCCATCGGGGGGGGGGGGGGGGGGGGGTGAAAGCAAGAACGGAAATGGATTGCCAACGTCGTTCCCAGGGTTTCTCTGCTTCCCGCCCCCTGGAACGAAATGAAGAGAGACGCGAGGATGATGGATTGTTAATTGAAAAGAATGGGCCAATACACACAATTTTCTAAAATTTTCTAAAATTTTCTAAGTCGTTTCATTTCGCATTCTCTGCGACATCCTACCTCTGGTGTTTCTCTCAAACCAGAAAAATAAACTGCTTACGTATTGCTTACGTAACCGTTTCAAGCAGTATACTTACCCCCTCACCCCTGAAACCAAATTCTCGAAGTATTTCTCCCAACTGCAGATTTTGATGGTGCGTATCCCGCGAATGATCTCATTGATGATTTTGACACGTCTGTCAGCTAAAACCACAACCTTCTGTCGCAACTTTGCTGCAAGCTTGGATTTGTAACCTTGATATATCAAAATGACAAGAAGATAGCCAGTGCCGATCAACGATGGCCATCCGATGAAGTAGTACATGATTACATTTCCGGCGACAAATCCAAACGGCGCTGTCAGAACATAGGACAAGTTTTGCATGGCCAGGTGGAAACGCTGAACGTCATTGGAGATAAGATTAATCACGTGACCCGTCGTCATCTTCGTCAATTGGGATAACGAAATCTGTTGAACCTATATGGTTAAAGAAATCAGAAACGCGACAGGAAAGAGAACCTGGGGGGGGGGGGAGGGGGAGGGAAGGGGAGACTCCCATATGAAAGGGGCTGGGATGCCCGTCGACTCGCTAGGTGTGTAAATTTCGGATTTTGGTCTCACTTAGGCTGTTCTGGGCAAAACGCCATTATATTTAGCCGTCAAAGTCTCGTTAGGGTTGCACGCGATTTATAACGATGCTTTTAAAAACTACTTATGGGTAAACGTATTCGGTGGTAATGTCTTTGACATCATTAAAAGTCACTGTATTTTTTATTTGTCTGTGTTTTAAAATGGACTCTTTTAAGGGTCAAAAAAAAGCTTGGGCCACGCCCAGATTGGTCTCGTTTAGGGGCTTAATTCATAATTTCCGACGAGCATCGCTGTCCCGTTCATATAGGAGTCCCCCCCCCCCCCCCCCGGAAAAAAGAATAAGAAAAATGTAATGTTCAAATTGTCACGTGCGTGGAACAACGAAAAAATCTGAGTCCCTGACAAAAGTCGAACACGTGACCTTCCATACATCGATCGAATGCTCTAGCTACTGAGCTACGAGAGACTATTATCTTTCTTTATTTATCGCGGCTGACGCTTTCGACATTGCCGATACTTGCAATTGCAGTAGGCAGGATGTCTAGCTCGTCACCAGTCTCCTGTAGCTGGGTGGTTTTAGAGCGTCCGAACAATGCACGGAAAAAAGACCATAGGTTTCGATGCCTGTCAGGGATTCAGACATTTTCTTTGTCCCAAGTTCGTGACCATATAAAAGCAAAATTATAAGGATTTGTATCGGGAAAATTCGCTTCGGTGTATTGAGTGGTTTTTGAGTCGATTCAAAGCGATTCCAGCGAGTTTTACTTCCACTCATAATGAGTATCCTATCCATGGAGGTGAAAAGAAATATTTGTAATAAAAATACTCTACCTTTTTGTAGATGAGACCAAGAAGAGCAGAACGAATTCTCATTCCAATCATGGCGGATCGATAATCACAGTGACACTTGAAAATCGCTATGACCCAAGCACACAAGCAAACGCCAGCTGCGTAGAGATAAATCCACTTCTGGTAGATCGGAGATTCTTTCCTAAGTTCAACGAGCAGCCCAATCAGAAAAAGAGGCTGCATTACACGGACCACGGTGAGCGTCGTCGTCAACATCATAACGAAAACTTTCTCGGAAGCAGGAACTAACCCCAGAAGAGCACGCCATAATCGGGCGGTCTTAATCAATCTCTTAGATTTTGCTCTTCCCCTAGTTTCATTGCAGCGGCTTAGAAACCAAAGACTTTCCAAATTCTGTGTAAGTTCCTGGCTCTGGTCTTCTTTCAACAGCGGAGGAAGGTCTTCGTTTTCAAGCGGTCTTTCGCTTCCTTGTTTTAGTAAACCATTCAACCATGCGAAGGTAAGAAGGGAGAAAAACCCAGCATTCTTCTTAGGATTGTCATGTGGGCTTCCAGAGTTCAGTTTTTTGTAAATCATCTCTGATTAGGTCCCCCTTTTTAAAATTAAAATAAAAAAGCAATGTAGTTGGCAAAAAGTGTTATCTTATCAATTATTTTCTCGAAAAGCGTCCTTGTACAAATATAATTTTCAGATTATTGGGGGCGAATTCAAGCGACAGGCAGAACGGGAAGGAAAAATAGCGAAGATTAATGGTTTGCATAATAGAAAGTCGGGAAATATTTTAGACGTTTGAAAGCAGCAGGAATTTTTTTTACCCAAGAGGGGAGGGGCAAGTAATTGTTCACGGTCAAACAAACGTCTCATTTCACTCAGCTCGATATCCCGCGACAATCCACTGTATTTGTAGCATGCACAAGTCCCAAATCATAGCAACATTGTTGACAAAATCCGCACATCCGTAGACTTATTCATCACTCTCCTATTCTTTAAATAAGACAGCTTATTTGTAGGGCGAACACAAACTAGTAGTTTTGTGATATTGCTGTCAATGCTACTAATACCCTTTCAGTATTCAACAAACCATTCAGAGGATCCAAGCCTTTTGATTTAAATTTTGAGTTAAATTTTGAGTTAAATTTTGTAGAAACTCAGACCCAAATTTGGAAACGTCACAGCTTCTGCTCGCAGTGCGTGCTGTTTATTAATTAAACTTATGATACTTATCAGTACCCCACCCGAATTTTGTCTCGCATGATTTTTCCTTTACATCAGTCATGATCAGTGAAGCAAGAAAAACGAAAAAAAGAAAAAGATCACTTTTGTTTTCACGGCATCATGCGTTTGAATAAAAGAAAGAACGCATTCCTTGTAAGTTCTAGAAAGCGTCTTTGGCGTGTAAACAAACTTTAATATACATAGATATATATAAAATACGTTTAAAGCGCCCGAAACTATGAAAGCAATGGAGCATAAGAAAAATCATATTGCTTTCACTACATCGTCTGGGAAAAAAATAAACCAACCAAGCTTGTTTTTCTTGCAGTCCTATTCCTATTTTAACTATATACTGTACCTAGCGCACTTTTCCTACATGTAGCTAATAAACGTCAATCAAGAAAATGCCTGAAAATTTGTTTATGTGTACAGTCTTTTATTACTCCTCGGGATATTTTGTTTTCAGTTCTGCAAACTTATTAAGCAGACACAAACTCCATTCCGACATCCGAGCTGGGACGTATAAAAGGGATTTGGACTGTCCGTAAGAAAAAGTCAAATATTGTCGTAATCATCATCAAATCATCCGATCGGCTGCATAGCAGGCGACAGCATTCAAGCTTGCACCAACGGCCGGTTCCTGTCTCCACAGCCAGGGCTGGCCTCAATTTATTTTGGCTCCAGCAGGCCATCCTTGCGACTCAGTTGCTTCTGAATGAACGGCGACTCGGTTATGTCTTACACTGGTGGTCTGCAGGTCTGCGTCTTTGTAGTGAGAGGCACATTTTCAGCTTGCTCATGACATAACATGGAGTTTTGTAAAACTTTTAATGCTAATTTTGCTAAATAAAATAGCAGCATTTATTTACCATTTTCCTGTTGCCATACCCTTGCTCTTAATTAATCTGTATACACTGAAAATAAAATAAAATATAAACCAACCTTCATGGATGAAAGTCGAAGACCGTAAATATCCTTGATTCGCAGGCTCCTACATCCCTATGACTTGTAATAACTAGGAGCGACATAGTTTACGCCTCGATTGTTCCAAGACGCCGTGTGTGCTCGAGTTGAAAATTTGTACCAATATACTTAAGAAGGTTTTCACAGCGGCAATGTTGGTGGTCAGGAACAATAGAAATCGTTTGCATAAAATTCGAGTTTATTCCCAACATGACTGTCGTGTAAACAACCTATTAGCGTTAGCTTTTGGGTCTCTACATAGAGTTTTCCTGACGGTTTAAATAGCGATTAAGAAATAAAATAAACTATAAACCAACTTCGATGATGGTAGTAGAAGATCCATAGATACTCTTGAATCTGCCTTGAGCGTGTTTGGCAATGCTCCTCCAACCGCGACAGTCGCGACCCTAAATTCTATCCGAGGGTGTAAATGGGGTTATGCAAATCTGCCTAACGGTCGTTGCACCAAAATTGAAATCCAAAACTTCAAATTATTTGTGAACTCTTGTGATGTAATTGTACATTGTCCTGACTTGATCGATTCCATGTTCATGTGTTTTCTCGCGTCATAGGGGTGGGCATCGAAATATTTTAGCAACAGCAAGCGTGACCGCAAGTGATCTCGGCCGTGACGAAAACAAAACAAAAACTTTTAAAACAATGAACAGGGTTGAGATCCAAGATCTCAACTATATAAGAAGCAAAACAAAAATGCGGGTCTAAAAATGGATGAAATCGTAATCCACTCTATTTATAGCATGCACAAGTCCCAAATCAGGGCAAAATTAATAACAAAATCTGCAGATCTAGACTTATTCATCACTCTCCTATTCTTTAAACTTTACGTGTCCATTATTCAAGCAGACGCCAAAATAGGCCACTCAAGTGTAGTTTTTTCAAATCAATGACTGTGAAATCTTGAGAAATATTTAATTGCATCTTTTTAAAGAATTCTATTGTTTTCGCCCCAACATGCAAATTTAAAATAAAAGTACGATCAGGACAAAACAAACAAGCTTTTTTCTCGGAGGCAATAGGCCACTCCGAAAAATACCGTAATAATCTTTTATGTGCAGGCTCAGCCTCACCAGGGTGTAATTATTCAAGTCTCCTTTGTTAGAATGGCACAATAGAATGAAGGCTATGTTCACACTTGGTGCCCGAGCACGGTGCCCGAGTACGATTATCGCAGGACACTAATGTGAACACACCTTTTTTTCAAGTACCCACGAGACCTTGTACTCGAGCACTAAAGTGGGTACCGGTTCCCAGTGTGCACGCGTTTTACGTTAGTTCCGAGGAACTACACCCACAAACCACTGCTTTGCGTACCCACAATTCCCTTGTACACTCCGAATGTGAACATGTTGATATCTTGGGTACCCAGTGTCTGAGCATAGCACCATTTTGTGCCGGTACCCAGGCACTAGTGCTCGGGCACCAAGTGTGAACATAGCCTCAGAGTACATATAGGAACGCTAGGATGTAGCATTGTGTGTTCGCATACAAATGTGCATAGCACGTGCAGTTCGTGCTGAAAACAAAAGAAATTGGAAAAATCAAGCTTCCATCACGCACCACCTAAACCTGCACTTCAAAGAGTATTATGGTATTTTTCATAGTTTCTGGAGTGGGGAATTACTTAGCGGGCCCGAAAACAAACGCTAGTGTCACGCCTGAAATATCGTGTTTTTATGACTATGGCCAGGAGCTTGCTCTATAATCTTAAAACAGAAAAAATGTCGCCGAAAGTGGTTTTAAGCTGTGTCAAAAGCAATTTCGAGATTTCTTTGGCTTTGCATTGCTACGCTTTGTGATTGAGTACAAAATCTCTGTCACTTTCCCAACCAATCAGAAGTAAAGCAAAAGCCAATCTCGAGTCGCCCGCACGCGTTTTCCCGCGCTTGATGGCGGCTTCATGTATTTGCTTCGAGTTCTGATTGGTTCATTGGATTGTCTGCGCCTGTTGTTATTGGCCAGAGTAATTACTTTGGTTTTGGGTTTTAAGGCCCAGATCAAACGTCGAACTTCACATGTGCCGAACCTAATGCAAATGAGCAAAATCTATTGTTCTTGCTCATGTAAATTAGGTTCGGCACATGTGAAGTTCGACGTTTGAACTGGGCCTAAGACAGTCAATAGACAAATTCGGCTAACGCATTGTTGTACACAATTCAAACCTTTTGGGATTAGAACTCTTTGTTCGTGATATTTCCATATCATTGAAGCATTGACATGGAAATTATATGGAAATAATGTGAACAAAGAATCTTATTCCCAGAAGGTTTGAATTGGGCACAACAATGCGTTAGCCGAATTTGGGGTTTACCTCGGTGTAAAAACCTGTGACTTTTTCCTTTGTTTTCTACCTTTGTTGTCTTGCACTCCATTGTTTCAGTACCTTTTGTTTTCTTTGTTTTACGTCACTCGTGAGTTGGTAGGTTTTCACACCGAGGATGAGCCCGAATTTGTCCATTGAAAACCGCCCTGATATACTAAACGAAAGATTCGATCGCATTAGAAGCTGACGTTTCGAGTATATGCTTTAATTTGTCAAAAAAAAAGACATGAGTAACAATACTTTACAAAATTTATTTCATTTAGTAACACAAATAGAATACGATTTATTACAAAAAAAAACATTAAATACACTCTTATTATTAATTTCAGTATCAAAAATATAATGACTTACCATTTCCTAACTTATTACAAAGCCCAATTGCAAAAGCTACTTAATTTTCCAGTACAAAATACTTCCACAAAAGCTGTTTTTCTTAAATGATACATCTATAACGGGTGACCCTTTCCCTATATCTGACCTAGATGGTTTTCACTCACGTGACCTTCAGTCCTGTGGGACTCAAATAACAAAGGCCATGGCGGCCATGTTGGTGCACAAAACAAAAGAAGTTCATTAAAATTCTTTTGTAGGTGTGCACCAACATGGCCGCCGTGACGTAACGTGAAAACCATCTTTGCTGATGTCATTATTGACATTTTGCTTCATTAGAATACGAATCTGCACAGAAAGGGAATATGCTAAATAAGAATTGACTTTAAAAGTTGAAAGAGCTTGTTAAACTTAGTAATCTACGCAATTTTCAGCTTTTTTCATGCAATATTTTAGGAAATATCTGCTATCAAAAACTGTAAAATTGTTGGGTGGCAAAAGTGCTAATACAGCATTGCATGAAGTGTATCTAGTATATCGGGTTCAAATTTTCAGAGAAAGCCAATTGTGCTATGCCCTTTCAATATTCAGAGTTGATTTTTTTGTAGGTAGGTTAGAGATTGAGGCGCATATGCTAATGACGCAAAAATGGTACACAAAGCTTCCCCTATACTGATGGCCTACTTTTGTCCTAATCCAGACATAAACTAAAACTGAAATGGCATCGACCATTACTAACGGCTTGGTTACCATCGACCATTAAAAAAACATCAGATAACATCCACCTTCAACACCTCGGACACTTATTGAGAACTACATAACGTAATGTCGACACTTGTGTAATAAAGGAAGTCTAAAGTCCCCACTCGGGATTGAACCTGTGACCTCAGAGCTAGGCTTTGACTTACATAGCCTACATTACCAGAGTACCACCTTGCTTCTCGGGTTGTTTAGGCCTTAATTTAACTATATGAACGTTAACCCTAACTAAAAGGTAACCAGTTAATCCGTTATATAAGTCTCAATAAGGTGTCCGAAGTGGTGATAACCTAAAGATGGCATCGACGAAGGGAAATAAGCGACACAAGCGTAGGCAAAAGAATAAGCATGCGCACAAACGACCATGGGCACGAGCATAAGTACAATCACAAAACAAACGTAAGCGCAAGCTACAGAATCAAACATGTTAATCCTGTTTCCCGCCTTCGTTTCAACAAGTTTGTGTACATCTGAGTCTTGTGTTTGTGACGCTGGTGCACCACGCCTAATTTTATTTCGGCTCTAATAGTTATTGACAATTAATTTGTTTCACAGGTTACGGGGGTAATGTCAATGCGATTATGCGAGTTTTGGTCAAAACTGTATAAAATAATCACTAAGCACCTACGCTCTTTCACACTGAATGATCTAAGAGAGCGAGAAGAAAATATGAAGTGATTCCTCGAAGAAAATCACTTAATCAGATTTTATGCAATTATGCCAAAACACAAGGAAAATAGTTCAATAAAATTAGCCAATGTTTTCAAGTTGTAATCCATTTCCATTCACGTCATCCCCAGCCAGAGATATTTTTTCATAGTTTCAGTTCGATAGAACAGTTATTGTTAACAATATTTTCAGATTTTTGTTGATACAAATATGATCTATTTTGGCTTTTCGAAGTGATGCTAAAAATAGGCCCTTTGCAGCTTGGGGTCACGTGAATACTTTGAACAAATTATTTTATATCATATGGGCTGTAATTTAAGACCACCAGAAATGTCAAAAGCATGACAAAATTAGTTAAATGGCGAGGTTTGAGCCCTATTAGGGTGAGTTTTTATAACAGTTTCAATATTTGAAAAATTTAAAGGAGAGAAAGGCAACTTTTCCCATACAAATCCTTTAAAATTTTTCAAAAATTCAAACTGTTATAAAAACCCATGGTAAAAACGCACCCTTAAACGCTAGAGGCATCAAACTTAGCTATTTAACTAATTTCGATTTGTTCTTTTCATTTGTGTTTAATAAATGATCCGAATAAGAAGAATAGCGCTTAAAGGCTATGCACGATGGAATGTCAACTTTTTTCATTGTTACAACTAGTGATCTCATTGGCCTAGACTCAAAAACTGCTCAAACGATAAGGTTCAATGTGCATTTTATCTATATATTTTTTTTTAGGTTTCAAGTAATTTGAGACCCAATCGCAAAACATACAAGTTTTAAAAGATATTGTATTTGGGGAACTTCATCAAAGAAGGAAAATTATTAGCTATTGTCTTCTGCTATTCTGATTGGTTAAGCACTAACATTTCCTAAAATTTATTTGACACAAATGGATTTTCTTTATTTTTATAATGAAATATAATTATGAACCATCAGCTCCTCCTCTATTCTTGAAACCAAATATATTCTATGTGGGAAAGAGCCAATGCCGCAGAACAATGAAGTTTACCATAGTTCATATGTGGAGCATTACTTAAAGGGAGGGTTTCACGGTTCGGCGCATGTGCAAGCTATCACGTAACCCATTTAATTTCATTATTTAGACCAATCGGAAGCGAGTAGATAACTCTGGCGGGAAATTTGCCCGTGAAAATGTCGCTGATTGAATGGATGATTATACATATCCATGTGCGCCATGAAAGCCACTAGAGCGTAGAATAAATCCTTCGGGTCAAAGGTTTTATTCAGTGTTGACTTTGTCGGTGTAATCCGTTGAAATTTTCTGTGAATTTTGGTCATCCTTCGCTTTGTTTGGACTAACTATAGTAATGTGATTATTGAAGTAAATGCGAGTGGTTTTTCAACCGATAAAATTGGTAAGCAAGCGAATAAAGCATTTTAATCTGTGCACATGCGCTGAACCGTGAAACCATCCCTTTAAGGTTATAGGTCATTATTACGTGTTAAGTGGGTCACATGACCCGCTAGCTGCAAAGAGCCTATTAGCGACATTGCCACTTTAAGTAAAATCAACCTACTTTTAATTCTAATTGTTTGTCCCTGCAGGATTCTTGAGGTATATGATTCTACTGGACGGTCATTTCAGTGGTATCCGGCCCCGAGATGTCCTTTATACGCTTGCGTTTGAAAAACCCAAGCTAAAATGTGAACGAGATAAGGGAATTAACAGTACATCCACTTCTATTACGGTATACAGCTATCAGTACTTAATAATAGCAAAATTGAAAACGTTTAAATTTTATTCTTGATAATGATGCTGGATGCATCGAAACGTCGATACATTCTTATTCTAATATTTATTTGGAAATGCTTGAACAAGCGACAGATTATTCTATCTGTTAATGTTCTGGTAAGACAAAACAAAATCAAGCTAAAATGTGAACGAGATAATTAAGGCAATTAGCAGTTCATCCATTTCTACAACGGTATGCAGCTAACAGCACTTAACAATAGTAAAAAATCGTTAACGTTCTGATACCTGTTCATTCTCAGAAACAAGCTTACGCTCATTAAGTTTAGTTCTAACTTTTGAGTCTGTGGAGGGTATCAGTAAAACGCGGGGTCGGGGTCGGGGTCGGGGTGGGATAAGGTCTAGGATTAGGCGTAGTGTTAAGATTAGGTAAAGGGATTATATTTAATCCCATACCTAATCCTAGACCTAATCCCACCCCGACCCCGGCCCCGACCCCGCGTTTTACTGACACCCGTCTGCGGATGCACAAAGCATGACCATTCAAATGAAAGCTATACAAAAGTACTTTCTAGCTTGTTTGCCTGTGGATAAAATCACAAAGTATGACCATTCAATTGAAAGCTACTCAGTTTTCTTTCCTGTGGTGTTTTTTATTATATTTGTGCTGTTCAAGGTGGTTCTAACTTTTAATCTGCAGATGAAAACCTAAAGCGTGACCACTCAAATGAAAGCTATTGAGCAGTACTTTCCTGTGGTGCTGTTTATTATGCTGTACAAGGTGATTCTAACTTTTGAGTCTGTGGATGAAAACCTAAAGTGTGACCATTCAAATGAAAGCTACTGAGCAGTACTTTCCTGTGGTACTGTTTATTATGCTGTACAAGGTGATTCTAACTTTTGAGTCTGTGGATGAAATCCTAAAGTGTGACCATTCAAATGAAAGCTACTGAGCAGTACTTTCATTTGGTGCTGTTTGTTATGCTGTACAAGGTGATTCTAACTTTTGAGTTTGTGGATGAAATCATAAAGTGTGACCACTCAAAAGAAAGCTACTGAGTAGTACTTTACTGCGGCACTCTTTGTTTCTCGAAATTTTGCATATTTTTCGTGCTTTTATTTTGGCTGTCTTAGGTAGTGAAAGGATATAGGGACGCTATATAAAAAAATGGAACCAATCGGAGTCGTACAATCCAAATCTCTTTCAAAAGCGCTCCTTACATCATCACACAACCTGTGATCGATATTTGTAACGCAACGATTTCAGAGAGTTATCACGCAATACATCTACTTTCCCCTTCTACTCCCTCCAAAGAACGGGCGAAAGGGTTAGAATGTTAGTTGAATCCAAGTAGCTTTTTAGATTAATATAGTTACATGTTACAATGACACGCTAATAGCCACGCCAAGTGAATGTTTGTTACACATTTAAAGGGATATAATCTACTGTACTATTAAAAAAATTTACACCAAAGTCAAATAAATGCGTTACCAGGCCCAGCCACAAATATCTGGATATTTTTAAAGGTCTTTAAAGACATTTAGCAGGTGCTGGGCTGTTTAGAAAAATTATTGATACACCTGATTGCAATATGGTTGTCATAGAAAATGAAAACTGAAAAAGTTAAATAGGAAATTATTAGCTTAATCGTAACAGCTTGCACCATTGACAGGAAACTCACACGTTTAAGGCTGGAAGTTAATCGTGCAATTAAGATAACGTGCTTTACCTGTATTCTGAGGCGTTTTGAGGCTTTTCCTTTGGGCTTTTTTGTACGCCTAATTAATTCCTATTGGCCTTTTTTTCATTTTTCGTTTTTTCATTTTTCTATGACAACGTTATTGCAGTTATAATATTTAGAATTTTTCTTATAGGTTTTATGCATATTTTCTGAACATTTGAAGTTGTTTTTCTCAATTTAGTGCCAACAGTAATTCGATTCAGCGGTTTCTTTTCTGAATAATGTATCCCATAAGTCTTATGGTTGCCAGTACTGAGAATGAAGTTGAATTGGTCGAAGTTGCGCCGGGAATCATGTGTTATATATTATGACACTTTTATTCTTTTCAGTCAAAACTAGTAGGATATTATTTCTTTTTAATAAGAAATATAACAAGACATTTAGATATCTTTTCGAGATATTTAGAACTTTTTTTTTTTTTTTTTTTTGGGGGGGGGGGGGGGGGGGGGGTGGGGGGGTGGGGATTTCCAGAAGCTATGTATACAATTTTACGAGATATTTGTGGCTGATCCTATGCGTTACGCTTGTTCCTTGTTGTGTTACATTGTTACATTGTTACATTACGTTTCAGCGTTACATTTGTTCCTCAGCGTTGTTCGGTGTCACGCAGAGGTTATTTTGTGTTCATAGGTATACTCTCCTCCATAGGATCGGAGATATCCTTTGCTCGTTTCCTTTTGAAAAATCCACACTAAAGAAAAAAGCAACAATCAATCACAAGCTGGACTGGGTGTAATCGGTGATTGCGTGACGGAATCCGTGAAAGCGTGACGGAGTCCGTGACCATGATGCATGAGGTTACGCCATAACTGAGTGATGCGATGGTTCTTTGCAGAGTGGAATAAGCAAATGCCAGTTTACGTGCATTGCTGTACCGGCAATTCCCTTTACCTTAACTTCAAGATTTTATGTGTTTAGCGTTTTTATATTATACACTGCTTAGGGCCTGGCTACAGTGGGAAACATTGTTGAGGAAGAAAATGGTTCCTAGTTAACCGCGCGAGAAACAAATGTTTCGAAAGCTTTCCGGACGCAAGGAAATGTTATCAGCGAGGTCAAACGTCGCGCAAACACGAAAGGCAGAAAAAATACCACGTGATCATGATTTTCCCGCCATTTTTCACGTTTACTGTCTGCCGTTTGCTGTTGTTTGTGTCTACACGAGAAAGGCTGTTTTCACGGCCATAAACAACACGAGTATTCATTTCTCGTTGCGCAGCCGACGAGTCATGCTTTCGTGTAACAAATTTATGCAAATTTATGCACGCATATTTTTGTTTTTGCCGACGACTTTATGGCTTTCAGCCATGAAGTACATACCGCAAAATCTCTCCGTGTGTTGACTTGAGAAACAGAAGAAAGAATTACACCATACAAGTTTTCAAGACAATGCAAGGCGTTCATGAATGGATAGGTCGTTTGATATTGTGTTCGACACTTATTGCTGTGGGATTTTTGCTCCGGCAAGTTTTCTAATTAACTAATTAAGTAACTTGCACTTTGCTCAGCGATCGAGGATTCAAGAGTCGGCTACTAAATGTATAGAATGTAGTGCTGTCTTACTTTTTAGACATTAGCTTATATTTCTCCGTAAATGCACTCAAAACACTCAGGAATCAATACTGCAATGGGTTAAAGACGCCACGAGTTCAAGCTGTGTACAGCTTCTTGTCACAGTATTTCGAAACGTTCGACTGCATTGACAATACTATTCTTTCAGCCCAATATTCCTTTATTTTATATTCTATGTGAAATAACTGACAAAATATAAATGAACTCGCACATAGAGCTTATATGGAAAAATTGAGAAAGCGAAAAGCCAATTTACAGTTGCCTGCTTACCTGCTTAGTGACCTGGCCTTTGAGTGAAAGTGAGGCAGAAGTTGACCATGCTTTGAAACAAACCTTCCTGCTTTTCATGTCAATCATATGCTAACCGGTTTTTGTTCAACATGATTTACACATGAAAAGCAGGACGGTTTGTATCAAAACAGAGTCAACTACAGCCTCACTTTCACTCAAAGGCCAGGGTACTAAGCACACAACGGTAAAATGGTCTATTGAATGATAACAAAAACACTCTTTCTCCCGGACGCAAATTTTGCTTCTGAAGCATAAGCTTTCCAGTTTCGCCACATTGTAAGAAGCAATATTTCAGTCACAATGTTTCCAAGTTTAGCCAGGTCCTTAAAATAAATTACGACCTTAGTTAAAAGAAGCAAGCAGAACTTCTGTTAATATGCATTATTTTAATAGCCGGTACCTTCACCTAACATGTTACTAATACATTTTTGCATTTATGGCTGTTACACTGCTTGCAATGAATTACGTTATTTTTACGTTTAAGGATTTTAAACCCCGGTCGAAATAAGTCGCAAGTCAACTCAAATTTAAACTACGGCCAGATGGAGTTCCGACTTCGTTCAATTGCGACTATAATTCCAGGGCATTACAATACAGTTACAACATCTCGATACACTTCCAAAGTGCTTTACACTTAAAACAGCGATTACACTTACAACGTGCTTAAACGTACAATGTTGCGTTAATGGTGCTTCACACTTACTTACAACGGTGCTTTATACCTTTAACAATACTTAACTGTGCTTATGTGATACATGTATGATATAGTCTGTTTATGTAAAATGCGAATGAAAGAGCTCAGGAGAAAGATATTTTCATAGGTCAATGTCGAGGCCCGAGAAAGCGGGCGACAATTTATGATGTCAACACGACGTCTGAGGAGACATCCATACTGATGATGTCACTCATCCCATATTTGGCAACAATTCTGAGTAAACAGTTTACCTTAATACACTACCGAGCTCCAGTGTCCTCGCTGGCCCGTGTTTAGGGCAACTAAACGTGTGCCTACTTACATGGTCAAGCCCAAATCGTACCGTCCAGAAGGACGTCAGACACCTTATTGAGACTTTTAAAACGGAGTAACTGGTTAGCTTTCAGTTGAGGTTAGGGGTAGCAGTTTATATAGTTAAATTTAGGACTAAGCAACACGAGAAGCTAGGTGGTACAGTGGTACGGTAGGCTATGTGATCCTAAGTGTAGCTGAGGTCACAGGTTCAATCCTGAGTGGGGATTTTAGATTTTCTTTTTTTACACTTAAAAAATTATTAAAAATAAAATTCGAAATGTCGACATTACGTTATGTAAGTCTCAATATGGTGTCCAACGTCCTTCGGGACGGTATGATTTAGGCACAACCTACTTACACGCTACCCAGGTTTGTGTAAGCTTTGCCCCGACGCCCGCGCCCCATCGCATGACACACGGCGCACCTCATATTACTCTTATCCAATCTCTTCTCGCCCAACGTTACCTTGGAATTGGTCGTTACAAATTGAATCATCTTCACGTGTACATGAATGCATAATTTTAAAGAGATAATTGATCTCCACTTTATCGTCTATCTTCAAAAGTTCTAGACTGCACTGGAGTGATTTGCAGCTCGGCTGGCGACAACCCTATTAGAAACCGTACCATCACTGGAAAAGTTGAAAATTTACATGGACATGTAAATCCAATTTACAAAATGTAAATCTGGATTTACATGATTTGTAAATTGTAATTAACATATTAAGGATTTGTAAAAAACAATTTACATGTTATTTACATGTTTCAATAGATCATGTAAATGTACTGTAAATAGTGATTTACAGGGTCGTTTTCTGGGATTACAATTTGAAGAACATGTAAATAACATGTAAATTTTTTTAGGTAGATTTACAGTATCTTCGTTTGTAAATAACATGTAAATGTTTGGAATTATCCTGTAAATAACATGTAAATGTCTTTACCACAAATGGGGCTGTTGAAACACTGTAAATTAAATTTACATGTTTTATTGGATCATGTAAATGTACCGTAAATAGTGATTTAAGTAAGTGAGAAAAGGGGGGCTATTGAAACTGTGTACTGTGGAGTCTCAGTATCGAACTTCTTGATAACTAGAACTAAAGGCTGTTTCCCCTGCTTCACTCTATTGTAATTATTCGTTACCCCCAATAACTTGAAGGTCCATGCAGGTCCTCTTTCCAGATCGAATTGGAATTTAGAATGTTGGTTTTTTTAGGACAGGGAAAAACCGTAGTGCCCGGAGAAAACCTCTCGGAGCAAGGAGAGAACCAGCAACAAACTCAACCCACATATGACGCCGGGACCGAGGATCGAACCCGGGCCACATTGGTGGGAGGCGAGTGCTCTCACCACTACACCACCCCTGCTCCCCTAAAAGCCATACAATCGGATTTCATCGAAGCTTACAACTTTTATCGATGGTAACTTCTTTACTATCTATAGCTTAAAATGCACTTATTGAGAACTGCATATTTATGGAATCCATATCTGTAAAAACCATGTAATTGTAAAAAGGAGACGCTAGAAACTGTGTAACAATGAATCATGTAACCCTTTAAAAGTCGTGTAAATGAAAATAGCGAGACCAGGAGCAGATTGATAAACACATGGGATAAATCCCTGTAAAAGAAGCGCTTGAGCGTGCACTCGGGCCGGCATATTGTTGATTGCCGGCGTCATTCGGGAAATAAAACTGCAACAACAGACAGAGCCAACGTCAAGATTACTTAGCGTTCGGTATTGGTAGAATAGCTTAACGGAATAATAAAAGTACGAATAATTTATTTGAAAATGATGTCGCGCATGTGACGCGTGACGCGTGACGCGCGACAGAATTCTCATGGAAAACAAGGCGGTCCCCTTATTGAAATTGTTCCAGCA
The DNA here is from genome assembly GCA_022457155.1 of Cladopsammia gracilis. Classification (NCBI taxonomy): domain Eukaryota; kingdom Metazoa; phylum Cnidaria; class Anthozoa; order Scleractinia; family Dendrophylliidae; genus Cladopsammia; species Cladopsammia gracilis. The sequence continues at coordinate 1,699,755 of JAJGOT010000098.1, read as the reverse complement.
GTGATAAAGTAAAAACTAAAATAATAAAACAGGCCAACTTTAAATTGCGAAGAGTGATTCGTAGAAGTCTGAAAAGTTGCGTATTCTATGCCAAATGTTCAGGTTCAGTGGGTTGAGTAAATGGCTGATATCTCGTCAGCACCTGAAAACGTTTACCCATTACGAGGATCCTGGTCGATCCTGGGGTTTTTCAGTTATTCTAGGAGCGAAAGCAAGATTCTCCTCAGCCGACTTCTTGAAAACGGGGAAGTCTTTAGGACGTATGAAAGGGTACAATCTATGTCCTTATACATGACGCATCCACCTCGGATTGATATAAGGCCGCTGACCCGAAGTCAGCGAAGGCGGGATATTTTCAACGGTCAATGGCGGTCGAATTTGACTTCTGGCGAGGCTTCGGGCCTTAAAACGGCTTTATTCAGTGGAAATCTCGATACAAAACGCCGTAAAAGAATGAAGAAGAACCCACGCATCTTTGCAGGTATGTTTTACCGCTGGGTAGCGTTTCGATTTAATTTGTACAGTCAACCACGCGTGCATTTCTGGCATGATTCTGCTTGTAACTCAAATGTGCACAATGTTTGTTCAGATTCAATTGATTTTCGAAATGCTAAATGCTCAAATCAGTCTAGTTTCATAAAATTGGTGGGAAATTTCACTTTAAACTGTCACAACTTGATAGAAAATGAATCGAAAAAGATCAGATTTGAGAAATACACATGGTACATTTTATAGAGGGTTACAAGAACACATGTCAATACATGAACGCTCGTTGATATTTACAATAAGTTTATACCTGCAAAGCTTTACATAACATGAAGGGGGCTTGTTCTCATGGCGGTTGCCCTTACTTGGAAATACCTTGAATGCTTCAAGCTGTTTGTAAGCTTATATGTAAATGTATAACTGATAAAATATTTAAATCTTTAAAACAACAACATTAAGTTTAAATTAAGCTTAAATGTGCAGATTGTATTGTGACTGGTCAGTATAAATATAGGTTATTCAGCGAAAAGTTGTGTAATATGCTTTGTATTTTTACATGTCAGGTGAGAAAAAATAAAAGCTGTCAAGTTAAAATGCCCAGCCCCATTACACAACTTTCTGCTGATTAAATTGTTTGTTATACATGTACATGTTATTATTATATAGTTTACCGATTATTACTACTATGCAGCAATCGTCTTTTCCAAAATCTAAGTTTTTGAAAAAAAATTACTGTTTACCCTAGCCTATGGTCAGACAAGTGTAATAAATAAAGGTTATTCAGCGTGAAGTTGTGTAATATGGCTGAGTATTTTTACAAGGCTTAAAAAAATCAAAACTGATGAGTAAAAATGCCCAGCTGTTACTCAACTTTTCGCTGATTAAGTTCATTATTTTTAGATGCAAATAGTTCGTAATAAATAGATGTAAATAGTTCATAATGTAATATAGTGCATGACCCCACGAGCTTTCTAGCTTTAATACCCATTGTGCTTAAATAACAGTAACTTACTTATTATACAACGGGAACCTTCTCCTAAAACTAAGTTTTTGAAACTGCTTAACCTAACGCATGGTCAGAAGAGTGTAATAACGTGTCATATTTGAACTCAATTTGATGCGTATTTGCACTCTGAATGCTATGTCAAATAATAACTTTGCATATTTGACTTGTTTTGCTGCTTATTCTTGCCATCAAATGCTATGTTGTGTTATAAATTAAAGTCATTATAGACTTAAGATTTTGGACTCCAGACTGAGTATAAAATGCTGACTATATTAATATACAGTTGTAAGACCAAAACTATTTTTTAGTGCCTACAGCGGTGTGCAGCTATGATTACAGATTAAATATGTTCACAGTTATCCTGTGTGATTGTGAAAAATAGAATACATCTACTTGAAGGCTTGCATCTGTAGTAGGACAGTTTTACAGCAGATTGCTTGATAGATTAAGTCATAAATTAGGATCAAGTGACAGTTTTGGTCTCAGTCTGCATTTTATACCCACTGCACTTGATACAAATGTACCTAATATGCACTTATGCCAGTCTGTAATCTGCAATCTGAATTTTAAAACATACAAGATTGTAACTTGATTGATCACCTAAAGACAGTAATCTTACATAAAAAAACCGGTTGGTCTTGATGAGTCAGAGTGGGATTGACTTGAGTTGTACATCGTACTATGGAGTATTAAAGTTAAAAATTATTGGTCGCCTCACAGCACATTATTCAAAATGAATGTTTATACACTGTAATTGTGAATGGATTGTATCATTCTTTTCAAACTCCCAATGTGAAATCAAATATTCTAATTCAGTTAAAACAAAAAAGGTTAAGTAATAAATAACCAAATGTACAGCCGTAAATGTAACTGTACAGAGAGGTGACGGTGTTTTTCTTATACATGTACGGCGGTGTAGGTTACATTGTGACTTGGAATTTTTAGTATCAATATGAAGTGCAAGCTAGGTAATGTAGGATTCAAAGAAATTCTCTTTTCACTGTATTATATGTATTGTGGTTCATGGTATTTTAGAGTGTGAATATACATCAAGACAAAAGCAAAATTTATGCTTTACAGTGTTCTGTCTTCAAACTACAATGTACATGTACACTGAAAGGAGGATATTACTGTCTTCCTAGCATGCTTTGGATAAAATTCAGGTGAATGACTTTTGCTTTTGTTAGTCACAGCAAAATATACAGTGAGATGGAATAAAACTGAATGATTCATGCTCATACCATAGAAAATTCAGAAAATTGTGAGAAAAACGAAGATTGATTTTGAACTAAAAATAACATAACCATAGACAAACACAGCAGGACAGTTGTGTGCTGAGTAGTTGAGCTGAGTAGCTGTTGTTTTATATTTTTACTAGCTGGAATTATTTCACCGGCTCTGTTCACCGGTGTTAGGTTCAATAAGTCAAAGCAAGCAGATATACAGATATTTCTTCTAATTAAGCCAGCATTGTTTTTAAATTTAAGCGGCCTTTAAAAATATTCTGTAAAGGTAAACAGAATAAATAGGTTAACATTTCTTTTGAATACAGTCGAACCTCCCGTAAGCAACCACCCAAAATGTCAAGCCTAGGTGGTCGCTTACGGGAGGTGGTCGCTCACATGTACAAGAGTGCAGACCATATTGGGTCAAAATTTTGCCTTATTACCATATGGTAACTGCAGAGACTTATCCCATGTGCCAATGCCCATCTAAACCCATGTAATAACGTTTAGTAGTTACAAGTCAGTTTTCATTCTTAAGACGATGTTCATTTATATTATTTACATCAACCATACCCATCTTATTCACTGGTAATATGAGGATAATATACAATTTAATGCAGCAGTGATATGGGAGTAAGGTTCATATTTTCTCATTTTTATTTTCACATTAGAAATGGCATCATTCAAAGAGATTCAAGGAGAGCTTTTTATGGTGAGAGAATAATTGATGTTATATGTCCATGTACACATTAAGGCTGTTTTCTAACAGGAGCCTGGTAGCAATTAGGCACCCAAGTAACTGACATGGGCACCAACATGTACAATGTGTTAATATTTTGCTGCAGCACCAAACATTCAAATGAGATCCTTAGGTCTGATCTAAAATCAGCAATATAGTTGACTACTGTATGGAATAACATAATTTGGTGTTGTTGTTTTTTTCTTTTGACCTAGACATGATTAATTTACCCTGCCAAACTTTTGTGGTATAATCTGATAAACTGCAGCTAAATGTATGGCACATTGTGTATTTTCTTGAGTTAATGTTGAACATGGTCTTTGTTTAAAACTTGGTCTTGTTAACCAGAACAATTTGAACCAGGTGTTTATTCAGGGACCAGCATTTTATTCATTGTCCCTTGGTGACTGATTTTTTTATCAGTTCCTAATTCTCAGAAACTCATGACTGTGTTTTATTGATTTTCTCTGGGAAAATTGGATTGTGATCACTGTGTTAATAGGAAACCTTTGATCCAAGACCAAAGTCCATTTCTTGTTACTGGTCATGATTTTCCATACATACCTTAAAAATCCCGGTTATACAATGTAAGCCCACCCAGTTATAGGCCCACAAAATTCTTCCAGTTATAACCCCTTCTGAATGTAAGCTTCCACATCTCCTCCACAACAATTCTTTACATCAAGAACATTAACTGACTGAAATAATTGGACAGTATAGTATCACAATATTTTGTGCTTACCATCCATTAAACTCTTACAAATTTGTATCACGAAACCGGTCTAGCTGCTGTGTGCTGCCCACTTTTCTTTTGATAAAAAATGGATGCGAAGGGCAGTTGCCTTAGTTATCAGGCAGACTACTACAAGACAGACTTCTGCTCATTGCAGCTGTTTTTTTTTTTTGTTTTGTTTCGCAGGCTTCTGCAAGAGCAAGATCATCCCCATGGCCAAACTCTGGCAGAAAACATACCAAAGCTGTAGTCAATGTACACTGTACAGTGTACATGTAGCTTTTTGAAAGGAACAATGCAAAACAGAAACAAATAATTCTAAAAAAAAATGATCAGTTACTGTGCCATATAGGATCTACTAAAAATAGGATATGAGTTATATAGTCAGGCATAAAATGCCATTTTTTTATGACAAAAGACCATGCCATAGTCAGCTGCCATTGTGTTTGCATGTAAATGCTGACCTTATTGGTGTGGAAATGACAAAATTCAATGAAAATATATTTTGACAAATTCTTCTGAAAACTTGCTTGAATATTATTTAGTCATGGGCAGAAAAATACCCACTTATGTTCTGGCCAAACTGACTGGCAAGTATATGTCTAGATGCAAGTTGTTCCAAATTGTAAACAAGCCATTTCAATGTACACGATAACTTGCAGTGGTTGACTAAGTGATATTAGAGAACTTAAGATCTACAATGAACGAGACAACGACAACCTCTATAGACCGCAGGAGGACTGGTCCGAGGACATCGGTTTTGGTGGGAAAATGAAATCTTAAGATGCGGCCGGCAGGTAGACGACGACTTATTTTGACTTGGCTTGTTGAAAACGTCTCGCTCAAGATGAGCTTCTTTTTTTTAGCCATGGATTAAACTTTATTAACAACGAAGAATTTCCAGTTTTGTTTGACCTGTTTGAGTCCAAAAATCCTGATTTTTCTCCATGGAGAATATCGAAAGTTCATGCTGTATGAAATGGCCGAGTCCGAGTGTTTGGCCGAGTTCCCGGCACATTAGTATATCGTGTTCGGAATTGCATACAAAGTTTGGATCCCAAAAAATAAACACAATACACAATTAATTACAAGAGTTGACAAAAACAATGTATTTGGCTGTGAGTCTAAATAATCAGATCTGCAAAAAAGTTACAAAATGAAACGGTTCACTGCTGAAGATTCAATATATTTTTACATATCACAGAGACGAAAATTCCAGAGTACAAGTGATTAAATTCTTCTATTCAAGGCTTGTGGCCAGCTGCTTGCAGTCATGAATATTTTTTTCCGATCCAGTTGTTTTGACTGTAAGGGCAAGTTTTAAAGATAAAAATACATTTACGACTTACTGGTTCGCCTTTTCCTCGTCTTGCCACCAGTTAGTAAACAACACGAAAACACACACATTGTATACTGTCAAATTTTTAATCCAATTCCCTGGCTTCATAAAATAGACAAGCAAAAATGAAACTCCTTTGCACGACAATGTGAAACTACTGGCTTGGTCGTTGTAGACGAGAGGACGACAACAGAATTGGTGGGAAAATCGCGTGAATCTCACTTCTGGTCATCGTCCATGTTGTCATCGTGGATCTTAAGTTACCTATTAAAAGCTTGCGTCAACTAGAATCTATGCTTGATTGAATTGGACAAAAGTTATTGATGCAAGTTATTTTTTATGTCGACTTGTCTCTCCATTTGGCCAGGGCTACAGATTTATGATGTTTTTTTTTTTCAACAAGTGAAAGATAATTAACATATAGTCTTAGGAGAGGACCACTCTGTGAATCACTACTGGTGACGTTGGCATCCTCAATAAAGATTATTATTATCATTAACATGTATGCATTTAAAGTGACATGCCTTGCCTTGCAAATTCCGTTTAAAACTGTAAAGTTGTAGTCATGTTTGTGGCATGGAATATTTTATGTGACAAAAGGAACCAGCATTAAATTGAAACAAATTGCATTGCTAGACTGACAGTTGTACTTCTCTAAACAGTAAGGTCCTCAAATTATGGTATGGTGTTGCAAAAATGCTTTTCAGTTGGAGACACAGCATTGAATTTACATGTTATTTACATGGTCTTGATAGCCCCCCTTTTTCAATTTACATGTTATTTACAGGGTCTTGATAGCCCCCCTTTTTCAATTTACATGTTATTTACAGGGTATTGATAGCCCCCCTTTTTCAATTTACATGTTATTTACAGGGTATTGATAGCCCCCCTTTTTCAATTTACATGTTATTTACATGGTCTTGATAGCCCCCCTTTTTCAATTTACATGTTATTTACAGGGTATCGATAGCCCCCTTTTTCAATTTACATGTTATTTACATGGTATTGATAGCCCCCTTTTTCAATTTACATGTTTTTTACAGGGTATCGATAGCCCCCCTTTTTCAATTTACATGTTTTTTACAGGGTATTGATAGCTCCCCTTTTTTCAATTTACATGTTATTTACATGGTCTTGACAGCCCCCCTTTTTCAATTTACATGTTATTTACAGGGTATCGATAGCCCCCCTTTTTCAATTTACATGTTATTTACAGGGTATTGATAGCCCCCCTTTTTCAATTTACATGTTATTTACATGGTATTGATAGCCCCCTTTTTCAATTTACATGTTATTTACAGGGTCTTCATAACCTCCGTTTTCTAATTTACATGTTATTTACAGTCTCTCTTTTTAAATTTACATGCTGTGTACAAAGTCGCCTTTTCCAATTTACATGTTATTTACATGGTCTCTGTTCCTATACCTTCAAAATTTACAGCCTATTCACTATAATTTACATGTTTCAGCTCTAATATTTACATGTTATTTACATGATTATTGATAACATGTAAATGTCCAAATAGTCTGTAAATTATCGTTTACAGTCTATTTTCAGTGATTTACATGTTATTTACATGTTATTTACATAGTATGTAAATTTTCAACTTTTCCAGTGCATGATGGGACACTATACATAACCGTACCATGAAAGTTAACTCAACCCTTTGAATGAATAACTGTAACACGATAGTTAACGCATTAAAAAATTCATTGAATCCTTAAAAACGAAGGTCACACGATCTCAAACAGGTCTAAAAGTAAGCCAAGGTAAAAAGGTCTATCTTATCCTAAAAATGTCCACCACGCCTACAAGTATTAGCAGCTTACCTTGTACAGCGCAGCTATCGCGCCTCCTAGCAGTAACACTCCGCCGAGTACGGCCAAGAAGATTACCCACCAAGGTGTCTTTTGCTCTTGTCCCTTCGTTTGAGCCGGTTTAGCCGTCGTTATGATCTGCAAAAAAATCAAAGGCTCCTATGAACCAACTCCTGGATACGAAACGCTCGGAGCCTCCCCTCTGCTAGACGTTTTGATTCACCGACCACCTATCTCCTACCCCCTGCGTCCAACTTTCCACCCTCCGGTTGTGCCTAAAGAATACCGTTCAGAGGGACGTCGGACACCTTATTAAGACTTATATAACGTAATGTCGACACTTAGAATTTTATTTTCAATAAGAAAATCTAAAATCCCCCACCCAGGATTGAACCTGTGATCTCAGCTAGGCTTAGGCTTAGATAAACTTATATAAATATGTTCGTTCATATTTCCACTGAAGAAGGGCAAAGCCCGAAACGTTTGGAACTTATTCAAAAACTTTGGCACTTTAAAATACCATTTATAAAAGTTTTTCATGAAATCAAGTGCCACGCAGCCACCGAACTTCTTACCAAATTAGGCTTAGATAGCCTACCGTACCACTGTACCACTGTACCACTGTACCACCTAGCTTCTCGGGTTGTTCAGGCCTAAATTTAACTATATAAACTGCTACCCATAACATCAACTGAAAGCTAACCAGTTACTCCGTTATATAAGTTTCAATAAGGTGTCCGACGTCCTTCTGAACGGTATTCTTTAGGCTTAACCCCACCCTCCTCCCTCTCTAACGCCGTCCTCATGGGTAAGGCAGGTGACCATTATATATCGCGGATTCAATGTTAACAGCAGATCGATCGATCGATCGATCGATCGATCGATCGATCAATCGATCGATCGAGTGAAAGTCTCCCACTACTATAACTCGTTGAACGCTCCGCGTATTCACGAATTAATGGAGTAGTTTTTTAATTGGGTGTCGAAAGTAATTACACAATTGCTTTGGTTTTGCATTGCTACGCTTTGTGATTGGCGAAAGAATCTCGCGCCACTTTCTCGACCAATCAGAGGTAAAACCAAAACCAATCGTGACTTGCTCGCACGCGTTTTCCCGCGCTTGGCGCCGGCGACATGTAATTGCTTCGAGCTCTGATTGGTTCATTGGATTGTTTATGACTGCTGTGAATGGTCAGAGTAATTACACTCAATTGAAAACTGCTCTAAAAGGAGAAAGTTAAAAAGACGAGTCTACACGTCGTTCCATCAACCGGCACCTAGCTTTAGATCCCGTAGCATAAAGCGATAAAATTAATTGTCGTTACCTTTTATTGACAGGCACTTTACAATATGACGAGGAACAAGTACCTTTACCCACATTAAACTTCTTAAACGGTTTCAATTGAATGGTCGCACTTCACAGTCACAGCCAATAACTCAAAAGTTAGAACCACCTTATACAGTATAAGAAACAGCACAACAGGAAAGTACTGCTCCATAGCTTTCATTTGACTGATCACACTGAAGTTTTTTATCCACAGATTCAAAAGTTAGAGCCACCTTTTCCAGCATAATAAACAGTACCACGGGAAGGCACTGCTCCGTAGCTTTCATTTGAATGGTCACACTTTAGGATTTCATCCACAGATTCAAAAGTTAGAACCACCTTGTACAGCGTAATAAACAGTACCACAGAAAAGTACTGCTCCGTAGCTTTTCAGCATAATATACAGTGCCATAGACAACAACCACTGAATAGCTTTCATTTAAATGGTCATTCATTCACACACACATTATACAAGGAAGAAATAAAGTATGGTTTATTAATTGAGGGACGGCTATTATTCGAATAATAATATACATGAAAAAATTACTCGATTCTGATTGGCTAAGAGCAGTGCAGTTCAAGTGTAACACCAGTGCAAAACGTGTAACACCAGTGCAAATTACAAATCGAAAAAAAAAATTTTTTTTCTTTTTTTTTTGCCAAAAAAAAAGAAGAAAAAAAATTTCCAAAAAAAAATTTTTTGCAAAAAAAAAAAAAAGAAATTCCCAAACAAAAATGGATGCAAATTTTTTCATGTATAATTATTAATAAGTAATCATACGGTTTTCTCGTTCAATTTGGGATTAATTTGCACTTGCACTTTTTGAAAAACTCACTCGTGCAAATTAATCCCAAATTGAACTCGAAACCATATGATTATCTATACAAAAAAATATGGTATATCAACATGCACTTTCAATTGTAAACTGTTCTTCCTTCAACCCACCGTTGTCTTGTCGTTATCTTCGTCTGGTTGTGTGAATGCATCAGGTACTTTCACCTTGGCACTTGTTTCAAGGTCTATTGCTTTTGGAGGATCAAATTCCTAGTATAAAACAAAATCATTATCAAGCTTCGTCGGATCTTCCTCGGAAATCTTCGGAACATTTTGGAAAATGATCGGAAACGTTCGTAAAAACTTCGGACAGTATTTGGAGAATTTTCCAAAATATCCGGAATATTTAGTTTTCATTCGAATGGTCACATCAAGACCACAGAGAGTATCTCGATAGCCTCCCGTTTCCGTGATTATCTTTATTTCAGTCTATCACCTATTTGCTTAAAGTGTATATGACAGTGATTTTTTTTTATTTGCTTGATCGAATCTACATGATGTCTTGATAAGAAAATGGAAAAAGAATTTTCGATATCGATTTTCCTTCTCCGCGTTTTAGCCGTCTAAACACGTGAAATTTCACTTCCGTGTGTTACAAAACCGCGCAAGAAGAAAGACTGGAAATAGTCCGCTGTGACGTCAATACGGGAATGCCGGTGTCGAGGTTTCTTGGTTCCTCACATTTTTTGGTGCGCCCTGAGGAAGAAACATGGTTCTATCAAGGTGTGTTGTCTATGGTTGTAGCAACACGCACCAAAAAACGGAGAAACAGAGAAACCGCGACACTGGCATTCCCGTATTGACGTCAATGCGGACTATTTCCAGTCTTTCTTCTTGCGCGGTTTTGTAACACACCGGAAGTGAAATTTCACGTGTTTAGACGGCTAAAACGCGGAGAAGGAAAATCGATATCGAAAAAATTGTTTCCATTTTCTTATCAGGACATCATGTAGATTCGATCAAGCAAATAAAAAAATCACTGTCATATACACTTTAACAATGTATGGATAGTGTAGAGAGAAACCACGTGATGATCAAACCTTGAGCAGCGTGTTTTCCCAAAGTCGAAATGTCATCTTGATCTCCACTTTCTCTCCCATCTTCAACAGTCCTAGATTGCACTGGAATGACTTGCAGCTCGCCTGGCGGCAGCCCTATTAACAACCGTACAATGATAGTTAACTCAACCCTATATATAACCAACCATAACATGATAGTTAACTCAACCCTATAAATAGCCGCAACATAATAGTTAACTCAACCCTTAACCTTAACATGACAGTAACCTCATACAAAATTCATTAAATCCTTAACAACAAAAACGTCTTTATGTTACAGACTCAAAAACAAATGAAAGAGAAAGAGGAGAAGAAAAAAATCAGTACAGATTATCTTGTAGTCTACATTTTTTAACCTGGCATACAATTAACGCTGAGCAGTTAAGAAAACAAAATATCTGTTCTCTCAGCAGAAACTCTTATGCATCAAACTCACCCAGTAAGACAGTACTCACCACTAAGGTGTTTTTCTCCTCCTCCGTGGCACGTCGTTTGCGCGACTGCGTGTTGTTTACTTGAGAAGTGACATTACGTTGCTGATTCAAAAGAAAGAAGGTAACTAAGGCTAAGGATAAAATCCCAAAGTGTGACCATTCAAATGAAAGCAACACTGGAAAGCAGTACTTTCCAGTGGTGCTGTTTATTATGCTGTATAAGGTGGTTCTAACTTCTAACTTTTGAGTCTGTGGATGAAATTTATTAAAAGCGTTACCATTCAAATGAAAGCTACTGAGCAGTACTTTCCTGTGGTGCTATTTATTATGCTGTACAAAGTGGTTCTAACTTTTGGGTCTGTGGATGAAATCCTAAAGTGTGACCATTCAAATGAAAGCTATTGAGCAGTACTTTCCTGTGGTACTGTTTATTATGCTGTACAAGATAGTTCTAACTTTTGAGTCTGTGGATGAAATCCTAAAGTGTGACCATTCAAATGAAAGCTACTGAGCAGTACTTTCCAGTGGTGCTGGTTATTATGCTGTACAAGGTGGCTTTAACGTTTGAATTTGTGTGTGAAATCCTAAAGTTTCCATTAAATTGAAAGCTACTGAACCATACTTTCCAGTGGTTCTATTTATTATGCTAGTCACTTGGTGGCAGAACGCAGCTCTTACAAGGTCTTCTCTGATTTGCTGAGAAAACAATAGAACAAACAACACAACAATGGACCCTAGCCCTGAAAACAATACAGCTGCGTGATACCCAGGTCCAATGAAATTAGAGGTTGTAAAGAGCTGCGTGGTATCTGGTCACTTGAGTGTCGTAAAACCAAATCCGGTAATCACTCTGGCCAATCACAACATCGCAGACAATCCAATGAACCAATCAGCACCCGACCCACGGGAAAACGCGTGCGAACAAGTTACAATAGGTTTTGGTTTTGTTTCCAACAATTGGAATTATTATTATTGGTTGAATAAGTAGCGTGAAATTTTTAAATCAATCACAATGGAAGCCACCACATTCCCAAGAACTGGGATCCTTTTGGCCAGCGCCACTGATCACGATTACGGTTCTGATTTGTTGAACATGTGCAGAATGCTCATTTTCAATTGTCGGCCAATCAAATTTGAGCGGAATAAAATCTGAGTATGCACAGAACTACTTTCAAAATGGAACCGGCCAGAGTCCATGATCCGCGGCGCTGACCAAAAGGATCGCAGCTCTGGAGACATGAATGAAGAAGTCACATTTGCTGGCATTTTGGGTGATATATCACGATTTGTTTGCGCAAATTAAAACTGGTGGCCAATTGGTGTGAAAGGAGTTATTTGCTGTCTCACCTTAATATTCAGTGGGTTGAGCTGGGCGTCACAGCTTCCTCCACTCCCTTGAAGCTGGAAAGAAACGAGTTAAAAAGATGAATACATTCCAGGTTGAAAATGAATTTTAAAAAGTTCATTTGTGTCGAAGGAGAAAGACCAAGAAAAGATAAGAACCAGAAAACAACTCAATCTATGAACAGGTTGTTTGCATGGCAGCCATGTTGGTGTCACAAAAAACAGAAATAGTCTGCAGAAAAATAGAGTTTTATTCCCGAAGTGCAAACCACCAATATATCAACTATAACTGCATCTACATCTGCATCTACATCTACATTTACATCTACATCTACAACTACAACTACAACTACAACTACAATTACAGCTACAACAACATCTACATCTACATCTACATCTGCATCTACAACTACATCAACACCTACATCTACATCTACATCTAATCCAGAGCGACATCTACATCTGCATCTGCATCTGCATGTAGCTGTACATCTACAACTACTACATCTAAAACAACATCAACATCTACATCTCATCTACATCTACACCTACATCTGCATCTACATCTGCATCTACATCTACATCTACAACTACAACTACAATTACAACTACAACCACATCTACATCTACATCTAGAACTACATCAACACCTACATCTACATCTACATCTAATCCACAGCGACATCTACATCTGCATCTGCATGTAGCTGTACATCTACATCTACTACATCTAAAACAACATCAACATCTACATCTCATCTACATCTACAACTACATCAACATCTATGTCTGCATCTAATCCACATCGACGTCTACATTCTACACCTGCATCTGCATTTCGCCGAGTCGGTAAAAAACCGTGCAGACAGCACACCAATTATACAAAACAATACTCATGTAAAACAAAACTGAATATAAGGAATCGAAGATGGCATTGAGTAAAGAAATGATCCTTGCAGTAACGTCATCATTTCTTTATTGCATTGTGTTTCGCTGACGACTCCAGCACTAGCCCTTCATCAGAGCGAATCATTGATTCCCTCTGATGAAGGGCTTCCGCTCGAAACGTAAACTTTTGAATATCTTTTTGGTGCCAAATATATCAATTTCTAGTTCGCAGACTACAGTGCTTGTTTAAATTTTTATTTCATCACTGTATCAAGCTATTTCTTACAATATCATTTCTGTAATGTTATTTTGTTTCTATTTTAATGCAGCTTTTGTCGTTATCGTCAGCGAAGCTTGTCATTTAACACGTTAACACGAGATGTTCTCATCTACACTATGAAATTTTCAGATGGAAACTGTTTTCAAATTATAGAGCCCAACCGCCAACCCACTACCCACCCACTTCCCCAAAACAAGCTCATAAAAATGTTCTTAGAACGGACATAAACCCAGTGATTTTACGTTATTCGTGCCAGGAATTCAGAATAAGTCTTTCACTCACATCAATTTGTAGCAAATAGAGAAGATAGCTGTCAACATCGGACGATGAATACAAGCTTGGAAAGTTCACAGTGACCACTGAACCATCAACAGCACTCGGGCCTTTATTACGAACCTGTTAATATAAATTTAAAGTTATATGGTGATGAAGCCCGTCTACCCCTGTGGTGTTATGAAGGAGCTAAAACTGCCCCAAATAAACCCTTTCACTCCCAGAGTCAATTATGAAGACATTCAGTGCAGTTCTAACTTTTGAGTCTGTTGATGAAATCCTATGGTGTGACCATTCAAATGAAACCTCTTCAGCAGTACTTTTGCATGGTACCATTTGTTCTAACTTTTGAGTCTGTTGATGAAATCCTATGGTGTGACCATTCAAATGAAACCTCTTCAGCAGTACTTTTGCATGGTACCATTTGTTCTAACTTTTGAGTCTGTGGATGAAATCCTATGGTGTGACCAATTAAATGAAACCTCTTGGAGAGTACTTTTGCATGAAACTTTTTGTTTTTCAATATTTTGCAAAATAAAATTTGGAATTTTTATGTTTTGATGTTTGAGTTAAAGGGTTAAATTTAAGTACGTTTGCCACACATGAAATGCTTATAGAACACAGAGAGGAAGATATCATGTTAATTTTTGAAAAGAGAAAACAAAATCAGAATTTTAGCGAGTTTCCCAAGACACAAGGCAATCAACTTGAAAAAAATTGACCTTATTTTTAAATTTGCTGTTACACGAAATTCTCTGAAACAAAATTATATTTACGAGATTTTTCTAAGAACTAACAAAGCTGGAGTATTATTTTTAGATTTCCGTTTGTAGAAATAAGTTTTTGACTTTCAAAGTGATACTAAAAGTAGGTGAAATTGTCCCTTTAATATAAAACTATGTATTTGTTGCTTTAATCAATCAATCAATCAATCAATCAATCAATTAAATAAATAATCGATGGATGGAAAGATGGATGGATCAATCGATCACTCAATCAATCGATTGACCAATCAATTGATCAGTCGATCAATCAATGTTCGATCAAATCAATAAGGCTTGCAACTATTATAAGCCCTAAACTGATCTAAGGACGGGTAAAAAGATAGGATTAACAGAACTTCAGTATTTGTTTTGTTTGGATTTATAGTATTTGCAGTCAACTCTCTCTAAGATGGACGCCGTCGGGACTGGCTCCAAATGTCCGTCTTAGAGACTCAGAGGTGTCCGGCTTGTAGAGAGTCGAGGTAACGTGACACCAGTGATTGTGAGATAATAAAGCTGAACCTATGCACGATAAATACACGTCTGTTGTAAGTCTGTTTGAAGTCGTTTACTTAAGCAAAACCTACAAACTGGAGCAAACAAGGAGTTGCATATTTGGTTATGTAATACGAATTTTGCTTCCCCAAAACGTAATTTGCTGTCATATTCAGCACCAACATTTCCGTTTAGAAGTATTTTTCACTATTAAATAAAAGAAAAATGCACTTCTCAAGTGTCTGTTGACAGTTTCAAAGTGTCCGTTGTCCGTCTTAGAGGTGTCCATCTTATAGAGAGTTTAGTTACAGTAAAATGACTGCAAAACGACAGGAACCAACACCAGGTGCCTTAAGAAAGAGTTGAATGTGTGGATAAAAAGAAGTTGGACTACATATTATTGGCCAGTTCTCCAACAGCAATCTACTTACCGACACCGTCTGGATGACTTCCGGTCCAATGGAGACCAAGTCTTTTCGAACTTCTTCTTCGTCTCTGACGGGCCCTTGATACACCACCTGGTCCTGCTTAGACGAGCTACAATAACAAACATCGATCACAAGATGGCTCTTAGCAATTCTTATGCACTAAGCTGATCTTTCTACTGCCAACAACAGACTGAGACAACAAATTAACAATATAATAAACAGCACAGGAAAGAATTGTTCAATAGCTTTCAATTGAATAGTCACACTTCAGGATTTCATCCACAGACTCAAAAGTTAGAACCGCCTTGTACAACATAATAAACAGTACCACAGGAAAGTACTGCTCAATAGCTTTCATTTGAATGGTCACACTTTAGGATTTCATCCACGGACTCAAAAGTTAGAACCGCCTTGTACAACATAATAAACAGTACCACAGGAAAGTTTTGTTCAATAGCTTTCATTTGAATGGCCACACTTTAGCATTTCATTCACAGACTCAAAAGATAGAACCACCTTGTACAGCATAATGAACAGTACCAAAGGAAAGTACTGCTCAGTAGCTTTCATTTGAATGGTCACACTTTAGGATTTCATTCATAGACTCAAAAGTTAGAACCACCTTGTACAGCATAACAACAGTACCACAGGAAAGTACCGCTCAGTAGCTTTCATTTGAATGGTCACACTGTAGGATTTCATTCACAGACTCAAAAGTTAGAACCACCTTGTACAGCATAACAACAGTACCACAGGAAAGTATCGCTCAGTAGCTTTCATTTGAATGGTCACACTGTAGGATTTCATTCACAGACTCAAAAGTTAGAACCACCTTGTACAGCATAACAACAGTACCACAGGAAAGTACCGCTCAGTAGCTTTCATTTGAATGGTCACACTTTAGGATTTCATTCACAGACTCAAAAGTTAGAACCACCTTGTACAGCATAACAACAGTACCACAGGAAAGTACCGCTCAGTAGCTTTCATTTGAATGGTCACACTGTAGGATTTCGTTCACAGACTCAAAAGTTAGAACCACCTTGTACAGCGCATAATAAACAGCACCACTGGAAAGTACTGACCTCAACAGTATCTAATTGAATGGTCACACTTTGGGATTCCATCCACGGACTCAAAACTTACAACCACCTTAGTTTGCACAGCATAATATACAGTACCACAGGAAAGTACTGCCTAATAGCTTTCATTTGAATGGTCACACTTTATGATTTCATCCAGAGACTCAAAAGTTAGAACCACCCTGTACAGCATAATAAACAGCACCACAGAAAAGTATTGCCCAGGAGCTTTCATTTGAATGGCCACACTGTGGGATTTCATCAACAGACTCAAACGTTGATGTTTGAACGTTGATAACGTAGCACCACAGGAAAGTACTGTTGAAGAGCTTTCATTTGAAATGTTCTCTTTACTTCAGTATCCTGTAGGCAATATAGCATCCTGTAAAACTGTTCATGCGACATACCCTGTAATCTCAACATCCGCTTCAAACTTCACACTCACAGGTAATCGTGCAACGTTATCCTTGATTTCAGCATCCGTATCTTGGCTACAAGGTAGAAAACACAAGGGTAACGTAAGTCTTGACGAGCCTACGCCCAGTAGTGTAGCAGCTCTCCGAGACCTCTATTTTCATTGGCCTTGTAGAACACAGCTGCTATTGTTACATGACCCCCTACGCCTCGTTCCCAGAGGCCACGTTCGTTTTGGTCAGCAGCAAGGAAGCTAGACGTAACAGTGTGTCTTCGCTGAACTAAAAACCGCGGGGTCAAAATGTATAACAATGTGGAATGAATGCAGAACAATGTGGAATGAATAAATGAATGAATGAATGAATACCCTTATTAAAGCATTAAAACTTTCTCCAGCTTAAAACACAGAAGTAAAGGCTTCCTCTGAATCTTAATCCTTGAACATTGAGCCATCCCACCAAACAGTATTGCAAAATTAAATTAAATTAAACATAAAATAGGCACCTTTAAGCTTCAACTTCTTTAACAAAGTGTTCTCTAACCGTGCCTGGTAACACTTGCAAAAAAGCAACTGGGTTTACTGCTCCGAACCCAACAATATCGCAGAATTAAAAAAAAAAAGAAGAGAAGTGTTAAATAGGTACCTTAAAGCTTCAACTTCTATGACAAAGTTTTCTTTCACAGTGCCTGGTTTAAACTTGATCCCAAATTTTTTCTAGAGGTGGACAACAAAACAGAGCAAAAAATGTCATCACTTTAAGTAATGGTCCTAGTAAGAACTAGGCAACCCAACGGCAAGGAATGCAGAAAGGTGTTAATTGTGATATTGTTGAAACCGTCCACCTCATTGGCTAAAACATGAAAATCTACCATCACTTCATCAGGTAGCGCATTTATTTCTCTCTGGTTCACTTATTGATTCCCTTTTAGTGAAAACTACTCTGAGTTTTAATGCAACAAAATTTCTATGTGGGAAACATGGAAAATTAGAAGCCTTTCTTGGCCACTGCTTTGGAGTCTCATGATTGGATAAAATCTTGTAACACAAAAGAAATATCGCTTTAAAATAAAGTCTCAGTACATTTTATTTCAAAAACGTGTTGTCCATAGGTTGATGTATTCTCAGTAAGAAGATCTAAACAATCTTATGTGGGGAAAGCGAAATGGCGCAGAACAATAGAGGATAGCCTAGTTCTTACATACATTGTTACTTAATACAGCTTGGCATGGTGTTGAGAACAAAAAGAAGCATTGAACAATGCGCAGTCAGAAATTACATGATGTTAGAAATGTTGTCGCACCATAGTAAACTTACACAATGACATGTATTTCTTTGAAAACCGACAAAGTGTGTTGAAGTCGATGGTGAACGGCAAATAGACCGTCATGATATATCAACAGTTTGTCTTTTATGAGTTAAGTAAAGTGCAGGGTAAGATTGTTTTATACAAGGTCAATCACGTGATTGAAGCATCCCAAGGACTTTAAGGGGCCTCACGTTTATGCGTATAAACTACTCGTGCGTAAACGCTATCCCTGCTTTCAAGAGTGGATCGACTGTGATCCACCAATGGTCATCTCCAGACACACCTTAATCACCTAACATTACAACTTAAGACAAAAGCCATGGTCGTCATAGCCAGCGTTGAACGAAAATAACCGTTTCTTATTAGAGAACAATTCTTATATATTTAGACTTGCCCTATCATCATCGTATCACGTAAGAGAATGTTTCAATTACCTTAGTATTCCCCTGTAGCGGATTCGCTACGTCACAGGTGACTGTTATGGTGCCATTATCTGGGGAACTTCTGTCGCACTCTACACCCTAACAAACAAACAAACAAACAAACAAACAAACAGTTAAGATATAGGCAGCTTACACAAAGCCGTTTACCGTTTGCAAACTCTTGTTTACAAAATAATAAAAGTCGGCATGCGTGAACGTAGCGACAACAACACGAGGCTCGCTATAGAACATTATATAATCTAAAATAACTTGCTAAGTTGAACAACGCTACACGTTGATTGCAAAAACAAATTATTTGATACTTATCAAGACTGCTACCTAATTCAAGGGATATGTCAATTAGGTTTTCACGAGCTTTTAACAAATGACAAAGGTAGTCGTTATGACAACAACAGTACAGAGATTTGTTGATCAATTTGTGTTAATCTGTGTCCAGTAAGATTTGCTTTTCGATATTATTTGTTTACCGTGCAGCAATAGTATGTGCTGGTAACAAACTGTTTAAATGAAAAAGTCACTTATTTTAGTATAAACTTTTAATCCTATCCCCGGCTCCCTGAGTCACTAATGGAGACATGTAGTGCAGTTCTAACTTTTGAGTATTTTGAATCCTATGGTGTGACCATTCAAATCAAACCTCTTCAGCAGCACTTTTGCATGGTACCATTTGTTCTAACTTTTGAGTCTGTGGATGAAATCCTATGGTGTGACCATTCAATAAAACATCTTCAGCAGCCCTTTTGCATGGCACCATTTGTTTTTCAATATTTTACAAAATGAAAATTGGAATTTTTCTTGAATTTTGATGTTTGGCACTCTTGGGAGTTAAAGTGTTAAAGGGGATATTTTTTAAAGAAAAGAGTTTCAAAGCCTGAAGATTCGAGCGCTAGTCCTTCGTCAGAGTTAATCGCGAGCGCTCTAATCTTCAGCTTTGAAATCACTTTAACGGTTACCTTATCAACTGTAGCCTGCACGAGAAGCACTTTCGGGGTGCTCAAGCGGGTTTGGGAGTGCGAGCAACGAGCGCGGGGCGCAAGACACGCGAGGGGATAGAAACCAAATTTCAGTTTTGTAGTCCAACATATATTCTGTTGTATTACCTCATCGGGTCCAATGAAGTCTAGAGTTTCAGGGTGCTTTAGTTTAATCATTGTAGTATAGGCATAGTCCACGGCTTTGTTTTCTACGGCAAGTTGCACTGTGAAGTCCTTGACAACGCCAATTCTAAGTTCACGATCATTACTGTTGAAAAACAAATTAAGGTGACGAAAAATTCTGCACCAGCCATTAACCCTTTCACTGCTGGAATTAATAATGGAGACATGTAGTGCAGTTCTTACTTTTGAGTCTGTTGACAAAATCCTATGATGTGACCATTCAAATGACACCCCTTCAGCAGTACTTTTGCATGGTACCATTTGTTCTAACTTTTTAGTCTGTTGACAAAATTCTATGATGTGACCATTCAAATGAAACCTCTTCAGCAGTACTTTTACATGGTACCATTTGTTCTAACTTTTTACTCTGTTGACAAAATCCTATGATGTGACCATTCAAATGAAACCTCTTCAGCAGTACTTTTACATGGTACCATTTGTTCTAACTTTTGAGTCTGTTGACAAAATCCTATGATGTGACCATTCAAATGAAACCTCTTCAGCAGTACTTTTGCATGGTACCATTTGTTCTAACTTTTGCGTCTATTGACGAAATCCTATGGTGTGACCATTCAAATGAAACCTCTTCAGCAGTACTATTGCATGGTACCATTTGTTCTAACTTTTGAGTTTGTTGGTGAAATCCTATGGTGTGACCATTCAAATGAAACCTCTTCAGCAGTACTTTTACATGGTACCATTTGTTCTAACATTTGTTTTTTAATATTTAATGAAATGAAATTTGGCATTTTTTCTTAAAATTTGGGTTTTGGAACTCTTCAGATTTTCAAGGTTAAGGAAGTTCGCTTCTCGCACTCGTTAATAATTCGTCAAGTTTGAACAAAGACGATCATAAGCGTGACGGTGGTTTGGAAATCCGGTCTTAATTAGCATAGATTTCTTCGATTCAGTCTCTGTATTTACTCATGATCAGTTTGAGAACCTGTATCAAACACTCGAAAGAGTGTTTCATCAGTTATTCAAACACCTCGAAGTCAGTTTTAAAAAAACTCGGCTGCGCCTCGTTTTTTTCATGTTTGGAAATGCCGATGAAACATTTCCTCGCGTCTTTTAACTCGTGGGATTATATTAATAACCGTGTCTTGAAGGAAACTACTAGTTCTTGAAGGACAAGCTATAACCTATGAGCATTTTCCGACGACTTTCAAAAATTGTCTGAAAATGCCGCAAGATTCTACGAACACCTCAAGTCTCTTCCACATTAAAAATAATCACCTACCCAGAATCTGGCGATAAAACCAAGTCCATAGTAACCGCCAAGTCTGGAACACAAGCAACTTCATTCCTACACTTTTTCTGAAAAGGAATCTTTGAAAGAGAAAATGATAATTGATTAGTCTGAACCAGCTGCAATCTAAGAAATATAGATTACTTCATGGGCAGTGCGCGCGTACGGCGTTTACGCACGAGTTGGTGATGTATCAGAAATCGAACGAGTGAGCGCAGCGAACGAGTGAGATTTCTGATACAAACCAACGAGTGCGTAAATGCCGTACAAAGCACTGTCCATGCTGTAATTTGTTTATTTTATACATACTGAGATTTTATGCCAAGGTATGTTTTATTTATTTTTGTCTCGAAAATAAACAGCTCTGGAATAAATTACTTTGACCGGCAGTCTCAAACAATAAAGTAGTGAGAATACAATAATTACAATGTAAAAATTGTACAGAATCGATCGGAAATCATAAAGAATGTTCACCTCCTCGTCGCTTAAAGCTTCGCTGCATTTGGTTGTTTCCCTTGCCTTCTTTTTTCATTTGTTTGCTTCTAGCTTCCAGACATTTTCTTGCTTTTTCAGACGCTTTGTCTTCAATAATGCTCGCAGGGTATTTACTTTCTTTCAAATGCCGGTTGAAACTCGAAATCAATCCTCGAAGGCTTGAAGGCTCGTAGTCTTCGCCGTCTTTTCTTTTAACACTTAAAATAAATTCGTACTTGTTGAGTTCTTCTGGTTGCATTTCTTGTTGTTGTTGCTTCGCTTTTCGCTTTTAAGAATACGGTTAGTAGATTAACATCTCTTCGCGTTTTCGCTCGAGTGTTTTGTTTTCCTGCTCTTGAATGTATTCTTCAATTGGTTTGTCCAAGGACATAAATCCGGAACTTTCAGTCATCTCTTGAGTTTTGAATAAAGAATTAAAAGTTCAAGCAAATATTTTTGTGAATGAAAACGCTAGCGCCAGCGACAGTACAAGCGCCTTTGAAAATATTGATATGTTTTGACAGGTGCTTTGTGATTGGACGAAACGCTTTTCTCACGTGTGAGAAAGTCGTTTCGCCATTCTGATTGGCTACGAAAATTCCCGAACGGGGTTTTCACGCGCGAAATTCTATCAGAAAATCTCAGTATGTATAAAATAAACACGATTTCTCCACGTTTTCTTATCTCTGCTGCTCCCAAAATCAAGTGGCTGTCCAACGATTCAGTTTGTGTTTGGTGTGCGAGTGTGACGTTGAAATAAAAGCAACCGTGTGACCATTCAAATGAAAGCTACTGAGCAGTACTTTCGGGTGCTACTGTTTATTATGCCGCACAAGGTGATTCAAGCTTTTGAGTCTGTGGATGACATCCTACAGTGTCACTATTCCAATGCAAGCTACTGAGCAGTACTTTCCTGTGGTACTGTGAGTTATACTGTACAAGGTGGTTTTGGAGAAAACTCTTAAATGTGACCATTCAAATAAAAGCTGTCCAGTAGAGTTTCCCCGTGGTGCTGAATGTTTTACGATGTTATGCAATCATTTGGTTGCTCGACCACCAATATTTTGTTGCATTTTTAATTAAATCTTCAAGGGCACTATTGAAAGCGAAAGAGTTGAAAAGCCAATGCACACTAACCTCAGCTTTGAAGGTGCTCGGCAGGTAACCATTAAGAACAGGGCAAAGATCAGCACAAGGGGGTGGAGGTAGGGAGATGGTCAAATCAAAGGAGAGAAGCGAGGTAACATCACCAATTTGATCTTTATCCTACCAAAAAAAAAACAAAAAACAAAGTTGATCTCATTACATTCTGTCTGAAAATAGTCATTGTCTTGGAATACTGCCCAACCCCTCATAAGCGACTGCTTAAAGGGGCTGTCATCATATTTAGTGTTACATGTACTTTAAAAAGCCAAAAGACATCATTATATGTATAGGTAATCACATAATTTCGAGTGCGATTTGGAATAAATGAGCACGAGTAAATTTTTCAAAGACTACAAATTGCACAAGCCGCTTCAGCGAGTGCAATTTGTGGTCTCTGAAAAATTTACGAGTGCTCATTTATTCCAAATTGCACGAGAATAATCATGTGATTACTTGTTAATAATATACATGCAAAAATTTCTGTCACGCTGCGATTTGTTTTCGTTACAAAAATTCACTTTGCCTTCGATTACTCCACTTCATATTGGTCGAAATTTTGACAGGTGAATTCATACGTGAATATTCATGCACTCTCTACAAGAACTGCATCACAAGTTATTCGTCTTTCTTAGCCACTGTTAGAAACTTTGTAAAAGAACGAAGCAAAACATAGACGTCGCGCCATGGTTTTGCTCTTATCCGCAGGCTGGTATTGTTGAAAGGTTTCGACGTACGCTGCCGCCGTTTTGTTTATTCAGTTATTTACGCAGGATCGGAAAAGTCTTCAACGCTCTTGACGACTTTGAAAGCTAAAACAACGAGGTGAAAGCTTCCAAACGGTTTTTTGTCAGCACAGGAGAATGTTTAATCACAGGTCTGAGTTCATTTGCTCCACAGGACATTACCGAGGTTAGATTTAGACGCTTTTATGGCGCCTTTTTGCTTTCTTGTTGTAATGGGTGGACATTTCTTTCAAGCTAGAGGCCATTAAACCACTTTGGCAGCTCCTTAACTCCCGACAGTTTATTCTTTCTATTTTAAACGTAAACAGTTATTGTTTATTGTAATTATATTGTTTAATTAGATTCTTAGGTTAGCATTTGTTTTGACTCCAGCGTAAGTTTTCGTAGGCGCCTCATTGATTCTCCGCTTCGTTTTCTTTGTTGACTTGTACTCGTGTCCTTTTTTTCTCAAATCTCCTAGTATTTCTCAGTAATTAGAACTTTTGTCTGTTTTCGTATTTTGAATCAGTTTTCTTTCAAGACTTTCTATTAAAATTCCGTTATACTGTTTGAATCTTGTTTAATTTGTGTCCGCCATTTTGTTTCTGCATAGCTCGAAATCTGTTCAGCTATCCTAACTGTCAATCATTTTAATTTAAACTTTTTGCACTCAATTTCAACTTTCTGCACTGTTTGGGATTAATTGACATTCTCTCAGCAAATCAGAATGCAGAAATTTTTGCATGTATATTATTACAGTGGAAGCCCGCCAAACATAATGGTCCGGTTTTGTTTAAAATTATTCTACTAGTGCTCTACTTAAAAGCCCACCTTCACCCAAAATGCTGGGCGCGCCGTGATCCCTTTCTGTGCCGAATTTCGTGAACACGAAATTCACGCTTGAATGCGAGCAACCAATCAGATCACGCGTATGAACAATGGATCAATACAAAACAAAAACAAACGACCGCAATGTCTTTTGGGTGAAGGTGGGCCTTTAAATTACGTGTTACGGGCTGCAGATGGCCAGGATGGATAGAAATGGTTGCATCGCCTGGTTTCTTGTCTTCTCTCTTCGAAAATTCACTTGATATCTTCCTCTTAGTGTTCAATAACCATTTCGTGTGTAACGAAAGTTCTTAGTTTTGATTTGTGGCAGTTTCGACCAAAAAACGTCAAAAAATCCATGACAGCTCCGTTAAAACAGTGATATGACTGCAGGGGCGGATCCAGGAAATCTATAAAGAGGGGGCCGGAGCAATTTTTATAGTGACAATATGGGCGCGCCAGCGCCCATCAGGAGCGCCGAAGGCGTGACAATCTAGGGGCAAAAGGCAAAAGGGGGGGGGGGGGGGGGGAGGGGGGAGGGGGGGGGGCCGCGGCCCCCTCGGCCCACCCCTAAATCCGCCCCTGCACTGAGTGATGGTTATTACTAACAGACAAGTGCTCGGAGAGAATGTCGTTCAGAGAGTTTCGACAGCATAAATATTTTCACAATAACGCTCAGGCAAAAATAACAGCAAATATAAAAGCACAGAACACCACTAAAACAGAGAGTGAAAAGCCTGTGGTGGAGGTTACACAAAACATTGCCTAATGCCATACCAATATATACACAGTTTGAGGTTGTAAAGTGCGTAAAGTTTTTCTTGTTGGAATGGTGGTGGAATTTTTCAAAGTGAATGTTCTCTGTTTGTTCACAGCGTCCCAGAAGAACATTCGACGTAATGCGTTCTGTCCTTTATCCTTGTCCAGATCCACTGTGTATTTTATCTCCAAGTCTAGAAGGTGAAAAAAAATATTGATGTTCTTCAATTCTGAAGCTTTCTGACAACGAAAGGCTGTTAAGAAGTACTTCTTTTGATGCTGTTAATTATGGTGTGTTAGGTGGTTCTAACTTTTGAGTGTGCGAACAATTACCTTAAGTAAAGAAAGAATGCTACTGAACAGTACTTTCCTGTGATAGTTATTTACGGTGCACAGGGTGGCTCTAACGACTAATGTTTGTGTCTGTGTGTGAAACCCTATAGCGTGACCATTCAAATGACAGCTTTGAAGCAGTACTTTTCTGTGGTACTGTTTATAATATGCTGTACAAGATGGTTCTAACTTTTGAGCAAGTGTATGAAACCCTATAGTGTGACCATTCAAAAGAAAACAGTAATTTCTATTTATAAGGATGTACTTATGAGTCTGTAGAGTAAATCAAATAGCATAGCCACTGAAGGCATATTACTGCAAACCAGCTGTTCTCCAAAAGGTTCAAAATTGCAACAAACCTAATCTTAAAGCCAAATATTTAGCCAGGTAACCTGTGAATTATAAATAACTAGCAATTTACAAACAATGCCCCACAAACCTCTAGTATCAGTGGCTGCTATCACATCATCATAGGAGAAAGCAAGGGTAATTTCCAAGCTGTAGATAAAAGAATAAGAGTACTTTTTATAGTACTTACTTTCTATTTTGCAGTCTTACTTCAGAAACTATCAAAACATACAGCTATTTCAATTAACGTTGTCGGGTGAAAGCTCAAAGCTCAAAGCTTACAAGTCAAGACCGAACGAGTAAACCGAGCGCCCTGTTCCAGGCATGCAGATAGTCGGGAGCGGCGAAACGGAAAGAAACGGCGCGAACGAGCAATGCAACGAGCGGGAAAAACGTTTCTTTTGTGCCGCTCCCAACTATCTTGGCTTGTAGCTTTGAGCTTTCATCCGACAACGTTAATTGAAATAGCTGTATGTCAGTTAAAACTTGTGTCGTAAACCAGCTACCAGTAAGTTAATAAAACAAAACAAAACAAACAGAACAACAACAACAAAATTATTGTGAATGGCTTTTTACATACACAAAGTCGCCAAACACTTAGACTTAGATATCCAGCTAATAAAATTACAGGCTACGTTACGATTCTACTCAACTGAATAACAAATAAATTTGCCGCAAAATCGACATACATGTGCCCATATTAAAAATGCCAACTGGCGGGGAGGGGGTGGGCGGATCTGTAGCTCTCTTTGAGTTAAAGTGCCTCTAACCCTAGGTCAAACGGGCACACGTACATGAAAATGCATAAATTGTTGAGTGATCACCTACCATTTGAAT
Organism: Cladopsammia gracilis; assembly: GCA_022457155.1. NCBI lineage: Eukaryota > Metazoa > Cnidaria > Anthozoa > Scleractinia > Dendrophylliidae > Cladopsammia > Cladopsammia gracilis. The sequence continues at coordinate 1,673,183 of JAJGOT010000098.1, read as the reverse complement.
TTAACACCCTCCAAGTCACACATTGTCAAGCTATCATTGCTTTCCAAGCTGATCTGTTGTTTGCTCAGTGTAATTTTGCCTTCCACATTCACAATACTTTGTGACCTGAATGGTATACATGTCATAATAAAAACAAGTAGTGTGTTAGCCTTCACAAGCGGGCCGTTTGGTTGCAGTTTTTAAGTCGATGGCGGACTTGTCATTTGTTCAGAAGTTCAAATGAAGCAAATTTTGTTTTCAAAACGATGCATTTAAACACAAAAAAAAGCATGTGTTACCGAGCCATAAATACGCATTGTTTGAAATGAGAGAGAATTGGATTACGTAATGCGTTTAATTGTTGTGACCTTTGATTCGGGGGAAAGTCCCTTGCATTTATAATTGCGTGTCATGAATTGCATCATCATTCAAAAGCACGTGTCGACACACTGTTTTGTCAAACTCAGAGCAAATTCAAACACATTTTGTTGACCATCTTCAAATTCTTTCGAAAAACCTTTGCATTGTACAACATTTTAACATAAAATTCACATTGTGTAAAGGAATTTAAATGTTACCTCATGATTACTGCATTTTCAGAGCCATAAGCGCCAACAGCAATATCTAGTTAAGAAATAAAGAAAAGCATCAGAGAAAGTAACCCACCACGTAGATTTATTTTCATATATAAAGTTTATTTACCAGGATAGTGGTTTCCATCCACATCCACCCCTCCAGACACAGAAATTCCAAACATCTTGAGTCCCGATTCGACCTTTGACCCTAAAATTTTCTGAAAAAGAAGTAACGTACAATGTTAGAATATTTTATTAAGTGTTATTGTGGAGGCGCGGTGGTGTAGAGATTAGCGCGTTGGACTTCACTGCAGGTCAGTGATTCAAGGCCTGCTCTCGTCCGTCGTGTTATTTCCTTAGGGCCTGACTGAACTAGGAAACATTGTTGCAGAAACAATATTTCTTGTAATGTGGCTAATAATAAATAATAATAATAATAATAATAATAATAATAATAATAACTAATAAAAATAATAATAATAATAAAATAATAATAATAATCAATTAATAATATTAAATTAATAATAAATATTATTATACATTGGTGTCACTAGCTCGATTTTGATTGGCTATAAGCACGCAGCTAATTATTGCTTGCTGTTTCCGTTACGTCATACCTACAGACAATAGTTTTATGCATGCAGAAGTGAAGTCATACCTACAGACAATAGTTTTATGCATGCAGAAGTGACGTAAGTTGTTGACTTACAAGTTGACTGCTGCGCATTGATCACTTTTTTGTGCGCGCTCTTGTCTTTACAAGTGCAGCTCAGGAATATGCATAATAATTCAGCCTTCGGCTTCGGCAGATAACACAAACTTTGGCCTTGATAATTATCGCTATCATGCTCAACCTCATCCAATAATTGTTAAATAATAATTAATGATAATTAATAATAAATTAATAATAATAATAATAATAATAATAATATTGATTAGAGACAGTTATATGCTTAGATTATAGTTTTTAGATTTGTAGATATAAGGTTTTAGTAACTTATTTATTTATTTAGTTTTTTAAGTTTCGCTCTTGCGCACAGGTTACGCTTTGCGCCCTGTGTTGCTTTTATAACACTGTGCATACAGATAGTTTTACTGCAATAATAATAATAACTTTATTCAAAACATTTGTTTCGGAAGCAAAATTTGCCTCCGGGAAGCAAGAGTGTTTTTGACTAGATTCAATAACATTTCCTAGCGTCAGGGAAGCAAGATTTGTGTCCGCAACAAATGTTTCTCGCACGGCTAAACTGGCGAACATTTGCGTTTGCAGCAATGTTTCCGCGACAAAGTTTCTTAGTTTAGCCAGTCCCTTGGACAACAAACTTTACTCCACATTATCTCTCTCCATATCGTCTCTCTCCACCCAGGTGTTTAAATCGGTACTGGCGAAAAAAATGCTGGGGGTGACCCTGCATTGGACTAGCATCCCATCCAAGGGTGGGGTGGGGGTAGCAATATTACTCATCAAATTATTTATTATAAGAGCTACTAGTGGAAAAAAGTGAAAATGGGTATTTGGCCTTGGAATCAAAATTGCATCATAAAAGCTCTAGTTTGGCATCTACATGTATTTTTTTTTAAATTCAGGTTTAACAACAACAAGAAATTGCTCACGCCTTCAATTTTAAGCTCTTATTCAGGATTCACCTATAACAAAGCGGGTTTCATTTGAGTAACGAAACTAATTTCGTGTTTGGTTTAGTTTGCTTTGCTGTCCTTTGTTTAAAATATCTTGCGCCACTGTTTCAACAAATCAGAAGAAAATAAAAAAACAATTGTGCATTGCTTGTATTGGTTTTCCTGCATTTGACGCCAGCTACATGCATTAGCTTTGAGCTCTGATTGGCTTATTGGATTTTTTTGCCTCGTTGTGATTGGGAAGAACTTTGGATTTACCTCTTGAAAACTGCTGTAATGAAAAGACATTGTACCTGTCTGTATTGTAACTCTATTCCTTTGCTACTTCCATGATAAATGTACACAGCACCACTGCCCTCTTCCATTGGAGCTCCAATTGCAACATCTGAAGGCGCATTTGACATTAGCAACAATTAAGCCTGGTTCACAATGACCAGCAACATAACGACATAATAGCTAGGTGATGCAAATGCAAAACTTTAATTTTAGTGAACAAAAAAAATGGATACGAATATCGCCTATTTTCGCTTTTAAATTTCCCGCGCGCCACCGTTATGAATATTTATGACGTGTTACGGTTGTCTAATTGTTGCATACAAAAGAACTTCGATTCTTAAAGTGCCCCTGCGATCGAATTTTATAATTGTTTTTTATTTCATTTTTCGAAAGAAAATATTGTAATTACTGCCAAGTCTAAACCGTTTTTCAATCTGATCACGGGAAAGCGGTTTTTTTCGACTGTACTTTTCTCGTTTTCACGGCCGCCATTACATTTGCATGTTCCAGTAGTTTCAAAAGAAGCCAGAGAAAGTGACGTCAAAGACTCACTGGTTTGAAATTGCAGCGTGTGAATACAGCTTATTTAATATGCGGCACGGGAATTTTAAGCTTTCAGATTGCCAAACTCGTGTTCTGCATACTAAATAAGCTGTATTCACACGCTGCAATTTTAAGCCAGTGAGACTTTGACGTCACTTTCTCTGGCTTCTTTTGAAACTACTACTTATAAAATTTGATCGCAGGGGCACTTTAACAATAGCAGCAACCGTAACACAAAATGGCGGCGCGCGGGAAATTTAAAAGCGAAAATATGCGATATTTATATCCATTTTATTTGTACACTAAAATTATATTTGCACCTGTTCTTTTAAAAAAATTAAATTTCGACTTTATTTCCAACAATTTAACGTCAATTTGTTCTGACAATGGAGGTTCCCTTTAATCCTTTCACTCCCAGAGTCAATGAAGATAGATAGATGTAGTGTAGTGTACATGATGTGTAAGCTCTAACTTTTGATTCTGTGAACGAAATCCTATGGTGTGACCATTCATACGAAACCTCTTCAGCAGTACTTTTGCATGGTACCATTTGTTCTAACTTTTGAGTCTGTCGACGAAATCCTATGGTGTGACCATTCATACGAAACCTTTTCAGCAGTACTTTTGCATGGTACCATTTGTTTTACGATATTAATTTTTACAAAATGAAATTTGGAATTTTTCTTGAAGTGAAAAGGTTAAGGTGCTTATTGAGAACGCTCCTATATAAAATCCTGGCTTTGCCTGTTTGAATTTCTTCGCATAAATTCCAACATCTTTACAACATCAAATTTAGAGCAGAATATCGTACTCTGATCATAGTAAACTACGCAAGAGCACCCGACAAATTGTTTACTAGGAGGAAAATCTGTTCGAAAGGCCTTCAGCATCTTACAAATACGTAATTAATTAGAATAAAAACTTGAGTTTTCTTTAGAAAGTATCACCACAAACTTTTGTAACATCAGAACATTTAAAGGGACACTGTCGGCCTGGCTGAAATATCGTGTGTTCATGATTATGGCCAGGAGCTTGGTTTCAGCTTACTTTATTATCTTTAAATTGGAAGAAACCATCGCCAAAACTGATATAAGCAAAGAAAGATGAACTAAACAGACAAAATAAAGGCTAGAAAAGTCAAAATTTCACAAGAATGGCAAGTTTGGTTTATTGACAGGCGGTCAATTAATCAAATTTCATGAAATGTAATCAATTTTAATCCTTGCAATCCTGCACTTTATCTCAAAACTTCTACTTTTGTTTTGTATGCTTGTCAAATAGACTCAAAATGTCGAAAAATTGATATATATGTCCAAATTGCAATATTGTCCAAATTGTAATATATATGTCCAAATTGCAATATATATGTCCAAATTGTAATATATATGTCCAAATTGCAATATATATGTCCAAATTGCAATATATATGTCCACAGATTACAAAATGTATGTCCACAGTTTACAAAATATATGTCCAAAGCGATGACGTAATTTTCGACATATATATATATATATATATATATATATACATATATATATATATACATATATATATATATATATACATATATATACATATTTACATATTATATATATATATATTTACATATTTGTATATATATATATATATATATATATATATATATATGTATATATATATATATATATATATATATATATATATATATATATATATATATATATTTAACTATTATAGCGCGAAAGCGCGCGTGATATCGCCTAATACTTAGCCGACGAGGCCGTAGGCCGAGTCGGCTAAAATTAGGCGATATCACGCAAGCTTGAGCGCTATAATAGTTTTATAATTCAACACATTGATAACAAAGCACAGTTTGAAGAAAAAATATCGCCGACAAGCCTTTTATTTAAAAAAAAGCTTACAGATGTTTTACCGCGCGAAACTTGCAACATCACACAGTTCATGAATGAAAGTGGCGCCTTTGTCAATATTGTGCAAGCTTGAACACTATAACTGTTTTATAATTCAACACATTGATAACAAATCACAGTTTCGAGAGAAAAATCATTGAGATTTACAACCTTTCATTAGGTAAAAAGGCTAACTACAATATTTTACCTCGCACCATTTCTTAAACAACAAGCAGTGAATGCCGAAACTTTTGCCAAGCTAAAATTAATTTAGCGTACACAAACAGTTGACAGTTTCTACGAAGAGCTTTCGTCTGCTCAAAGAACAGGACAGAGTAGTGACTACAAGAATTAAAACACAGTAAAATGGCATAGAATGTCTTAGTTACAAGTGTTTAGTATCTTAAAAAGTTCAATTCAAAATCAAAACAAATTGAACAAACACACGGCTACGAACCTAAACATAGCGGCGAAAAGTCGGAAAGAACTACAGCGTGGACAGTAAGCTTACAAAAATTCACAGCTAAAGGATACAAGAAACGGTTAAAACATCGTACCTGTAGTTGATTTGACTTTTTAGTCCCTTCCATAAGCACCAAATTTTCAAACATCGAAGTACGAGCTGAGTCGATCAATGTTGTTTACAAACTTGGAATGCTCATTTTTTAGCTCCCACAGCCGTAATGACGAGATCAGAAACTTTTCTGAGGAAACATCAAGTCTATATCATATTCCAGAGGTGATTACCAAAGGAATTTCACGAAAATTGTGCTCCTGCATTCACTTCTTGTCAAGCGGTTTATAAACTTTGAACCAGTTTTCATTCAACTACGCCAAGAAACACTGCGACCGCGACAACGCGAAAATTTCGCGCCTTTTTTGTCCAGTCATGTGAACAGTATTTTTCTCTTTTCTTTTCTTCTCTTTTTTTCTTTCTTTTCCCTTTTTTAACTAATAGTTCACGCACTTTTTCGCCCAAAAACACGAAATTGCAGGCAGCAGTCATTTTCACTTTCCTTCAAAATGCGAAATTTACCGCCATCGCTGGTTATATGTCATGTAGACATAACGTCTATCGACAACTTTTTTACCATATTTGGGCAGTGTATCAATGTGTTGAATTATAAATATATATATCGGCGTGCAAACTTATGCAAATTTGCTGATTGCAATTTGGACATATATATTACAATTTGGACATATATATTGCAATTTGGACATATATATTACAATTTGGACATAAATATTGCAATTTGGACATATATATTACAATTTGGACATATATATTACAATTTGGACATGTATATTGCAATTTGGACATATATATCAATTTTCCGACATTTTGAGCCTATTTGACAAGCATAGTTTTGCTCTATAGAATCTTTTTATCCAACTAAGTTGTATATTTGGTGGTATTTGGCGATATGACTTGGAAATAAGCTAAGCGAAATTTTGCTATGTCAGTCTTTTGATTCGGTTTTCGGGGGGTTAAAAAAAGACGTTTTGGGTACAAAATGTCAGCTAGGATTTTCCGAAAGGAGAAAGCAACTGATAAATTTGGAGAATAAGATTTTCCTCTAATATTTATTTACATTGAGTGAAATTGGTGATCTTCGCAGTGCGCCATCAACTTAAGCAGTTGAAAAAGCTACCTGAAAAAAATTCAGGCTTGAACGGGATTTGAACTCATGACCGTATGATATCGGTGAAATGCTCAATCCACTAAGCTACCAAGCCACTGGGAGGATCACAAATCTCACTAAAAAAGGCATGTTTCAACCACAGTTCTCAAACTAAGGAAATAAATGTTTACTGAGTGTTTGGAAATCAGATGAAACGCTCCTCATTTTTGCATCCTTAATTTCTCCTTTTAAAATCATTTTGTTTGAGAAGTAATATCAAACATTCGACACTGTATTTCATCACAAGATCAAACACCTCGAAGTTCGTCAAAATACTCCGCTGCGCGTCATATTTTCAACTCTCTTCTCAGTGTTTGATCTTGTGATGAAACACTGTCTTATGTTTGATATATTATTTTGATATCATTTTGTATTTGATATTATTTTATTTTGATATTATTTTCAACTCTCTTCTCAGTGTTTGATCTTGTGATGAAACACTGTCTCATATTTGATATATTACTTCGCATATATATGTTTTTTTATTATTTATTCATATTCAATAATTTAATATATATTTACCATTGTAACCATCAACATTCAGATCTCCAACAGAAGCGATAGCATGACCAAAATGAGCATTCACTTTGTTATCTCCCACAAGAAAGCTGTCTTGTAAATTGAGGGCTCCCTGTAGACGGAAAGTCAGGATCGATTCATTATTTATAATAGAAACGCATCAATTAATTCACGGACTTTGGGCAAGAATGCAGTACGTGACATTAGGACAAATGTCCTAAAAACATCATATACTTTTGCCTAGGCCTTAAAAAAAAAACACTCTATGACTTCAGTTAAAACAATGACTGTACTGGATCATGTCCCAGAGTCAATAATGGAGACATGCAAATATGTAGTTCTAACTTTTGAGTCTGTTGATGAAATCTTATGGTGCAACCATTCAAATGAAACCTCTCTGGCAGTCCTTTTGAATGGTAGCATTTTGTTTCTCAATATTTTGCATAAAAGATATTTCAGATTTTTCTTGAATTTTGATGTTTGGCTCTGTATTCTTGGGAGTTAAAGCTGAAACTGAAGAATTCCAACAGGTCAGAAAGACGTTCTTTTCCAAGTAAATGTCATTCTATAAAGTGTTTTCGAAATGCAGATTTTTTTGCCTTTAATCAACCTGTATGGAGGTGCATTTTTTAAGCCAAAACGACTAAATTTTAACAAAAATTGATAAAAAGGCGCTTGGGACGTTGTTGCCCTTGCGAATTGTATTCTTCAATTTAAAATCAATCATTTGTTAAAACGGAAGCGCTAACAGGGTTAAACAGGCATTAAAAATGCTCAAAAGCATCATTTAACATATTATTTGCAGAGATAAACATTTAAAGTGTATAAAAGGTATAACAAAGATAAACCAACCTGTCCATTATTCAAATAGATGTAAACTCGTCCCTCGTCTAATACGTCAGTGAAGTACGGAGCACCAACAAGAATGTCTGAGAATCTAGAGGCAAACCACCCTACTTTTTACAAACATTAAACTGTGCATGCATGTTCAACCAATTTCAACAAAGAAAAGTCTTAGGCCATAGGCGGACCACATGGCTTAAGGAGGTTCATACATTGCAATGGTTTTCAGCTGCGTGCAAGCACATTGTACACTCGTCATGCATTGCATTGAATCGCAGTTCAGTGGAAAAGAAAATAATGCATAAAATCGCATGAATTGGAAATAAATCTTGCACAAAATATTTCTCTTTAGCTCGACAGCTTGTTCGGTGACCTGTCCTGATTTTCTGCATGTAAGAGCTGTATTTGGTATTTCATATCGCTTGAACAAAAAATTGAGAAAAACTTATCTAAAACGTATCTTATCTTACAACCTTTTTCACTAGATAGAATTTTGTAATAGAGCCAAAACGAAAAGAAACTAATAGGTCACCAAAATAGTTTTTAAGATAATTAGCGAAAACTGACTTTTAGAGGCTCTTTTCACAGAGCTGTACTGTTGCCAAGGTAATGGCTATGGCCATAAGCACCCTCATAGTATTGCCTGAAAATAACGTCGTATATATATATATATATATATATATATATATCAAAAGTTGTCCATATGATCAGTTGCACCCTTTTTAATATATATTTCATCATTTTAGACACGCTATTGAAAGCCAGAAAAACCCTTATGAGCCTCCTTAATTACATTTCCAACTAAAATGTTTCTATTTTACAGCCATAGTTCTCTATCGGAACAATCCTCAGGCAATATTTAGTAAGACAAACGCTACACTGAAAATCATGTCCAATGAAAAACATTAAGTGACTCAGGATTCACTATACTTCGACCATCTGAGCTATACTGTACCAAGCCACAATGGTAACACTAGCACATGAAGAAATCTCTAAGACCTTACATGTTCAGAAAATTTGTATCTAAGTAAACTAGCATCAATTATATGAAAGATACATATAATAAAAGGATGACTGTTTTGGTAGACAAGGAACCAAAGTGGACTTAGTCTAATTATTTCTTTTTCACAGGATCAAGGCGATCAAAATGACTGGAACAAAGACCATTTTTGAGACTTATACGAAGACAATTTGTATACATGCCAAGGAAACTTACTTATTGTTATTCAGATCGACAGCACAAACGGCACTCCCAAAATAAGTTCCAGTCTGAAAAATATGACAAAAGCATATAACTTAAGCCTAGTTCACACGTGCGACGCAAATGCAAACGCAAGTGCAAGCGCAAACGCAAACGCAAGGAATAGAAAAATTTTCATTTCCTTGCATTTGCGTTTGCGTTTCACACGTGTGAACCGGGCTCAACGCAAATGCAAGCGCAAACGCAAGGTGAAAAGCACTTGTTCGCTTGCGTTTGCGCTTGCATTTGCATTTGCGTCGCACGTGTGAACCAGGCCTTACATGTAGAACCAACAACAGTCAACTTTTTAAGGGTTAAAAGAAATGGTAAACATGCAGTTATGGATGCATGTGGGAGGTTGTTATAAGCATGAAGCAGGTTTGACCCGGTATCCATTTAACCTCCTTCACGGTAATGTTTTTCATTTTTGTTTTCTCTTTGAATTTTTAAAGAGTTTTAGAAAGACTTTTTTCACCTATTGTGACACTCTCAGCCAGTGGAAAATTACCTTTAAGCCCTGGTATGTGCATAGTGAATGAATCTTGCACTTGTGCTTCAATTGATCTATATTGTAGATAAGTCTTTACGACAAAAGGAATGGGAAATGGTCTTAAAAAAAATGCAGGGTCTTGCTAAATTTTAGTCAAATTTCACTGGTCTCATGGTCTCGCATTTTGAAGCTTTATCAGTACGTTTAAGGGTTTCCATTTCTTCGCAAAGCCATTGTGAAGTCCTGGGCTCGCAGAGCCCATTTGCTACACTCCCTGATAAACTGGCATGCCTTTAAAATTACATTATTATAATAATAATTGTGACACAGTTACAGTGTACATGTAATTTAACATACTGGTAAATTCTTTGGTTGAGGTAATACCGCTTTTACCAACAACTGATCGGCATCATAATAGTAAACAATAACCTGAAAAGGAGAAGGAATCTTCTTTAGTGTCAAGACATTGGTGGATTATCAAGAAACTACTGGTTACAGATTGCTCTGGGGAAAACAGATCAAGCACCTGGCTCACTAAGGCTCACTAAGGGCCGATTTACATGGTACAACTTTGTCGCATGCGACACGCTCACAACATGCTTACGACACGTTACAACATGAATTACTCCGTTTAAATAATTCCACAAGGCATGATACACTGTTCAACAAATCTCAAGTCATGTCGTAAGCATGCCGCAAGCGTGTCGCATGCAACAAAGTTGTACCTTGTAAATCGGCCCTAAAACAGAAGTCGGTAGAGGAAGCTTGTGGTCACCTGTACAATATTGATAACAATGGTACTCACTCGCACATGTACTGTATAAAAATTATACTAATATAATATTATTTTTGTCAGTTGATATTATTAAATAATTTAATGTCAGGGAAGGAAATAATTATTTCATGTGAAAGTACATTGTAGGTCAAAATAGTGACAAAATTTGCATGAAATCTGCATACATGTAATCTCACATTGTTAGCACTTAGTATTATTAGTAAAGTTTGGGACTACTTATGAAACCAGCAGCCACCTAAAATTATTGTAACACTGGCTGTAGTTGACCATACCTTTCCTTTCACAGCATCAGCCCTAGGAGCACCACCGACATACTCTGAAAAACGAGGCAGAATATGTGACTCCAAAAAATATTCATCCCCCAACCACCACTGGTAGGTTTTTTTTTTTAAACCCCCTATCCCCACCCCCATGAAATATCACTTTAGCTTCATCCTTTCTTTGAAAAACTTCGGCTTTGAGACCATCCTCACCCTCCTCACTTTTGTTGGAAATCTTCATTAAAAACGATCGCATGAGTTTGATCTTTTCGGATGCAACTTCACATTAGCTAACAACGCAGATCAGAAATACACAACTACTAGAAATATGTGTCATAAGTGTTATTTTATTAGCTTCTTGTTCTTATCAGCTGCTGTTGTAAAATGAATTGTTATTCTAGTCTACAGTATATTCGGTTCAATGTAATTGTATTTGCTTAGCTAGCCGTTGACCAGCCATTATCAGATTAGTGTACTAATGGCAATTATCTCAATTAAAGTTAAAGTAAAGTCTCGCAGAACCTCGCAAAAGCTCGGGGGAGGGTGTACCACAGGTCGAAACTTTGGTGGCGTCTTGATTTGCATATGAGGCTTTTCACCATTCCAGTACTTCGTAAAAGGTCCTTTCGATGGTTCGCATACCGTTTACCGTCCGCCATCTTTGTTTACTATGCTCCTCTAGGCTTACATGAAGTAGTACGGTAACCACAGGTGTTCCCATCATCCTCTTTCGATTGTCTGATGTCATTCAAGCTTTGTTGCGCTGTTGCCAGGCAACTGCATGACATCTTCAATTATAATTATAATAATTATTATTATATATATATATATATATATATATATATATATATAACTACAGGTGAGTTCCACACTGATGTATCCAGAATAGTGCTCGACAATAATGGAGCGGTTGTAACAATGTATGATTACTCACAGTTGTTTCATATAGACTTTAATACAGTTCTGTTTCGTGGACCGATGTTGCGTCGGTCTACTCATCAGTTAAATTCTATATACACTGTAGCATAAAAGAGGTTTTATACATCAGTAATATGATCTAGACCGAAGCCGTTACAAAATTTAAACAAAAGTGACAACAGAGAGAGATACATATGATTGGTCCTGAAAAATACGAAATAGACAGTAATATGATGCTGACCAAAAACGTTAAAAAATTAAAACTAGGGGTATAATACATATAATTGGTTCTAAATGATGCGGTATAAACATATATATATATATATATATATATATATATATATATATATATATATATATATATATATATATATATATATATATATATATATATGTATACAATGTGCCCTCCCGGTTATTACCATAATGGCTTTATGGCAACTCCTGAACTTGGGCACAGGATGTACGGTTATATATATATATATATATATATATATATATATATATATATATATATATATATATAAATATAAATAAATATAAATAAATATTTATATTTATATATATATATATATATAAATATAAATATGTGATAGATAAAATATGAGCGGGAGATCTGTATGGGCGTTTACAATGGCGAGCCGAAGGCGAGCCATTGTAAACGCCCATACAGATCTCCCGCTCATATTTTATCTGACTTATGAAATGAAACAATGAGTAGAGATCTGTATGAAAAGTTAATGCATACTAATTAGCTCAGCAGAGATCTGTATCAAAAGTTAATGCATACTAATTAGCTCAGCAGACATCTGTATCAAAAGTTAATGCTACTGTTTAATAATTCATCAACTCAGTTGATCTGTATTGGGGTTTACAAACCTTCATTAAACATTCATTTCTTTTGTATTTTCCTTATGAATTATTAATGAATTTTATAAATATATATATATATTTTTTTTTTTTCAAATTCGCGCGGCTTAGTTCCCGACGCACGACAAATTTATTAACTTCGCGCCCAATAGAGTAATCACAGATAGTGTTGCGCGCACTAGTGTTGCTTTTTGGAAGCTGATTTTCACATTCCTTTTTACTCCCAGTTCAGTGAAACCTATCAAAATGTAAAAAGCAATGATGAAACCGTGTTCTACAACCATCTCTGCTAAAATAGGAATTTCATAGAATTTGGCCAGATAAGAAAACAGACGCAAAAAAAGTATGAGTTGTTAAAAAGGCAGTTTCTTTGTTATTGGCAAATTTGTGTTTTTTGCCTTTGCATAAAAAATTGTCTTTTAGATTTCCCTGAAAAATGAGCGTCGAGAACAGCAAACAAATTATAATCACTCCGCCAAATTTTATGGAATTTTGCCAATGGAAACACAAGAAAATAAACTGTTTATTTGGCTTTTTGTGATCATGCTGACATAATAAAAAATCAGAAAAGCCCTACATTTTCTTTGAGCACGAAGATTTCCGAGGCTTAATTGTTTAATGAAGTGTATGAAGTGTATGTAGGTTGAGGGCTCGAGTGTGCCATAAGAGGAGGGGATGTACCATTCTTAAACTGAAACAGTGGGCTCTGTGGAGTGGAGAATGGAGTTTAATTTGGCTGTTACTGCACAGACATTGGAGCTTGACTTGGCAATAGTGATGAGGCCTGTTTGTCGGATAGGGCCCGTCTTGACTTGGATTTCATGACACAGCACGTGTTGAGGATCGTAAATATTAGGACCAAAAGACAAGTGATGTCCCAGTGGGTGAGGTGTACAATGCATGTTGCGATCAAAATTGTAAAAATGGTCCTTTTTATACATGTGAGTTAGCTTATGCTAGGGCAAAAAACTTCCACAGGATGAAATAAAAATGACACAGTTTGATATTTTCAAAATAATACAAAATAAAAATACAATGTAGACTACAACACAAAAATTATTCATATTGATTTAGTGTTTTCAGCAAACCTGTTCTTTTGGCATCGGTGAAAAAACCACTAGACACAGAATACCCTGAAATAAAATAACAGAAACATTTTTTTAAAAAACAGACTTTTAAATTTATTTTATACTTGACATAGCATTCTACAGTGCAAATACACATCAAAACAAGTGCAAAACAAGTGTAAATACATGTATGACATATTATTACACTCCTCTGACTGCACGCTACGAAAAGCACTTGCAAAAACTTCGATTTCGGACTAGATGACTGCTGTGTGTAATAAAGTATTTAATCAGGAAAAAGTTGTGCATTTTTACTCGTCAGTTTCTATTTTGTCTCGCCTTAAGTCTCAAAAAAATGAAAACTGACACGTGAAAATACTCAGCCATATTACACAACTCCACGCTGAATAACCTCTATTCATGAACAAAAATCTGCTACATCAAAATGTTCCCAGATAAATTTCAGAGAAAGTCACAAAGTTTGGTAGGTATTGGGTAAAATAGTGCTTTCTGAAGTGATAAATATTGTGGCTGATAAATAGTGTGGCTGAATCTCCCCTGTCTGAAAACAGAATAGGGTTAATCCTTTACATGTAACTCCCATGAGTGCCAAAAGAAAGGCTGTAAAAAGAAAAGATCCGGGGAGCGAAGCGAGCTGATAAATAAATATAAAACTGGGGAGAGAGGAAGGGGGAGGGTGAAAAGGCCTGTGGACAAAGTATTGAAGCCACCATTCTGCCCCCCTTGTAAATAACCTGTCATTATGATCTGTCAATATTGTGGTTATCTTTGCACAGATGCATTGGACTGTAAATAGCACGCACGTGAGTATGAATGAAAACATGAGGAAAATTTTGCTTCTGAAAGCACTTTTCTCAGCGTTTAAGTAATAATAATAATAATAATAATAATAATAATAATAGATTTATTAGTTTTTCCACTAAATGGTTTTTAAAAAAACTAATTACAATAAAGAATACAATATTAAATATTAACATGTATTACATTGCTAATTAAAAACTATTAAGAAATTCCTTTAAATGTCTCTTAAATAACTAATTACAATAAAAAAGTTGGAATTAGTAATTGGAACACAAGCGTTTTTGTTGGTTCTGCAAGAAATTTCTAAAAGAGTTAACTCAGAACCCGTGTTTAGTGTTTCAAGAAATCGTTTTACTGACGAATGCATTCGAAAAAATAGGATATCACATCGAGCACAGGGAGGATTTCTTGACCTCAGGATGCAGACTGTACTCAACTTGCTCTTTCATTAGCACATTTATTCTATGGTTCTAACAAGTCGCTGCAATAAGCTCACTCAATGGGAGAACAGACGATGGACAAATGAAAAAACTTCACCTAAATCGATTGAACATGCCTTAATTCCCAACCATGACAACCCTTCCACTTGGTCCTTTATTACTGAGACTAAGGGCGTTACAACTATTATTGCTGTTCTTTCCATCTTCCGGCAAGTTTCAGCCACGACAATGAGGCACAATGCGTCGCGAAAAAATAATTAACCGTCTCAGGAGCTTCTTCTAACTGTTTATGCAATAAATTTCACTCTTGATATTGAAAGAGTGGATCTCTGGAGCCAGGGTAATTGCTCTTTCATGATACAACACAATGGAAGATTTGAAAAATCAAACTCTTCCCAAATCCAGTAGGAAGAATACCGAAAACATCCCGTTCCACTACAGATTTCAAGCAATGTGCCAGTTCTTCTTTTAAGATGTGGAATATGAAAATCGCTAATCCAAACTAATCATTGTTTTAAAGGGTTCGACTTACGAGGTTAAGTCTACGTTCTATAGCTCAGAAGGAGGTCGGACACTTATTGAGAATTATATAACGTAATGTCGACACTTAGAATTTTATTTTCAATAAATTTTTAAGTGTAAAAAAGAAAATCTGAAATCCCCACTCAGGATTGAACCTGTGACCTCAGCTAGGCTTAGCCTTACATAGCCTACCGTACCACTGTACCACCTAACTTCTCGGGTTGCTTAGTCCTAAATTTAACTATATAAACTGCTACCCCTAACCTCAACTGAAAGCTAACCAGTTACTCCGTTATATAAGTCTCAATAAGGTGTCCGACCTCCTTCTGAGCTATGGAATCTAGACTTCACCGACTTACGAATACATGCTTGTTTGCAATTAAGCTGTGATATGCAAATTTCAAATATTTATTGCACAACGTCACGTTTGGTCAAATGTCAACAGTACCGCCAACCTGTCAAACTGTCAACAGTCAGGGATTTGACCAATCAGCGACTCGATTGCACTATAATTTAGTGCAGTGAAATGGCGGCATCAAAGATTTGTCCACAGCGGGCCCTCCTTTTTTCCCCTGGCCTCTCTCCAGTTCCCACTTGGCTGGCTTTGCTCCCAGCCTTTCTTTTTGCCCTATTCCCCAACCAGATGGCCTGTTCACAGGGTATTAATTATTTACAAGTTTTTGAATAATAATTATTGACTCTGGGAGTGAAAGTTGATAGAGCTACTAATGATTAGCAACTTACCCATGTAGCCAAAGATGTCAAGTTGATCTACCACTGACTTATATATCGGTTGGCTACCACCAGCTTGGACAAATATAACACCTATTAACAAATTGAGAGTCAGAGCTGCTCACATGAACATTATTACTCAGATAACCAGCAGCTGTGAGGTTAATTGTCATTAGTAACATGTAGCTGGCAGACGGTTACTATGGCTGGCAACTAAGCTGAAGATGACCGGCTACTCAAAGGTTTAAAATGTCTAAAGGACAACAACCATGATCATATGACAGGCTATTTTGAGTCTATATTGCTTATTTTAATTGTGTAGCTGGCAACATCAAAGCTGAATAATGACAGCCCTGAAACCATTGTAGCGATCACAAAAACTTCACTGCTTTTAGAGATCAAAGGCTCCTAGGAGCCAACTTGTGAATACAAAATAAATAAGACTCCGTTATCGCTACGGTATAAATGGCACAGCTCTTGACTGGTTTAAATCGTATCTCGAAAATTGTCAACAGTTTGTTAATAAAATTATTAGAAGTAGTACTTCGTCAGACAATAACCTAGAATGCAGTGTGCCTCAGGGATCAATTCTGGGTCCTGTTGTTTATGCTCTTTATACAGCTGCGCCTCTCAGTGACATTATACGAAAACGGAATGTCCAGTTCCACCTGTATGCAGATGATACTCAACCGTACCTATTCTTCAAGTCATCTTCATTGGAACACAGGGAACTACATGTATCTGTTGTAACCATTCTGGTCAGCAAGGCAATGTCACCTAATATTTTTAGTGTTACGACTTTGAAAAGCCAAAAATATATATTTGTATCAATGCAAACCTAAAAATAATAACCAAGTTTTTTTAACAATAATTATTACTCTTAAAGTGCCTCAGCTGGGAGTTGAACCCGGGTCTCCTGATAACTGGACAGATGCCTTAACCACTAGACCACTTAGACAACCACACTTACACAAACACAAACAACGCATTTGTGGCTTCATAGTGGAAAGCTCTTGGGAGACATTTACACAAATTGCAGAATTCATGTGTGTAAATGTCTCCCACAAACAGGCTTGTCGGGATATGTATATATGTATATATATATATATATGTATATATATATATATATATATATATATATATATATATATATATATATATATATTTTGCTATGTAACAACTAAACATCCGAGCATTCAAATTTTGTATATAAGCGATGGTTATGTTTATTCTTTAATAAAATCCCCTGAAGAGTGAGCAATCACGAAACAGGCTTGTAGGGATACAAGTGTAGTCTTTTTCCTGTTTTAAATATTTATCACGCTCTACTTTAGGTATTGAGCACTATACTACGGAAAAGTCGAAACATAAATTTATTTATTTATTTATTTATATATATATATATATATATATAGTGTTGTGACAGGTCTTTCAAACAATGCTGTATGCCTTGTCGAAGACAGAGGATCACTCTAGTAAAGTGCGATCTTGTAGCTTGAAAAGGTTAATGTAGAATGAGTTGTAATTATCCATTATATATATATATGTATGTATATATGTATATATGT
Organism: Cladopsammia gracilis; assembly: GCA_022457155.1. Lineage (NCBI taxonomy): Eukaryota > Metazoa > Cnidaria > Anthozoa > Scleractinia > Dendrophylliidae > Cladopsammia > Cladopsammia gracilis. The sequence goes on along the minus strand of JAJGOT010000098.1, from coordinate 1,655,511 downwards.
ATATATATATATGTATATATATATATATATATATATATATGTGTATATATATAATTATATATATATATATATATAATTATTATATATATATATATATATATATATATATATATATATATTACTGTTGAACCTCCCGTAAGCGACCACCAAACACCAAAAATGTCAAGCCTAGGTGGTCGCTTACGAGAGTTCATACCATACTGGGTTAAAATTTTGCCTCATTAGCATATGGTAATTGCAGAGACTTACCCCATGCACCAATGCCCATCTAAACCCATATAATAACTTTTAGTAGCCACAAAAATATTTAAGCTTTCCAAACTACTTATTCAGAGTTTCATGGTTCACTTCTAATAAACTAAGTCTCACGATAGTTACAAATTTAATCTTTAATGTTCTCTAAACGTTAGGAGGAACTGAACATGAACTAATAAGGATTGGATTGCAAGCTTTAAATTTTTTTTTTTTTTTAATTTTATTTTTTATTTATCCAGGGGCATCCAATTTGACAGCAAGCGTATTAAAAATCACTAGTCCTAGACATCAGAAGAGTCCTTACTTTTTGTGTTGGTTGGTCGTACGATCGCGCGAGGCTTTCAAGTGAAAAGGCTGAAGAGATGACAAATGAACAAGGCACGTCTACTGAAGCCAAGGCGTTGTCTTGAACTGTTTATAATCATTACTGTATTTATACGTATGCTGGTGTTATAATCACCAGACCCAGTGCGACAGCTCAATACTCTTGACTTTCCTAGAGGCCGCGAGTATCACTGACGTTGTGTATTTTAATGTTTTAATTTATTCATGTGAAAAGTCAATTTGGAAAAAAAAGCCGGTACTTCTGATTGAGAAATTTCCTTTACTCATACTACCCAGGAATGAGATAATGTTATACGATAATGTTAGATTTAGGAATCACAAATCTACGATGAAAACAAACAAGAAAACTTGCGAGGTCGCCATACACTTCAAAAAACGCCACACATTCTGACAGATTTCACTTTTCAATGCATAGACCAAATTTATACAAACACAAATCAAGACACAGAAAAATTACTTGTCACGAAAGAAGCGTATTGGAGTGCGCAACTACTTTCCCTTTCACCTTCTGGGCTAAATAAAAGACAAGAATTTCATTCAAAAAATCATATTCATTACAATTAAATTCAGGGAGGTTTCATCACTAGGTTGTGATTTTCTTATAGTGAATTTTTAGCATAAATTTTTTTATCGTCTTTTGTAATTGTCTTAACGTTCAAGGGCCTCGTTCGGGAATTTGTTATTTTTGTGCTGGCCTCGTCACTCAAAGGCTCTGAGTGTGGAATTTATTACTCATTGTTTAAGGACCCTGCTCAGGGATTTTGTTGTGGCATTGGCCTGTATGATTGTTTAGAGCCCTGAATGGGAAACTTATTAAGTTAGGGCTATTGCATAACTTTTTCTATTTTTGATTGTTTTTCTTAGTTATTATATCTTTTGTTAGGTTAATGTAGTTCATTAGTATTATTTGTGGCAATTGTGGTTTGCCTTTGGTTTAGTCTCTTTATCACTTCTATTATTGTATTATTGTTGTAATTTTTGCTTTTGTTTTTGTTACATAATTTATCAGTAGTTTAACATTAAGTCATTGTTGTAACCGTATTTAAGTCTCATGTGTAACTTGTCTGTATAACTGATGAAGGTCGAGAGACCGAAACGTTTTTAAACTAAATTTTTATATTTTTTATACCAAAAGTTGTCCATTTTCGGTCTTTTTAACTAGTTTTTTATCATATCCACCGAATCCGGACTGTGAATCCATTATTGTGATCCTTTTGGTATGACATCTTTCGTTGGCTCAGGCAGCACCTTCAAAACCGTCTATATATATATATATATATATAAAACTGAATTTGATAAAACATGTCTCTGGAAATTGCTCTGAGATTCCTTTGTTGACTCTTGTTTACTGTCTGGTTGTTTCTGTTATCATTTTTTTTTACTACATATCCTCTTAAAAGCTGCAGTAGACTGTCCGGTCATGAGTTTATAAACTGGCTTAAACCCAGCACCCCCACCCCTCCCTTCCCCTCCAAGTGCCAAGATTGTCGTTACTTCCCATGATTCTCTACTATGACAGAATCAAACGTTTCAAAATAGCGTGCGCGCTACGCTGGAAATCAGTTTCTTTCTTGGTCGGTTATTTTCAGTAGATTTCCTTTTGGCTACCTTGAACAAAGTTTACCTGATCATGAGGACATCATTAAGTCCCGTGAGGGAAAGAAAGCCGGCGATTGGCACAGTCTGTCCTTGTCCAAAATCTTACTGTATTTCATCCCTTTTCAGGCTACACGGGTGACACTTTTGATCTTGGGCCAAGACGAAAAGGTTATGATGTTGTGCGCTTTGTTCTTGGTGGTAACAAGTCTTTGGCCTCAAAAAATGGCCTCTACGGGTCATATCTATCAAACGGCGGCCACATTGTTGGTGAATTTTGACCAGGCCAAAGACTTAGTAAAAATTTGTTTGGAAGGCATTTTAAACGCGAGTCTACATCCAGGAACTCGAATAAAATTACTGTGAAGACAGATGTTTGTTTGCCAAGAGCGTGAGTTTTTTTTAGTTCTTTGATGATATTTTGCTTGTGAGAAATGTGGAAAGGCTATGGGTAGTTTCCCAGAAGTTTTTTACTGCTGCAAAAGAATTATTTTTTTATTGTGCGATTTCCGGCTTGCTCAAGTTGGTGTTGACAAATAGTTGCTTATCAGTTTACAGGTATGTCGATTGAGCTGCTTAGTATATTCTGTGCAAGGCATAAATTCTGTGTTTAGTTAAAGCAATAGTGCCTCAGATAACCCATTCTGGGTTCAAGGAAGGCGAATTCTTGATCTATCTTCGGTGAACGTTTTGCTATGGACCGTTATCGTTTGACATGCTAAAAGGTCATTATTTGTGTGCTTTCAAATGATGTTAATTTCATTGCAAAGCCGTGTTGTCACTTTTGTCGAGAGCAACTTGTTGTAAGTTAACGGCAATTTAGATGTCATTTTAAGCCATGACTAGATGCTTTTAAATGGTTTTTATTCACCTTAAGTGTCAAATTGTTAAAATGCACTGAAATTTCTAGAGCCATGTTTTAACAAATTCAGTTACACATATATATATATATAAAGTGTAGAACTGGATATTCGTAAAACAGTGCTCAATACATTAATGTAGAGCGAAGTATATTAAGTACATTAATATATATATATATATATATATATATATATATATATATATATATATATATATATATATATATATATATATATATATATATATATTCTAACACAAGAGAAAACACTTTTTTCTTAAAACACCTATATTTCGGCAGCGTACAGCTGCCTTCATCAGGGTGAATGGCTGACAAGGCATTACACCTGATAAAAACCGTTACAACCGTTATATGTGTGCGCTAATCAAAAAAATTTTTAAAATGCGCGCGCTACAACAGCTAAATACAAATGCTGGTAAAACTGCTATTTTTGCGCGCGAAGTCCCCGATTTTGGCTATAAAAAAAATCGCTCTCATTTAGACCGTGGGGTCTGAGTGTCTTCAGTTTGTAAGTAACTAAGAAATATAGGTGTTTTAAGAAAAAAGTGTTTTCTCTTGTGTTAGAATATAATTTACCGAGAAATTTCCAATCGTGGAACTTTTTCACATGCTTGTGCTAAGATATATATATATATATATATATATATATATATATATATATAATTACAATTATGTATACAATGTGCCCTCCTGAACTTGGGCACAGGAATATATATATGATTCAATCTTGTTATATATAAATATATACGGGTACATGCCCATGTAGCCCAGTTTACACTCATAAAGCATCTAGTATTACTCAACAATGCACTTGATTGAGTTTAACATTCCCTTAAAAATTTAATTTCTCCATTACAGGGAATTACATTGTACCCTGAGCCTCACCTTTAGACTGTTTTGCTCCAACTGCTCCCATGATCACATCTTTTTGGGCATCAGCTGTGTATGTGGCATCCATTCCTGCTTGACAGTAAGCATAGTCATCTCTGCTGCTGTGGTCCTCTGAAAAATAAGTTCAAGACAAAAGATGTACATGTAAATTTCGGCAACTTTATCATCCCTGCAGGCATCACTTCAATCATTGTTTCTTTATTCGAACCTGATGATGGTTTTTTAGCGTGTTACTGCGTATGTCCTGCCAAACAAAAGCTACCATGACATTCTTTGTTTTCTCATTATTTATAAATGAGTGCATATCACCATGTCAGTTGTCATGTTGGTGTGCCTGTGTCTTCACACACATGCCTGTGTCATCAACTTTATGCTGGTTTTCCTGTGGAGGGTCACATTAATGAAAAGACTGTACACAAAAGTCTCAAGCTACAATCTCGGACAGAATAAAAAGAGAAATAACACCTCCCCTCCCCCCGATTCAAAGATGGATTCGCGTGAAACCAAAATGCGCCATTTTCCCATCACTGAACTGGGGGGAGGGGTGGTATTAATTTTTCATTTGAAATGTCCAAGATTGTAGGTTAGGGAACATTACTTGAATTTTTGGTTAAATTTTCTTACGGATGATTGACTCTTTGACACTTTTGTTCTTGTTTCCATCAAGATTTTAGTTACATGCAAATTCAAGTGACTGCCCTTCTTTTGTAGACTTACTGTAATTACCCCTTAACTCACAGAAGTGCCAAAACTCAAAATTCAATTCAATTGTGGGGACAACATTATGTTTCGGTTTTTAAGAAAGTTTTAAAGCGCAAGCTTCTTAAGGAATTTTTAGAATCTTAACTTAATTAATTCAATTTATATTTGTAAATACGATTTATATTTATGATCATAATGTAATTAGTTATTTTTCGATTATTCTTGTTAGTTAGTTTTAATTATCTTTGAAAAGCCCCTTTGGGGAAAGGTAATAAAGTATGTATGTATGTATGTATGTATGTAAGTTCTAACTTTTGAGTCTGTCAATGATGCTATGGTGTGATCATTCAAATGGAACCTCTTCAGCAGTAACTTTCGCATGGTACCATTTGAATGAAATTTAGGATTTTTTCTTGCATTTTTTTTTTTTTTTTTTTTTGCACTCATAGGAGTTACATGTAAAGGGTTAAAAAAAAATTCCATTACCATTTCCACAGGGATGAAGTTTGCCATTTTGTGCCACTGTTGTAAGGGCTTTAGTAAGAATCCTACAACTTCCCAATGGAAAGTTGCGATGTAGTCGGAGAACATACCTGGGAGCACAAGCCTGGAAAAGAAAGGGGTAGAATGAAGTAACTTACACATGATTGCTGAGTTGTTCCTGATGTACATAGTCATTTTTTCTGCATTTTTTTATTTTATTGTTGCTACTCACAATTTTACAATGAAACTCAGTGGTATCAGCATTTCCACCGGAATCGCAAAGGTCATGGGTTTGAATCTTGTAGAGGCAGGCTGAAATTTGTTTCAGGCTCTAATATTGCAACTCCTTCAGTTAATAATTATGAAGAACTCCTACTGTAGTTCATATGAATTTATTTTCATACTCATGTATATTACTATGTTGCAGGTAAAATCTGTTCTCAGGTTGAATTACAATTCAATATAGGTTACATCAATATGCTAACCCTAACCCGGCCAATACAAAGTTAACCGTCACCCCTAGCACAAAGATACAATTCAAAGGGGGGAAACTTCAAATAAATGTGGCTACTAAATTTATCTGAATTTCGTAACTGTTCATCAGTAGGATGCCTAAAATGTGTGCAATTCCACAATTGGTTTCGGCGCCATTAAATCCTATACCAATTGCAGATTGAACATTTTAAGAGGAGCCACCCACAGTGTGAGCACAGTTACTGACAAGAAATATTAGTTAGGAAAATAGTGCAAAATAAATGTTACATGTTAAAGAAGACTAATCAATAAATCATGGAATACTTTTATTTTTTGTCATATTTTATTTATCAAAGAAAAATTACATCACGTTCATGCAAGTGCAGGTCCAGGGTCCCCATACTGTACCGTCGCGCCAAAATGAAATGTCACTCTGACTGAATTATTTTCGCAAAGAACTGATCAAGTTTACGAATCGACAAACAAACTATTAATTAAAGCGCTGGAACTTCGGACTGATAGGAGAAAATATTAATTATTAAGTTCTGATCCGAATACTGGATTTGATTTTTTTCAATCAAGTGAAAGACGTTTTTCATTGAGGAAAATGCAAAACAAACATGCTTAGCCTATCAAATTACATTTAGCACACAATTTGCATTCATCTCAAGGTTGTGTTTTTGCGGCAAACTTTCGAAGAAATTGTGTGAACCTTTAATTTATAATAATTGAAGAAAAGCCTGATAAATCATTATAAATTATTACCAACCAGATAAGATATACATTATTATTACACTGTCCATACCAATGCCTTGCCATCTTTGCCAGTGCTATAAACGGTTCCTCCCAACCACATACCACTCTTCCCTTCACTGTTCGAAGCAGCTGTTGTGAGAAATTTATTCAAATCAACAACTTCCGTACTTACAGCTAATAAAATGATTCCAAAGAATAATTAAATAGAATAAACAGTGACCACAACTGTGAAATGAAAGTTTAATGAAGGTTTGTTTGAGAATGATAGCGATAATTATGCTTCTGTTTTGCTCCATAGAATCTTTTTTATCCAACTAAGTTGTATATTTGGTGGCATTTGGCAATATAACATGGAAATTAGCTCATTTAATAAAGATATATTTTGCTATTTCAGTGGGACAGTGTACGTTAAACATCTGTTTCATCCCTGCAGTTGTCTCTCAGTATTACAGTCAAACTGGATGTTCTTTTGCAGGCAACTTTGCAAACTTCTGCCGCAACATTGGTATTTTGATTGACAGTTTGCTTCGAGCAAGTTGGAAGTTGTGCAAGCAAGTTGCAACTTTCGCAAGCAAGTTCCTATTTCAAATCTGTTGTCAGTTGCAGATTTCTGAATTGAAAGTACTTGGTTTGGTTACCTTGCAGTATTCCACAAACTCTACGATGTCAAGAGTATAGAAACTGTTCAAAATTCCTTCCAGCCAGGTTTACCAGGAAAATACGTCTCGTGTTGTAAAAATCTGTTACAAAATATTATTGGATATACATAACAATAGACAAATTCGGCTAACGCATTGTTCTACCCAATTCAAACCTCCTGGGAATACGATTCTTTGTTCACAATATTTCCATATCATTTCCATGTCAATGCTTCATTCATATGGAAATATGACGAACAAAAGAGTTCTAATCCCAAAAGGTTTGAATTGAGTACAACAATTCGTTAGCTGAATTTGTCTATTTGCCTTGATAATCCAACATTGTGCCTGTGATTTGTTCTTGTTTGGTCAGACGACCACAAGGCAATTATTCTCTCTCTTTCGTCAACCGAGGTGGTATTAATTGTTGTGATGTACGTGAGCCATAACTGACGAAGGACGTGTTTTCACAAAATTTGCAATTTGTAACTGACAACAAGTTTGAAATAGGAACTTGCTCACGAAAGTTGCAACTTGCTCACGTAACTTCCAACTTGCTCAAAGCAAACTGTCAATCAAAATACCAATGTTGCGGCGGAAGTTTGCAAAGTTGCCCGCAAAAGAACATCCGGTTTGACTGTAATATTAACGACAGAAAATTATGCAATTTTGTATTGTTATATTTTTTAGTACCAGACAACGTTTTTTAACCATATGTGCTCTTAACCCTTTCGCTTCCAGAGTCAAAAAAGACATGAAGACATGTACATGCAATGTAGTCCTAACTTTTGAGTCTGTGGACAAAATCCTATGGTGTGACCATTCAAATGAAACCTCTTCAGCAGTACTTTTGCATGGTACCATTTGTTCTAACTTTTGAGTCTGTTGATGAAATCCTATGGTGTGACCATTCAAATGAAACCTTTTCAGCAGTACTTTTGCATGGTACCATTTGTTCTAACTTTTGAGTCTGTTGATGAAATCCTATGGTGTGACCATTCAAATGAAACCTCTTCAGCAGTACTTTTGCATGGTACCATTTTTTCTAACTTTTCAGTCTGTGGACAAAATCCTATGGTGTGACCATAATTTCAAATGAAACCTCTTTGGCAGTACTTTTGCATGGTACAGTGTACTATTTGTTTTTCAATATTTTACAAAACAAAATTTGGGATATTTCTTGAATTTTAGTTTTTGGAACTCTAGAGAGTTTATAGAGGGTTAAATAAATAATGTACATGTACTTACGTGTGTTCTCGATGTCGATCAAAGTGCATGTTTTACTTGTCAATGAAAATTTACACCTGTATACTGCTCCATATTCCATCAATGTTTTAGAAGGTTCATACAGATCACTTACATTACTAAGTGGTGCTCCAACTAGTGCCCTATAAACAAATTAAACAATAATACAATGCTATTAGGAACTGAAAATCAAACAAGCAAAATCAACAATTTGTCTTATGACAGCATTAATATTGGATGCATGGCTGTCATCCTACATGATCAACATTTGTCGGATGGAAATGTTGGACACTCGATTAAACATCACAACATTGCCGTCCAACATTAAATTTTGTTGGACTTATACATGTATATACATGTATATAGTACATGTATAAGTGTCTATGAAATGTAATTTATTTTTTGATGTATCGAAAGTTACGCCTTTTTAGACCTTGAAATAAAAGGTTTAAAGTTTTAGAGACGATCGTGAAACACTTTTTTTATGGTCGTAAAGTTAGGTTGTTAGCACTAAAAAGTGGCTCTACTTTGTGCGCAGCCAAAACCAGTGTCATATTACACTGTGACATAAATGGTTGTACAAACTGCTGCGGGAATATATAGAACAAGAGAGCTGACAAGAAACGTCGCTAGAGGTGGACAATATGGTGAGCAGCCTCAAACATACAACTGTAAGTTATTTAGAATTCTTTGATTACAGAGGGTGTAACAAAGCTTTATTTTGCTCCAGAGGAAAATAGGCCGGCGAAATACATGAAATTTGTTCGCCGACATCGGAAAGGGTAATTAGGTCAAGGGATGCTGTTTTCAATGAAAGTGCTTATTATTAAGATTAATATAATTATTTTCCAAAAAAAAAAAAAACATTCCAGCCGGTGAGGCCATTTAATCAAGCATAATTTTCCAATCCATATCCTGTTTAGAAGTTCCTTCAAGCATCAGCTCGACTGAAGAGCCGTCGAAGTCAGTGAGGCCTACAAAAATATACCGACTCGATCGGCACTGACTGGCGAGTGATATAAATGTTTATAGTGCATTCCGAATTATAAAATTCAAAGTGGAGCGACGGAAGTGTTCACTAGCAGGCTTCTATTCTACGGAACATCTATCAAAACTATATCTGCATGTACAAAATAAATGCATAAAACTATTCATAACAAAATACATCGCTGAATCATTGTGTGTTCAATCAGATCAATTTTTATACAACTAAAACACAATACTTTGAACTCACTTACAAGCCGCCAAGTGGTTAAAATTTCCAGAAACGTTCAATCACTGGCAAGACACTAAACTAAGAAAGTTTAATTATTACGTATATACCGTATTTATTCGATTAAGCACCCTGGGCGCTTATTAAATTTTTGGACTTTGAGAATGGGCGCTTATTCGAGGTGGTCGCTTAATCGATGCTGGGCGCTTATTAAATTTTCACCATTTACAGCAAGTAGCAAGTTTATTTTGCAACAAAACAATAAATAATAACAAAACCGAAGCAGAATTTTAACTGTTCAATGAAAGTTTCTTTAAAATATTCGGAAAACTAGGTCTTCGGGGAAGTCTCTCTCTCTCTGAGGTCAAATGTCACTAAAAGGTCAATTAGCGAACTCTCTGGTGCTGCCTCCTAGAGGGGTGGGGTGGGCGCTTATTCGAGGTGGGCGCTTGTTCGCGGTTGGGTGCTTAATCAAATAAATACAGTACTTGAGTTCAAACATTTTGAATAAATAAATAAATAATACGCTATCAGGCACCTTGCTGCTAAAAATACACCATTCACATTCAATTCAGCAAGCCGCCTGAAAAAGACCACCTCGAATATGCATGACATATCAGTATAATTTAGAGACTTTCAACTAGCAAGCCACCAAGAAGCTAAGACATATACCCTTCGCATTGAAAAGAGAACTTTAAGTAGACAGGCGAACTGCCAAGCCGATAAAATAAGCTCATGTCCTCCACGCGCAATCAATGAACTTCAGAGAAGACCAGCCGAGTCGCTAATGCGCTAATAATCATGTAATATAGTTTTACATTGTTTGCACTACAAATAAATTGTTCGCGTCCAATAAATGCTAGTCAATGAGCCACTAAAAAGAAATAAAAAAAAAGCCTCTGCGTTTAATAAGCTTACAACTCAACTGGCAAACCACTGAGACGCTGTGCTACTGAAATGTATACCTTTCACATTCAATAATCTAAATCAAAGTCCTTCTTCTTCATGTTTACTTCCTTCGCTCAAGCGGCACAGTCTGTTCGCCTCGCTAAGTTGAAATGTCACTGAATTGAAACTGAAATGAATTATTATGGCTTCACTGTGCTTGGTAAGAGTTTTAGAAAAACACAAGACTTGCACGTTATTGGTCGCGATAGCTTACACTGTATTTGCCGTGATTTCACCATGATACATGTAGCTCTGTGTTTTGAGCGAAGCTTGTTACAATACAGTTGACTTATTTCGTGGTGAACAAAGTGGTATAATGGTATAACTGTGGCAAAGCTGTGCCGATATTTCATAAACAATCTGAAGTGGGTGACAGGCTGACAGCTGGTGTGAAATTAGGCACACACGCACGGTGAAAAATCAAAAGCTTCTCTTTACTACGTAAAAGCAGCGGTAAAAACGTCACTGTATCACGATTATGATACAACAAAATAATCTTTTTAGTTTACAAGTGTAAAAACCTTAAAAATTTGCTAAACTGCAGATATAGAACAATGCTCCCCCTCCACGCTTTAAAGGGACACTGTCACAAGGGCGCATGCGCCAGTTTTTCGAATCGAAACTTGAAAAGTTTAGCCTAAATTTTTCAAGTTGAACCGTCAATTTCAAAATGGCGTCAACTTGTTGAAAGAGTGGTTGAAATCCCATAAACGTGTTTATTTCAAGGATAAAATTTCTAAGTCATGGCATGAAGCAAAATTCATCGCAGGCTACGAAACTTGCTCCGATTCTGTCTTCATGGTGCACTTGTTGTCGCTGGAATATTGCTCACGTCACGAGAAAGCAAAGGATTTTAAATTATTAGCGGTGTGTGAGTCGGGACGTGACCTTTCAATGAAAGCAGTATTACATGGCGGCCGTTGGAAATTTGAGCACTTTATAAGACGTTGTATGGGGAAAAAATAACACAGTGTAGATTTCGAACGGAAAATAAAACAAAATTTAGACATTAATTCAATGAAGCAACACTATAAAACTCGCTTCTGGCGTATTCCTTTGTCCTTTGGGGTTTTATTTCTCGCCAATGTTTTCCCTCCATAAGAGTCACGGAGTCAAGGCAAAACACTCGGTTTGAGATCGACTTCCACTCGGAGGAGATTTGCGTCCCAAAAATCCATCCAATCAGTGATTTTTTCAGACACAGTAAAAGAACTCTTTCCCTTCCACCATAAAAGAGGTTTTTTTTAAACAATTGCATATGACTCTGAAAATGAGCATTTTCTGCCACCGATTCCAATATCCATAATGTCGGCCAAATGTTTTTAAGTAGACCGGAAGTGAGCCTGGGCCGCGCATGCGAATCCGTGACAGTGTCCAAGGACAAACGAATCAACAATCTCTGACTACACACTTGTCAGGTCAAGGACGAACAACACTCTCGCTACACGCTTGAGGTAAAGGACAAACAGATCGAACGATGCTCTCGCTCGCGCTTCATGCTTAAGGTCAAGGACGAACAGATCGGACGAACAACACTCTCGCTACTCGCTTGATGTGGAATGAGGCCGGAAAATGACATCCAACACGACATGAAGAGGAAACGTCCTAGGTTGACAAGCTTGATTTGGATTGGACGGCGGTGCTGCTATTTGCGAGTTTCACGTGAACCAAGGTCCAAATACGCATGATGCGCGTTACAAAATTACGTTCTTTGCATTCCATGCATTCGTAGTGAATAGAGGTTTTGCACGGCAGCCATGTTGCATGGCAGGAACAATGAAAATGTTTTGCATTAGAAAGAACATTCTTTCCCATAGGGAAAAGAATCTATTGTTCCTGCCATGCAACATGGCTGCCGTGCAAAACCTCTTTTTACCACAATTGCCGGTAATCTCGCAATCTGATTGGTCGACACGGGTGGTAAATGAGAGTGCAGAAAAAAACAGATTTCCACCGGTTTTCCGTGGTGTGGACTCTTATTTACCACGACTTATGTCAACACATGGTCAAATTTGTTGCTGACTCACTCGGATGCGCCTTGTGAGACCACAACATTTTGACCATGTGATGACGTAAATCATGGTAAATAAGAGCCCACACCACGAAAAAACCGGTGGAAATATGCTAAATAAAGCAAAAACCGAGTCAGGGCCAAACTACATAACTGCCGCGCATGCGTTTGTAATAGCAACGTTATCGACCCTTATATGGGTAAAAAAATATGCAATCTATCATCTCGCATTACGGATAGGAAGGAATGAATAAGATGAGGCTTTTAATTTCGATTAATTATGGTTTGAAATAAGTGAAAAGTAAACTTAATCAATTAAAGTGACGGCTCCAAAGTGAGATTGTTTATTCCGAAACCCAGGGGTCTCGGAGAATATGAAGATGATTTATGCGCCTAGCGAAAGGCTTAAAACTACAATGTAAACTTGTAGAATACAGTACGTACAGGGCCACTTTCGTTTGGCTCGTTTGCTCTCCACTGCATGCCGAGCCAAACTTGCCACCAAATACATAGATCCAACACTTTGACGAACATATTTATTATTTCCCTTTCTTAAGTCCACTGACAAGCCAAACGAGCCACCAAAATATACACAGACCCAACACTGTAGCGAGCGTATCAATTATTTCGATCGTTCTTTACTCCACTGCCGAGCCAAATGAGCGAAACGAGCCACCATAGACGACCCCCTCATAGACCCAACACGGTAGTGAGCATATCAATTATTTCTCGTTCTTTACTCCACTACCGAGCCAAACGAGCCAGCTCGTTTGATATACGGTAAAAAGTGGCCCTGCATTCTGCGGTTGAGAGCATTCGATTAATTCTTGCGAGCATGTACAATGAACTTTTAATTTAAGCTTACTTACCAGTAATCACTTCCATATGAATGAAGAGCCACGGAATAACCAAAGTATTTACTTTGCGAAACTTTATCCTTGGGTCCATCAAAGACAACAGCTTTTTCAATATCGATATTAAAGCCAAACGTGCCAGAAGATTTAAGCAAACAACACAGTACTATGCCGAGTAGTAGGTCAAACTCCATATTGACTTTTGAATGAAGTAATTTTGTACACCAACTCGACTCACGTCCGATTTAACCGCGATAACTTGTCAGTTTGTTAAGTTGTGATATCAGATACAGCAAACCTTTGTAAATAGGCGATCGTGCTATGATTTAGAGGCTGTAGTATTATACAAGATATCGGTAGATAGTGTAGGAGACAGGTCACAGCTTTGTGATTCCACCGTCCGCTTTCGCCCACTTTTTACTACGGACCACTACGTAACCTTATGTTTTCCGTTGTTAGGACGTCCCTTCCTTTGTGAAACCTCGAAAGAGAAGTGACCTTTTCCAACCGTTGACGTGTTTGAAATAAGGAAATGAAACTGTTAATTCCAACCGGAAAGCGACTCCAACACACCACGAAACATGTCACGTTTCGCGAGCTTTCCCAAGATACCCCTTGACAACCCAAATACAAACCCCGCCCCCACCCCGGACAAACGTAAACAGATGTACTTGAAGTAAACGTAATGACCTAAAATACCGATCCGGTATGCCAAATAAATAGATAATACCAGACAAGAAAGTTCATTAAAATTCTGGTTGTAAAATAAGGCAAATATTCAAAAGTTCCACTGGGAATTCAAGCTTAGAAATCGCTCGTCTGTTTTGATTCAAGACTTGTTTTAACAAGTCAATTTGTTTACTATATAAGGTATTGCAATTGTAACGACTTTTCGTATCTCCATTAAATCCCTTGATGAAGGACAGCTTGACTGTCAGAAATATCGGGAAACCTCAAAATAAAAAATGTTCTCTAGTTGTATATTTTTACTTCACTGTTTTTCCTCATTATGGTTTTTTTTTTTTCAACCAAACAAAGCTGAGGATGTTGACATTTGGGGGGCTTCAAGTTTGCAGTAGACATTGTAAATATTTTTTTCCCGTCATTGGATATGACCGTCTGTAAGTTTACGGCGTTCGATTGATCGCGTTTTTAATACACTTACTTGATACGATGACGCAATGGTTTTTTACAAACATGTCTGTCGTCTTTGTATTTCTCCAAGACCTTCAAATGCCACCCAAACGGTGATACAACTAAATTTATTAAAAAGATTCTATAGAGCAAAATAAAATCAATAGTAGCTAAGTTTGGGGAAAATTGCAGGATTGCAAGTATGAAAATGGTCAACAGTTCATCAAGTTTGATTTCGTGACAGACTGCCAAGAATTCAAAATTGCCATTCTGGCTCATTCTGGTTGAATTTTGTGATTTTTGGTCATTATTTTGTCTGACACTCGGCTCTGCAGAATTCTTGGTTTTCACATGACGTCATAAAAATTAAAAAATCTAAAGTATACGTCCTACAAAGCTGTTTCTAACATGGTATGTGGGTACAAGTGTTACAATCTTTCACAAAAAGTTTCAGGTTTTAACGATGTTTTGCTTCCGATTTACAAAGGTTTTAAATGTGTCACGCAATGCGTCACGCTATTCCAGAGAAGCCGCGAAAATAAACAAAATTGAATCAGCTGAAATATATTGTTTGCATTATAAGTGCTTATAAACCGAGTTAATTGAGCTTATAGCAAACACAATATTTTTGGATGTGATTTTTAGTGTAATTAAGACTTTGAATTTTTGGCCGCCATCTTTGTGCCCCTGAGTGGGCGGGCACAAAGATGGCCGCTCCATACATTTCTTACTAAAAATATCTAATACTCGTTCGCCTATAACTCTTGAACGAAATGCTTTTGCGCTTCAAAATTTGGCCAAGATGTGTAGTTTTAAATTCTCTACAATTCCATAAACATTTTGGATTCGAAGTCTATTTTTTAATGCTTCTGAATTTTGATATGACGTAAGTGCAAGCCAAGAATACACACACCACGGTAAATGGCATTTCCCATGGGAGATCATCCCGCGGTGTAACACACTTGGGTTTCACGCGATTTGTGATTTGCCAAGGTAAAAAAAAATGTCACGCAATTCATAGAACACTTTTCCTTTGCGGTTACATCAGTGTCTATTTGTGGCTATAAAACTACAGATTTGACAGTTCTGCTCATGCATGCATGTTCCACGATTTCCGGTACGTGACTGTATTACAACAACTTTATTACACCTTATATCCCTACAGATATATTGGCAAAACAATACTAGATAATATAAGTAAAAAACAAAATACAATGTCATTACAACAACAATTACACATCTATTAATTCTTTTGCTAATTCCAAAACATCATGAGAATATTTTGAAGATATATTAATAACGGAAACATCCTTCATTGAGAACAAATACAGGAATAAAGACCCCTTATCAAATACACGAAAAACATCATTGACGCAATACAACTTTGGAAGAAAGTCCTTTCTCAAGTTGACAAATTCATGGTTATTGCATTCAGTTATGTAATGTAACTTATCGCCAACCCTGTTATCATTGCAAATAGTACAGATTCTAGAATCATAGGTCATCATAAGGTATCTTTTTGTACCGCCCAGTTTCAACTGGCAACCTATGTGCCGAGATTCGCAATCGGGTAACAGCTTGTCGATGTTTTACATTAGAGATACTACTTAAATACTTCTCAAAGCACACATTAGATTTAACAAGTCCGATTGTCCGTAATTTACCCCCCTGTACTTCACGAGAGTCAGAATGCCCTCCAAAGACCTCATTTTTCCCAAAAACTAGAGTACAGATCATATAACTTTGTTTTAATTACTTTTATAAACTGCGAGTCCTAACTGTTATAATGGAACACGGAGATTTGAAACATCGTCAAGACCACACAACTTTAAGACATAATTCGCAAATATAACACTTTGATTATTTGAATTAATACATATGCGTGAAGCCTTGCCAACAATAGTTTCACTAAGAATGGGGTCATTCAAACGTACCCAATATTTCACAATAAGAGTAGATACCTGTAAAATTAAAGGCACCCTATCTAACTCGGCATAAACAGCTAGATTTGATGCTTTAGCGTGAACACCTAAAATACGTTTACAAAATTTCAAATGGAGCTTTTCTGCGAGGATTATTGTTGAAAAAAGTTTCTTCTTAAAGATATCAAAACCAGAAAGCTTACCAAGAGCATATACTCCCCAAATTTCACACCCATATAACAAAATCGGAATTACCATTGAGGAAAACAGTTTCAAAAGGACTTTTACTGACACATTGTCTATAGAGGAAAACCAATTAAAAAGGCTATGGTAAGCACGCAAAGCTTTGCTATAAAGTACTTTTGTGCAGTTTTAAAGCCACCTGAGTAATGAAACGTAATACCTAACAATTAAATACGTATATTCGACGTCGACCCGTTCTAACATGTCATTACCGTAAAACCATTGACGTAATATTAGTTTTAGTCTCTGTGAAGCTGTTGCAAAAACCAAAACCTTTGACTTTTTTAAATTAACTTTCAATTTCCATTTGGATGTATACGACTCAAGTCTACGAAGACAGGTTTGCAAGCCAGTGCAGATTCAGATAGAATAACCAGGTCATCCGCATAAAGAAGAGAGCTCAGTTTGGTGTACGTCTCCTAAATGAACATTGTCACAGCCATCATTAAAAATATCAGGTATATCATTAATAAAAACATTAAAAAGCGAAGGACTAAGATTACAACCCTGCTTAACACCTATATCAGATTGGAAAAATTCAGTCACACCTTGACTTGTCTTTACCGCAGTTTTAACAGACGAATACATACTTAATAACATACGCACAAATTTTTTACTACAACCATATCTTATCAACTTGAAAAACAGACCCTCTCTCCAAACACTATCGTAAGCTTTCCGGAAATCAACAAAACATGCAAATATATAAAGGCTTATGTTTTGATCGATACAAATCTATTAATGTCTTTAACACAAGCACATGATCAGCCGTCCTAAAATTTTGCCTGAAACCAATCTGAAACGAATTTAAAATATTGTATTATGAAATGTTCAAAGTTTTGCGATTTTAAAGATTAATCATTAACCATTGCTCATGTTGACATTTTCCCGCGTGTTTTCTCAATTTCTGTTAATGTCCACAAGTGAGTGGTGAAAGCCAAATGATGCCCCATGCTTCAGATCCGGCTTTTTCCTCGCTCACAGACCAGCCCACTACCGGTACAAAGTTCAGGAGAAGTGGCAATTCAATTCGGTCGGTCGCTTCGATCGGAAAGTGTCGTTCCATTATTCAGCGGTTGGTCCGAGCGGTCCCAGACCGGTCGGTCTCATATAATGGAAAGCACCCCTTGAGATCTTGGAGAAATCCAAGATGGCGGATCCAACTTGAAGATGGCGGCTGACTCATCCCCAGTCGTCTCTCATTTCACGAGAGGTACGCGGCCAAGAGGAGCGCGACATGTGTCGGTCGCGCTTCTCTCGTTCCGCGTCTATCCTCCACGCGCGTCTCCCGCGTCTTACCTAGAAAGACGACTGGGGACGAGTCAGAGAAACTACTTATGTAATTGACACATCTCATATGACGTCCTTGTCATATTTTGGGGCCCGCAAAGTAAACAGTTTTGGACGTACTATCATGAGTACCTCTCTGGAAGTTAAGATCGAGAGGGAGGCACAATGTTAATAAGACTGCAGAATCGCCTCAATGGTTAGAGCAACGAAGGCGCGCATATATTCCGCGCGCGTCTAACACTCGTATCGGAAGTCTCTTTTGTCCCACCCTAGCGATAAAAAAAAAGAATTAAGGATTTTGGGCAAGTCTGCTCACTGACCTGTTCAGCTCTAAAAATACCCAATGCCCGCATGTTTGCGTACGATATTTCACACACGAACATCCACTATTTTATAATTATGCATTGGTTAGAAAAGAAGCAAAGCCATGCACAAATCAATAGTATAAATTACGAGCTAGAAGGGATTTACAAGTTTAGACGACCGCGAGAAGCTTTTTACTAGAGATCTCGATCTACATGATCATGCAAGGTTTAATTATCAGTCTTTGTATTTTCATACGTGATTCAAATAAAATATAGCAAAAACCATTAGCAGGAAAAGGTTTGTTTGTTCAATCACCATCCACGGAACCTCTTGTAACTTAGTAAATTACTAGCTAAATAATTCAATGCATTGATCTTTTTAACAAACAAATGAAAAAAAATTAATATGACACTTCATGAAAGAAAGATTTACCTCTTACAATATCCTACACATCCGTCCTGTCGCTTTGTGGCCTTGTGATAATGACATGCAGAATAACTACTTATTAATTAACAATTATTGGATGAGGTTGAGCATGATAGCGATAATTATCAAGGCCAAAGTTTGTGTTATCTGCCGAAGCTGAAGGCTGAGGCGGATAACACAAACCGAGGCCTTGATAATTATCGCTATCATGCGAAAACCGAATCCAATAATTGTTTTATTATGCATATTCCTGAGCTGCACTTGTGAACTTAAGACAAGAGCGCGCACAAAAAAGTGATCAATGCACAGCAGTCAACTTGTAAGTAAACAACTTACGTCACTTCTGCATGCATAAAACTATTGTCTGTAGGTATGACGTAACAGAAACAGCAAGTAATAATTAGCTGTGTGCTTATAGCCAATCAAAATCGAGCTAGTGACACCAATGTATAATAATGACACTGTATGGCATCTGTTCAGTTATTACTTTGCTTTGTTTAGAGCAGTTTTCAATTGAGTGTCGTAAAACTAACACCAAAGTAATTACTCTGACCAATCACAGCAGTCGTAAACAATCCAATGAACCAATCAGAGCTCGAAGCAATTACATGTCGCCGGCGCCAAGCGCGGGAAAACGCCTGCGAGCAAGTCACGATTGGTTTTGGTTTTACTTCTGATTAGTCGAGAAAGTGGCGCGAGATTTTTTCGCCAATCACAAAGCGTAGCAATGAAAAACCAAAGCAATTGTGTAATTACTTCTGATACTCAGTTGAAAACTGCTCTAAACATCGATTATATTATTAACCCACCAGAATCAATGGATTGATTTCTAAATCGTTAAATAGAGGAAATGGTAGCCGGTAGTGTGTTTTACTGACTTGCCACAATAAATACACCACACGTATAACATACAGCTTATGTATGTTTGTAAAGCTTCCGCGCAAATGGCAATTCAAATGGAGGAAAGAAAATGTTTTTATGATTGGCAGAGGGCCTGTTAACAATAACGAAGTCACCATATTACGCTCGCATCGCGCGCGTATTTAAATATGCGTGTACATATTCCGCGCGCGAAAGTCCAAAAAAGTACTCGGACCCGAAGAGCTGATATGCGCAGAGTCTTTACCAACAAAGATTCGATTTTTATTTATTTTAAAAGCCAAGCAAAAAAATCGTACGTTTACAGCACAAGTTGAGTTGATTTGCGGTCTACGAAAATCGTCAACACCATTTGTCACAAAATGAATTCAATACACAGCTTTCGGCCCCATAATTTCTTCGGGAGATTCGAGAAAAGCACGCCTACAAACCTGTCAGAAAGAAATCTATGAGTGTTTTTTTTATTTGGCACATAAAGAAGTTGTTTTGCTCCTATTAGTTATAATAGCTCCTTGCTAAAAGAAACGCGGTTTGCGTTTTCCATCCTTCCCAAAGAAGCCCTTGCTCCCAATTTTCCCATGATGGGACTAATGAAGTAGCGATGTTAATATATTTTCCTGGTTGTTGTTCGCATACACTTCTGTGCGGTCCAGATTCGTTTCAAGAGCAGCAAATAACTTCTAGTTGATTTTCCAGCTATGCAGCAATAAAAACGGAGTTTTCTTTAACGATCGCAAAAACGAAAAAGTAATAATAACTTGTTGAAATCGTGTTTACTATGTGTAATCGTGAAAAACAGCCGGTTAACCCTTTTCCGACGGGTGGGGTCATTTTCGTCCCATATGGAACGATGTAGATAATTCCTTTCTCAACACTTGGCATTCCGTTTAAACCAAACAAATGGCCAACAACGAATTTAGGAAGGATAGATCTTTCCGCAGATACCTCATTTTGGATAATCTGACCAATCCTGACAGAGTTACACACAAAAAACCTACTCACATTTTGGGCAAAAATTCACTTCAATTTCGCTACTTGCATACCACTGATTCCAGATTAAATTTTCCATTTTCCTCGAAAGTAAGCCAGCCACAATTCCAATGGAAAGAAAGACGGTAAAGTGGGCAACAAAGCACGATATTGAAAAGAAAGAAAAAGGAAAGAAAGAGAGCGAGAAAGAAAGATCGAAATAGTTTCGCAAAAAAAAAATAACAAGAGGCTCCAAGCAGCCTTTACTCATGCGCATGCGTAAGAAAATTTTATGATATATTTTAAACATGATAAGAAGATGTCCGACATGGAGAAGAGTTACTCCTTTCATTCAGTCATCGTTCCTGAAAACCACGTTGTTTACTATTGAATGTTGTGGACATGAAAGCTGTACCATAATGAAGCCAGTGATTTTTCTAAGTCTTATATATACCAAACGTGAACATAGTAATGTATGTAGGGTTGTAGGAGATTCTGTCGTGACACCTAAGTAACGCTCTTTCACCGGAAGTGAGAATAGCAGGAAGTCACTAAACAGGAAGTGTAAATGGCAAAGACGTCAACCGGAAGTGCACAATTTCAAATATGCGTGTATAAATTTGCATGCAAAATCGTGACACAAAAAATAAAAATAATAATAACAAGACGCTGTGGGAGCGTATACTTGGGCGTCGTTGTATTAGGCATATTGGAGAATAATTGTCTTGGGAATCTGCATGCACGTTATTTCACGGTTTGATGATAGGGAGTATTCGGATAGTGTGAGCAGTCTAACAAAGAAGCGCGTTAACCGTCTAAAACAAGAAGACACAGTACACTTAGCGTGCGAGATCGCACGCAAATTATTAAAGTAGCGTGTCCACTGTGTCAAAAGACGAGTACATACTGAAAAATACAAATCGATGCCTACTTTGTACTTACCGTTGAAAAAAAAGGACGTATGTCAGAGTTTCCCGATGGTTGTTATTGGTTTTAGCTAAATCTTGTAACTAGCTGGTCTGTGTTTCCGACACTTTTGAAGTGAATGCAAATGTAGCCGCAAAGTGGCTTTTCGAAGCCATGATGTAATAGTCCAGTCAATCTGTGGATTAAGTTCAAACTAATTGCAACAAAAGCTTTTTCAGCGAAATATGAAGCATCTAAATGACCTTTTTAACATATCAAAAGTTCCACAAGATTCCATGGTCGGAACACCTTGAAATTCGGAATCATTTATTTTTGCTATTTTACCACAGGGTGCCCACGTATCGCACTATAGAAAAAACGCAATAAATTGAACAATTTAAAGTTTTTTCTTCGTGTAACTAAACCTAGAGGCGCTGAATTCGCTTGGATTTCATTCGGGATACAATTAATGGCTACTATGTAGATTTTTAGTAGATAATTTTACTATTGTAGACTAACCACAGGGAGCCCAACCCAAGAAATAATAAAATACTGCAAAATTCTTACTGTTGTTTCATATTTACTGCTACTTTATACTTAAAAGCCTTTTTATCATACAAGTATGGTTAACTTTATTCTCTTTAAATGTTGGATGCCCTGGATTCATTAAAGCTTCGCGCTATTCGGCTAAATATTCATCAAAACGGGTGAAAGATTATACTTCAATAGTTTCTAATATAAATCCTCTTCATCGGTCAGATCAGACTCTGGTGCGTTTGTGCAGTTAACTCCTTTGCACCCGCTACATGCTGCAGAGCACTTCAAGTTGTTCTTCCTACAGGAGCATCTGTTGTTCCTGCAGTCACCCTTGCAGCTACAACGAATCATCTGCAGTATAGAGGCGTGTTCTGGAGGCAAACTGGTGCGCTCTGGGGTGAATTTTCCATTTTTCAGCTGCCAGCCCCATTCGAGAGGTGGAAAATCTATGCCTTTCCATTGTTGGACTTGGAGGAACACTCGCTGGCTGTGGTAACTGGCAGCAGCTGATGTTGGAAGGTTCTCTGGCTGCAAAACAGCATTGCCCGTTGAAACTTTCTGGCAAAATCGCGAATAACATAGCGTATTTAAGCTCTCATCTTTTCCGCCGCTGTACAGACACACCAGTGCTCTTTCTCCTGCTGCAATCACGTCCTCTTTGCTAACAGCATTTGCATCCCCGGAGAACAACCTTGCCTGGTCTTTGAAATACGCACTTGCCTTGAACTTGTTCAGTCCGGTCGCCTTCCCAAGACCATGAATTGGCGATGTTGTGTCGCATCCTAGCAGGGCATGTATGAAGAGAATGTTGCTGCACATATCAGGACCTAATGCTGACTTTGTTACCCTCACATTCCACACCCTGCTGGTCCTGCTGCGTTGTCTGGGCTCCGGTCTGAAGAAGAGGTCTTTACCATCGATGTCACCATGGTAAATCATAAGGACTAGAAGGTCAGTGTCATCCCCAACTAAGACTGTGGTGTTGGACTTTGCTGATTCGACCGCGGTTTTAACAATGAGGAGGTCAGCATCATTTGGAGCCTGGATTACATTGCAGCCAGCGTTCAGGAGCTTCTCTGACAAGAGATTGATGAACTTTTGTTTGTTTCCCTCATTT
Organism: Cladopsammia gracilis; assembly: GCA_022457155.1. Classification (NCBI taxonomy): domain Eukaryota; kingdom Metazoa; phylum Cnidaria; class Anthozoa; order Scleractinia; family Dendrophylliidae; genus Cladopsammia; species Cladopsammia gracilis. Next base: position 1,632,491 of record JAJGOT010000098.1, on the reverse strand, counting down.
GCTAGGAAATCTTTCTTCGTCAATGATACTATCATGTCACTCTGGAATAACACAGGTGGCGAGCACGAACTTCCCCGTCTCTCGTGCGTGCAGTCCTTCGTGCTGGGACCATTTCCATACCCATCAAAAACAACCGTGGGCGATCCGTACCTTCTCTGGAAGTACTGGACATAGAGTGAGCACACGTCGTCGTAGGTTGTACCACGTGTCCAAGTTACTCGGTGGATAAGAGCTGGTCAAATGTGACTATTGGTGAGACTTCGTAGCGGGATGCTTGATCGCAGATAAAGGAAAGTGTAGAGTATATGCAAGTAATATTCGTGGGGTCCATGTCAATCATTGGAAGGAACATGATTGTAGATTGTCCAGGATGCGTTCCAATACATATGTTCTGCATCATACCGTTCCAACCAGGCTTAGGATTGCGTAGAAGTGGCAGTGCCAGTTTCCATAACAGATCGAGATTTGCAGTGCTATCCTTTACATTTAAGTTCTTTAAGTCGTTGTTCAACAACCTGGAAGCATCTTCACATGGCCCATTATACACGCGAATAACTACACGCCCAGATTTAGCTATTTCTTCTCATGTCACCTCTTTGCGCGGAATTAAAGTGCTGGTCTTCGTTCCTGGGGTTATGGAAGCGATTATCCCCATCCCATGAAAGGTTCCCTCACCGTCGAGGGTTCTGATGTTGTGGTCAACGTTGTCGGCGGAATATTGCATAAAACAACCCGGGTCCCATCCTGGTATATCTATCCCTTGGGCCACTGCTGCACTTCGTCCATACTTTTGAACAGTGTTGTAAGAACAACAAAATCCATGTGAATTTAAGGAGTCAACTAGAAACTTTGAGCCGAATTGGTGGTGCATCTGCACTCCAAGTCCAAGCTGAAGCGGGGCTATCAGGGCTCTAGGCCGTGCGGCTTGCATAATTGCTTGACCAAGGGACGCAATTTTTAACTGCATATCCTTTCCAGTCACCAATACCTCGAGAAATGCCTGGAGCAATGCGGGGAGAAAGTCTAATGCTTTTTCAACTGACGACATTTCAGAGCTAGTTGGGAAATGCTCGCTTGAACAATCCACTCTCTTAATTTCATTCTTTATGAACTTTGCTGCCGCCTCTACAATTTTGGACCTTTCAACATTGGGATCTTCGCTTCTTGGTTTCTCATAAAAATCATTCACTATTGACGCGACGTTCTGATGAAAAGTGACAACATTTAGCCTTTGTCGAATAGTTGTGATTAATATTCTCTCTCCAAAATGTTCTTCTAGTTTTTTCTTCATGTATACTGAACTGTATGCTTGATCCTCTTCACCTTCAAGAAACTCCTCCATCTTTCCGACAAGGTCTTCAATAGTGGGCTGTTCAACGTCGTTTTCCTCTAGAAATGCTATTACTTTAGAAAAAGCAGTGCTCTTCACCGCGTCTACAGGTCGTCCTTGGGTCTTAGCTTTCTTTGAGCTACTTTCTGCTCCAATGTTATGCTGTAAGGGAATATTTCTTCCTGTTCGGAAATTGCTGCTACATAGCTGGTGGTAGACAGCATCAGCTGCGTGAAGATCTCGGAGATATTCCAGACGACCCCGCACCGCTATCGCCCAATCGTCGTGCCGTTCCTTGCACAGTCTACCAATGGATTCTTGGAACTCTATTGTTCTCACGCTTATCATGACATCGAGCCCTTTTTTCTTGCCATCGTACTTTGCAGGCTGACCGCAAAATAAACAATGCTCTGAAGAGCTGAAGGATAGGTGGGTTGAGCGCCGCCTGACTGCGCTTGCATTTTCCTCGCATTTCGTATCAGATGATTTCCCACGTGGTCTCAGCAGATCGAGCCGGCATTTCTTGTGAACTTTTAGGCCAGGCTTTGCATTAACTGCAGGATTGATTTCATTAATTTTTATGCATCCCTTCTCAGTTAGCTTGGTAAATAAGCCCTCATCGTTCCCCACGTCTTCACCACAGATGCAGCAGCTGGATTCCATTCCCAAACGAGACAACTTCCAAACTTCAACTAAAAGTGACCGAACAAAGATGTGATTTAAATACTTTTGCTTTAAATACATTATCACTCAAAATTGTGCATGGAAAAACACAGAAAAAGCTTAAACGAACTTACCTTCAGCAATTACATGCCCAATTAACAAAGAAAGAAGGAAAAACGTCATAAAAAGTAATAATATGCTGTTGAAATTTCCATTCTTAGCTATCAAGCCAGTACCTCGTTCGATTGTGACAGGCGTTCCTCGCAGAAACGAGCAGTCCTGGATATCAATTTTAGATAGTTTTAACACCTCATTCACTTGATTTTGTGCTGCTCTATTAGAACATATTTTGACTGTGATAGCTTTGTTCCACAATTTCAATCGTAAATACTAAAAATCCTTTTTTAAATAGTGATAAACAAATAACTTAATTTCCGCCGGATGGGATACCTGTGGATAAATCGTTTTTTTCTTTAAAAAGCTCAAATTGTGCAAAACGCGCGAGGAAAAGAGTAACAAGTTTACAGGACAGTACAAACAATGTTTTCAACATGATAAAAACTATTTCTATTTCCACGTAATAATAGACACCCGTTATTTGTTATTTCTACAATGCGTGGGTACCCTGTGGTACACGGGAAGAAAATAAACGCAATTTTAACCTTGTTCTGACACGAGAATTTTGTGGAACTTTTAGTATGATGTTTATGAAGGTAAAAGTAAGCCAAAACCGCCTTAAAAGCTTTTGTTGCAATTAGTTTGAACTTGGGCTACAAAAATTCATAGATTGACTGGACTATAATTGCCTGGTCCGGACCCGAGATCAAAACAAGTTTTCCAATTGAAAGTTTTGCTGGAAGTATTCCCGCCGTTATTATAATAAAGTTTGAATGAAACATAAATTTAATCAAAGTTAACGACAGAAGTGATAATTTAGGAGGAGAGAAAAAAATTTAGCCCCTTGAAATATATTTTTTCAGTTGAGGTAAAAATGTTGCAATTTGCATAATGTGAAAGTAATTTGAAACCTTTCCAGTAACGCATAACGCAGCTGTTTCATAAAACATCTCGCAATCAGACACACGAAAATATATCCAGTTTTTATTCCTCTGTATCCGAAACACAGAAAAGAAAATTAAATGAAAAAGTGATCGCTTTAAGGTTATTTTCGCTCGAGAAACTAACTAGCTAGCGGAAGCAAAACTCGCAAGAAACGAAAGACACCGCGTGCATTGTTTACATCTTCTCTCGGCGGTGAATTTTTGCACCCAAAGTTTCAGTTGGCTGTTCTGTTCCTTAAACTTCACGAAATCAAAATTAATGAAAAGCAAACAACCGAAAGAAGTGAAATTAATTGGGATTCCTACCACGCTTATATTTCTTCCTTCGCTGTCCACTGTTCACTTCTTATTAAATAAGCGCTATGTATGTATTCGTCTAAATTATCTTCTTCATGTTCGTTTAAACATGTTTTAGCGGGTTTCCGTCATGAAGGTATCGTAGAATTAAATCGCGAGTGCCAAATACTTTCGCAGTGTCTTCTTGAGTAATTTCCTTACGCATATTGAATATGAAACTGTTAGATGCAACAGAGAAAACACAACTCGCACTTTGAGACGTTCGCCTCGCATCAACAAACAGGTGTACTCCACTGCGGTCAAACGAGAGAAATTTGCAAAAGTTAATCAAAGCACTTCAAAGTTAAGGTTGTCATTTTTACTGTTTATTAAAAGTTTCATATATTAACAATACACTGTCAACTCACTAAACGTTTTGAAAGTTTACTAAAAAAGTTCTAAGCGTTTGAAAACTATGAACCGCAGAAATGTCGGCGCCATTTGCCAACACAATTTTGCTCAGGCACCAAGCGTTTTGTACCCTGGGTGCCAGAGGTTTTTATTTTTTAGTGAAAACGGCGAGTTTGAGCGGCGAAGCCGCGACAACGAGGCGCAACGCGCCGAGAAAAAATAAAAACCTCTGGGCACTCGAGTACACAACCTCATTTCCATGCGATTTGTGGATCGGATATCTCACCAAGCCGGTTTTAATCCTTGGGGACCAACGCGTGCCTGTTTGTTTACATTAAATCTGGTGACAATATTCCGCGGTCGAGACAGAAATATTAAATCAAATCCACTCAGTGGAAAAGATACATCGATGACATTTTTTCACTGTAGAGTGTTGAGAAAAAGTGGAGACAGAAGATTTTATTGTCCTTGCAAACAAACATTAATCTCAGACAAAGAAGTAAACTTTCTGGATACAACCGTTTTCAAAGGCGAGAGATTTAACAAACAAAGAATTCTTGATATCCGCACGCAATTAATCCAGTACACTTATTTCTCTTCCTGTCACCTACCGGTGGTCAGCGAAATCGTTCAGCGAGAATACCTGCAGCTCCAAAGCACGCCACCGTGCTAGAGATAAAAATAAAATAGAGATAACAATTTTCCTCGTTCAAACAAAACTCTAAAGGTCACACTCCACGATAACACGAATTAATAAGTCGTGTCTGGCCTGTCAACACCTCTTTTCAAGACATCCTTGCGCTGAATAGATTTCAACAGCGCTTCTTTCTGAACTGGCTTGAGTTCTCTGATATTTGAAAATTTGGATACTACAGAGTAATCCACAGCGTTTCTTAAAGATCGCAAAAAGCCGCAATCTCTATCTACGTCCGTCATTGTTGTTTGTGTGGCTTCACTTTGGGAAACCGGTTTTTCACGCGCCCGTGGCGAATTGTTTTGGTCCAGCCAATCAAAGTTGCTGTTGCATCATTAACTCCCGGTAGAGTCTGGAAACAAGTAGGAGTAACCAATCAGCGACCTAGTTCAGATTCTGAACTAGATCCTCGCATGGAAATGAGGTTGTATATTCGAGTGACCAGAGGTCCGTCTCGCGGCTTCTTCTAACCGTTTATGCGGTTAATTTTACTCATGATATTCGGAGAACGGACCTCTGGATCCAGGGTGAGCGTTTTGATCAGTTTTCAACGATCGAAAAAAGCTCGTTATTTTGAGCCGGAAAGATGAAAAGATACTTACATAAACTAATTATTTTATACATCCTTGCCCACGTTTCCACTTAATACTAAATGAATCCCACCAAATAAAACGAAAAACGCCTCGGACGTGTGACCGCGGTGAAGGTTTGAACAATCCCGCCATCCCCATAGTTGCGCAATACCGCACATTTGTGGACGACCAAACTGCATTTTAATACTTGGTCGCTACGCCCAAGTAACAAGACGCTGTGTGAGCGTATACTTGGGCGTCGTTGTATCAAGCGTATTGAAATGAAAATATCTTGGAAAATCTTCATGCACGTCAGTTTTAATAGGGTTTGATGATAGCGAGTGCACTGAGTATTGGGATAGTCTTGTATGTCGTTGACTGTTGGTGCACATTTGTAAAGTGGAACACGTGAAGACTTACGTGAAGTGCGGGTGCAAGGATTATATTTAACGCTTGTAGAATTTGGAAAAGCTTAATTGTGGCCAGCGAAACTGCAAGGAAAACAGCGAATTCGTGGCAGCGCATATTCTGTATTCAGGTTTCAAATTACCCTTTTGAAGTATGCAAATTCGGTGCACTTTTTCTGACAACTACAACAAACTTAAAAGGGCTAAATTTGTTTTCTGTCTTTTCTGCTACGTACCTTTCCCCGCTGTATGACATCGATTATTATATTTAGTGTCATTCAAGATTTATCTTCACAATTGGTAAACATGAAGTTCAGAAAGAATTTTAAACATGAATTTTGCGTGACGCTGGCACTTGGGGCCCTTGTTTACATAAAGTGACCTATTTTGGTTTCGTTCGCTTTCTGACTGAAAACTCACTCCACTCGAAATTTTTCCATAGCCGTTCACAGCCAGCCGTTCGCAATTTTTGTTCTGTTTCGGCCGTTCACTGCAAGCCGTTCAAAATAATTGTTCAGGCGTTCAAATGAAATTCGATCTGTTGGCAGATCTCGTTGCCTAGCACGTGATCAAAATCTGCCGTGAAGAAATTGTTCTTTCTTGTTGCACCTTTCTCGATGTATTATTGTTATATCTAGAAGAACTAGTCGTTTGAAACTGTATTTTTGTAATGGACGATTTTATATAAGTGACGATTTGTCCGCCCGTTTTAGCGCAAGGATGGGAAATTGTCAAAAATCGGACCGTTCCATTCTAAAGAGAGGCCCTGTTAGGGGGGGTCTGAATAATCCATAATCCTGGATAAATTTTGGAAATAATCCGTATCCCAATTTTGTAAAAAAAAATATCCCTAAAATAAAATTCTAAAACAATCTATTTATAGCAATCCCTTTTGCGGGGTTTTCGAAGAATCCCTCGAGCATCTACATGTGTTCATACATTGTCATCATAGTCAGAATTTCTGGACGCAAACTATTAATTGGTTGAATACCGCCAAACTCAATGTTGAGAGACTAAGTGAAACATATATTAAATAATTATCTTTGGCTACACAAAGGCCAGGCCGCAGTGGCCGCTCTTTAATCACATTATCATCATTGGTGTAATTTATTTTTATGTAGGAAAGGTTTGAATTTCTCTAACTATTCTCTCTGAAATGCCGGACATGACAGGATCTGAAATGATCTGTTGGCCGTGAATGTCTTTCCTACTCTCAATGTCACGCTGGGCCCAGCTGGATTTTAATTTTCAGGATCCAAGCTTTATAGCAGACAGAGTTGTAGCTTAATAAGCTATTCAACTTGTAGAGAGTTGAAGTTTGTCTCAGTCGAGGCTGTAACTTTAGCTTCCATTTGCTCAGTTTATAGCTGCGTGGACTGAGCTCGCTGTTATACTAAAACCTCCGTTGGCAATTTTAACAGTCTAGCGACTGCTTCGTTTATGCCACTATTTCATTCAGGCAAGACCATGGTTTCGGTTCTCCTCTCGAACCTCATCAGTTGCCGGGTTTGTATTTGCTAGTTGCTACCTTTCAGTAGCAACGCATATTTTTTGTTGAGAACGGTTAATGGAGCACTGACCTATCAATGGATACAAAAGACTGGAAAAAAAATTTTAACATAACCTCAAGACTATGCAAGGAAAATAAGTTAAAAGAATTGAAGTTCAAATTCATTCATTGGGATTGTCGTCACGAAGAAAGAACTCTTTAGATATGGGATCCACACAGACAGTGATTGCATATATTGCAATCACACCTTCATCACACCTTCGTTACATCGCACCTTCGTTAGTTGCACATTTACTCGAACCTTCGTTCACAATGTCATTGATTGGTTTAATGTTCAAAATGGCTCCAGCTTACAACCGGATTCGAAGGAAACGCTTTTTTCATCCTGTAAATACCAAAACAACCCGGTGCTAGAGAGAAAAGTCAATTACACCCTCCTCTTCATGAAATACTATATATATGCAAGTAAGCTAAATAATAGTTTACTTTGTCTGACTGATTTTAGCAACAAACTTAATCTTAAATACAAAGTGGAAAATCTGACACATTGATACCTGAACACAAACTATTACGCTCCTCTTCTATTTTGTAAAGCAGTATTGTTCTCCTTTTTTTCTTCCTTGTTTTTCTATAGACCTTATGTTTTTGTTTAATAACGAACGTGTATCGTGTTGTATTGTACACCGTTTGTAAACTATACTTGTAGGTTAGTAATGTTGCAGTGTAATGTAACGTGTAAGTTAGAGTAGTGTGATGATGTAACTTTTGTTATAAGGTTTGGATGTTTTCAATAAAGTTTTAAATCTAATAAAAAATGTTGAGAACGGTTAAACCATTCTGCTCAGCATAATTTTCAAGCATATAAATTGCCCCGGTAAAAAACTTCGAGAAGGAGTGGCTCATTTAGCGGGTGCAACAGCGATGTGAGAGATGCCATTAATTTTAAGCGAGTCTTTTGTTGACCATTGATCATCTACAGTGAGTTCTTGAGTATAATATATATAGATAGCCCAAGCCTAACAGCGTCGCACTTTGAACAAGCTTAACTAAGGTGAAACTTAACTAAGGTGAAAGCACAAGAATTAAGATTGACGAACGGGCTATTTTCAATTTTAGCAATTCTCAAAAACAGTATTACGCGACCGTCTGCACAGTACATTTTTATAGACCGTACAAAAGTTCACAAAAACAACTTTTCTCTGTCTAGAATAACTAGTACCACTAGTTTCCGAATAAAATACAGTTTTTGTTTGTCAAAAATTGCCCGAGAAACTGATTTGAAAATCAAAAATTGCAAAAATACACAAACATATTTGCATATGGGGATGCGAGTGAAGATAGAACTGTACTATAAAATCAAAGTCTTGTTTTGTTTACATAAAATCGCTTTTCAAACTATCTAATGAATGAACAAACACATAAAAATAGACAACACAATCTTCTTTCGAAAAAATTTATTAAAATCTCCATTAGTTTACGTTTAAAAGCAAAACGTGTACCATTTAATTATAGCTCATCGAGTTCAAGCTTTCTTCGATGAAATTCAAGAGATCATAAATTCTCATCGAAAACTGTAATCTGTTTTACCTTTATGTCCCTCGCTTGCTTGGAAATTCAAATCTCCGCTTCTGGTTCTGAAATCCGTACAAAACAAACATCTCCCGCATTTGATAAAAACGTAATACATGAAGTTCCTCGAAGCAAGATTTTATCCATGAAAGCTCGTCTTTTTCCACTAAAGCAGCTTCTGAGTATCCCTTAATTAGTATCCTTGTCTTGGGTAGCAAACCGCGAAATATTCACGGAAATAACGCCTTTAATTTAAACGGTTTTCTCCGCCTAGTAAATTCACAACAAAACATCAAAGTGTTTTTCTAGCTGACGTGACATTCGGCCGTGTAACCGCGCGAAAAACAAAGCCTCGCTTTGGTTTCAACATGACGTCGTACGCGCATGTTTTGCGACATCATACGCGCCCGCGAGCTAGTCCTGCGCAGTAGTCCGGTCCTGTGCGACAGCGGACGGAGGGCACACGCGTTCCCGCGGAACATTCCGCTAGCCATGACCATGAAAAATGAAGGGCATAGGTTCTGGTTCTATGAGTATGGGGCTGCGCAGCCAGGCCTTCGGCCTGGCAAGTGCTCCGCTATTACCCAGAAGACTTAGCGACTGGCGACTACTACCGCGAGACATTGCGGGCTCGGAATTTTGACTAGGAGCACCGGAGGTGCCACTGGAGATAAATATTTGTCATTTTCTGTATGACTTTTACCTCTCTTTATGACCTTTTATCCCTTTTTATGTAAAAAGCAATCTATGTGATAATGACCGTTAATAATCCGTAATTTTAAAATGAGGACGCAAATAATCCATAATCCTTAAATTTAGTGGCCAATAATCCGTATCCCTCTCAAAAAACCCCTAATAATCCATAATCCTAAAACCCTAACAGGGCCTCTAAAGAGTCTGAAGATGTACATGTACCTTTAAGAATTCATAACTCGAATAATATTCCATCGATTCAATTGAATTAAAGACTGAATAACGGCTAAAGAGTAAGCGATCAAGTTATCAGAATTTATCTGCCACTAGAATTTAATTTTCGCCGGCGAGCATATCAAGAAAGCGTTGAAGCTAGCCGAGACGCCAGCTGACCAGTATTCTTCTCCCCGTTACGCTTGACTGCGTTTGATGCACGCGCATTAGAGCCCAATTGCAAATTCGTGCACTACCAAACTGCATTTTATAACTTGGGCTCTCCGCCCAAGTAATAAAAATAAAAATAATAACAAGAAAAACGGAGCCGAAACCTTACCTCACGCCGCTTCGCGCATGAGTTAAAAAATTGGCTTATGCGCATGCACCGAAAACAAAAATGAAGGTTAATTACATCCAATAAGCAGGAAAATAAGCCTTTTTTGTTGTAAAACTCATTTCTAGACATTTTCTTGCTAACTGGTAGTAAACTGGTCCAAAAAGGAGGATTGGGTTAAAAATGCGGTTTTCTCACTACTAAAATGCCGTCCTTAAAGGGTTAATTTGTTGATTTGTGTTTACTTTAACCCTATTCGGCCTGAGGTTGGGGGAGGGGGGGGGGGGGGGGGGGGCACAACAACTTTCATAACTTCTTTAATATGAATTCAAACGCCATCAAACTTTTTTACTTTTCCTAAACTTTATCTGGAAACAATTTCATATGACAATTTTTTGATCATGTGACTTGATGTTTCCATGGCAACAATATTTTGACAGCCATGTTTTCTGAAATTTGCATATTTATAAAAATTAATTCTCCTTGGCTATCGTAGCTTAATAAGAAATAGCACACAACTGCAGTGACAAACATGACAATAAAACGCATGTTGGAAAACAAAATATTAACTTGACGTTTCGTATGTTACAACATACATCCTCAGAAGTGACCGTTTAGAATACAAGTAACAACTAAATTTAAATGAATAATAAGTAGCTAATTAACAACAACAATAACATAAGATGAGAAAAATTTGCATATAAAAGATGCAAACTAATAAAGAATTAGCTTTTCGCTGCGACATTATCGTTAAGGGTAGTTCTGAGTTCCTGAATAAGTTATTGTGTTAGCTGCGTTATCATTGGCGGTCCCTTGCTGTCTCTTGAAATTTACTTCCAAGAATATATATTATTGTAATAACTACAGGATCAGCCACCAAAAACATCTTGAAAAATACACACGCACAAACGAAAAACTCGAAAGAAGTGGAAAAAGAAACCGATAGTGCATACGGTATGCGCGTGTTCAAGTTGCAGTGTCTAGCACGTGCGGTCACGGAAGGTTATACCGGTTAATGCATGGGTATAATGTACATTCCTCGAAATGTTTTCGTACGAGGTAAGTGTTTATTGAGTTTATCTCAGTTGTATATTGTATTTTGAACAATAATTTATTCAATATTCGATGATATTCAATATTCAATGAGTTACATTCCCGAGCCAATGTTACCTCTGTGATGGGACTAAGCGATATAAATGATAGAGAAAGTCCTCTATCTAAAAATATACGGGCCAACCGTACCGAACTGGCTGGAACTGCTAGCGGCTAAATTAAATATATCTGCAATAGTTGTTTGATTTTTTTCTTTGTTATCATTTGGATTGCAAATGTGGGTTGCTTCGCGGCATAGAAGACAACTGAGGCTTCGTCCACACTTATCCGGATATTTTTGAGTCCGCAACTTTTTTGTTGCGAATTGGCCTTCCATCCACACGTATCCGGCGAATTCGGGCAAGTACGATTCAAATACGCTACGTGTGGACGCGAATATTTTCTAATCCGCAACAAAAAAGTTGCGGATTAAAAAATATCCGGATACTTGTGGACGGGGCCTGATTTATCGACTTATGTAATTTTTTACAGCTGCGTTTTATAATTTTATGACAAACACGGCCAAGCCATTCATTTAATGTCGCAACTGTGTTCAGAGTCGAATATGATTGTTTCACCAATGACGCCGTTCTGCGTTTTGCGAATCAGCGACATAACAAGTAATTTCGGCTTATTTCTCTGAAAAGGAATTCTGTTTCCATGGGATGCAACAACGTACTAGACAGCAATGATAGCATTTCACCAGCCGACCACGAAGGAGATTCACAGGCAAACCAGCCTTTTTATTACCAATTAAGCGATAAGGAGGAGAGCAATGACGGCGTTTCACTCGACCAAACATCAATGATGACGTCGCATAGGCAGGCCATGGTTACAACGATTGTGGCGGTGTACAGGAAGGCAACTTCAAGAACATTAAGGCTATGACAATGAAACCAAGAGGGTACATAGTACGTCCAAAATTGTCTCCTTTGCGGTCCGCACAATGGAACGATGACGTGATATGACGTAGTTATTGGGTAATTAGTTATGCGGCCGCCATCTTGGATCCCCCATCTTGGATTTCTGAATTTTTTTAAAACCTCTTAAAAACCGTCCAAATTCACCCAAAATTATTGAAAACCAATAAATAAACGCTAAATGACGTAAAAATACAAAAGTTATACCAATAAACATTGTTTTTCTTCATTCAAAGGTATAAATATGCAAATTTCAAAAAACATGGCTGTCAAAATCTTGTTGCCATGGAAACATCAAGTCACGTGATCAAAAAAGTGTCATATGAAATTGTTGCCAGATAAATTTTAGGAAAAGTCACAAAGTGTGATGGCGTTTGAATACATATTAAGGAAGTTATGAATGTTGAAAGTTAGCGCGGGCACTTTGCCACCCCTCCCCCCCCCCCCCCCCCCCCCCAAGGCCGAATAGGGTTAATTTTGTTTTACGTTTTAACATTACCTATGGCTTGATATATGCTATGGAGCGCTATGACTGGCTACCGGCTCATATCTTGCCGGTAGAGAACTAAGAACCTCTTAGGTTAAAATTTGCAAATTAGACCCCCTTTTTATAAGAACCTATTTAGCCTAAAATTTGGAAACAGGTTTTTATTTTTAAAATTGATTAAAAAAGGTTTACTTTTCGGAAAATAATTTGGACAAGGCATAACTGTATATGTATATAATGTTATGTCCTGAATGATAAGTGCTTTATTTTTACATAAACACTTACATATGTATGTGGTATGCAAATTTTATACAAGAAATAGGCCAAATACCACTAAACGTTCTATAAGCAACAGTGTAAAATTTTCTTCAGAAAATAAGAACCTATTTTACCATTAGGTGCCGCCAATTTTTTTTACTCCAGTTCACAGAATCCATGGTAGTCTATGCGTATGTTCGTAGGGGTGGGAGGAGGGGGGGGGGGGGGGGGGGTGGGTTGGCTACTCAAATCGCCGAATATAAGTTCGACTATATGGCCAACATGAAGCCACGAGCGAATAACTATTACCTTTTAGTAGAATTCTACTAATATACTAATGCGAATGCTGTAATCTGGTTGGCTGAGATACTGCACACTATCAGCCATTAGTGTGCAGTGGCTGAAGGTCGTCTACAGAATGGTGACATTTTCTTGTTCCTTCGAAGTTTCGGAGGAAGTTTAAAAATATTGTTGGGAAATTCAATTGCCAATTGCCAACCTACTTCAGGCGCCACATCGAGGAAGACATGATCACAAGCATGATCCTTCCAGTACGAAGATCCGCAGGCCTTCGCGACAAGTTTTTCTATAACAACGCGCAGGAGTGTTCCAACTTTAAGTTTAAGAGCAAGATTCATGAAAAAAAGATGGTAACTGGCGCAGGATACAGACCCAACTTCAAGAGTACGTGGGCGGAAGCCATTACAACCTACAAAGAGTTAGTGGAATGTACCAAAAGAGATCTTCAAAGGTCTATATTACGCATGGGTTAGTACCGATTGTCACCTTCCTTGAAACACTTGGAGCGTAATGCAGTTGAGTGGTCTAAGATGACAGAATCAGCACGGGTGAAACACGTAGAACGGCTTAACCTTTCCTTGGCGCAGTGTGAAGATGAAGTGTGTTTCATAACCTCCAAATTGCCTGCACCTGTGTGCACTGCAGCTGTATCTGCCCTGCCATCAACTTTTAAAGAAGGCGAAGGAAACTTCATCGGCCCCTTCGAAGATTCTGAGTTGCCAGAGTTCCAAAGAGGTTCCTGGAAAAATGCGAAGAAAATCCTTAGTTTTGGGTTCGTTGGTCCTCCTCCTACCGACAGCTCTAAGCGATGTGTTCTTTCACTTAGTCAGCCCATCACACACACGGTGTTAGTTTCACGTGGTCCCTTCAAGTGTGACAACAACTGTCCGAGATACAAAAAAAATGCGCCATTTACGCGCACACCATTGCCGTGGCGCACGATTCCCAGAGCTTATTAGAATTGCTGAGAGGATACAGAGTACCTTGAAGAAGATGGTCTACGACTGCGTGCCTGCAAGCAGTGGGGGAAAAAAAGGGAGAGGATGTCGAGGAAACGAAAACGCCATCATGAACGTGACATGTCTGGTTACGGGACAGAGTTGGAGCAGGTCAGTTGCCAAAACCCACTGAAATCGATGACGACAATACGCCATACGAACTTGTATTTATCAAGGACACGGCTGCCACCACTTGCTACGGATGCAAAGGAAAGGTGCGAGAAAAACCATCCGATGCACCACCTCCGCGTCCTTACGACGTCTTTATTCGTCACCTTGAACGGCGAGTGTATAGCCGCAGAGGTGAAACAAAACTGAACGTTAGTAAAACGCCAGATATGGTTTATTACCATCCAATCAAACGGTGCTGCATTAGTTTGCAGGACGGGAAAGCACTAGAAGTGAGTGATGAGGTGAGAAAGAGGTTGACTGAAGCTCATCGTCAACTGCTATGGCGAGATTTCGGTTTCAGAGGTTAGACTATTATTAGTCAAGAACATTTATTGTGCCTTTTATGCGGGTGTCACACAGTTGCGATTTTGCTTCACGATTACCTGACGATGCGAAAAGTGACAAAAATCATGAGTCCCTCGCGAGAGGTCTCAGAGCACTTGACGGGCTCTGATATAGGACTTAAGTGGTCTTCAGTGTGTCTTGAAGGACGTGATAAGTCGGCAAACTCTCACGAACATTTTGACCATGCTCAAAACAATCGTGAGAGTCAGCCGATCTATCTTCGTCGGGTAGCGGACGCCAAACCGTCGTCAACTGCTCTTAAATGCTCTTGACGGTCGGGAGTTGCTCGTGAGCCGCTCTAATTGATCGCCAGTCCCACTGATAGGTCGCCAACAGATCGCGAGTAGGACGCGAATGAACGTGGATTGCTCTGTTACGGCACGTCTGTTGATCGTGTATAGCTCGTTTGTAACTCGTGTATAGCTCTTGACAAACGTGAGTTGGACTTCACCTTGTGCTATTTTTTTATTTTGACGCCACATTTCCTACGTTCTTTTTGCGATATTTTACAAATTTAGATCGTGAAGGTCGTGAGCTGATCGTGAGTTTAGGTCTCGACTGTGTGACACCGCCTTTAATAACAAGTGAAATTTAGTGACGTTCGCTTGTTTCAACGATGAGTTGCATTTTTCGTTGCCGACAATCACCGTAGCCCATGAGTTTGTGTGCTTATTGGAGGATTTCAATCTAATCGGTTTTACGGTGACGTATCATTTTTGACGACAGTAATAATAGTAATTTCTTGTTTAATGTTCATGTTTAAAGCTCCAGTGACATTGCATGTTGAAAGGCACAAATAAAATCGACCATAACTTAAATCTTGTCATAGGCATAATAAGTCGTCTCTTGTTAGGAGACACGCGAAATAAGAGAAAAGCTCTCTCAACTTTTTTCTCATAGCAAGCCGGAGGCACTACATAATTTGCATTAACGCCAGCTATGGGGTAATATTGATAGCACGATTTACATCTAAAAGGTTAATATGTAGCACTGTTAAAACTAAGACAATTGAGCTACGGAGACCTTTTTCAAACCTACACAGCTATTCCTAACAGATATGTTCACGAATTCGGCCTTCTGGCTGTAAATTTTTCTTTCTTCTTTAGTGTTCATTCCATTTTCTTTAGTTTGTTTGTAGCTCTTTTCCTTTCGAACATACATATTTGGAAACTTGTGCTCCCTTGACTAAGAAGGTTAGTATATAATATAAGAAGCCATTGCCACTTTACACCTAATACCTTTTAAGTTCGTCATGTTCCGGGACACTACACTCAACCAAGTTATGGAAACCAAGTTTTGTATTCAGTTCCATATGATCTTTCCGAATGTCCCGTAATTGGCCAAACTTGGCACGTATGGCTCCGTCCATCAGAGGAAGTTTGACGGAGGATAAAATACCTCTAATTATGTTTTCGTAACCTTTTTGGGGGCAGGCAAAGGCGTTATAAATATTAAACAGTGTTTTATGAATTTGATATTTAAAAACTCTGAAAAGTTCATGAATTACAAACTTTAACCAGAGGATTTTATTGAAAAAATGCCAGAAAGAGCTCAGATACGTTTTTTAATTACTATTTTTCTACGCGTTTGTTTGTAAGTGTCATTTTTAGTCTGCGAGGGAGAAAACGCGTTTCTGACATTTACCTGACAGGCAAAATGGCGGCAACGAGTTCCATATTCCATGTCAATAAAATGGATGTTGAACATTCATTTTATCGCCTGTGAGTACCATGTTGACATTACATGTAACACATAACAAAGTGGCATTGTTGTAGTTTAAATTAATAGTAATCTTTTAGTTTCGATAGGCCAGGTAAATGAAAAAGCCCAGGACCAAGTTGTTCTAAATCCGCCAGATTACGTTACAGTGAAATTCATTGCATGTTAAATATTTCGGTTTTAATTTTGTATTTTCCATTTCAAGAGCACGTTACTGAAACGAATAATAACATCACATTGTCATGTATGATTTCGTTAGTGCGTTAGCGACAGAACTTTTGGCTGACCTTTGTTGTAATGCTGGATTTCATCAACTGTGACCTGATATGATGCTGAGATGTCCTATTTTCATTCGGTATTGTAGACATTCAAGGTAGTGAAATTAACTTTATTTTATAGTATTTTGAAATTTATTTGCCTTGGCCCAATCGCTGTTGCGTTATTTTTTTTCAATCTGAATACTTATCGATTTTTAATTTTTGAACTTAATTAAGTAACGTAGCTAAATATACAGAAGCAAATAGAATAAGCGCAAGCTACAGCTTTATACATTATGATTAGCATGAAATGTATGGCTATGTAGGCCCTCTGGGTAAAGCCTTACTCAATAAAGTTGTTTGTATAACATCATGATTTTGATTCATTGTATGCTTAATACAATATATATTATAGAGGTTTTCCTGAAAGAAAATATGTAAGAATTTTGTCGGGACATCGGAAATTGTCCGTAATACGAAGGTGTCCGTACAACTAATGAAAAACGAATCCTCACCCCTCACCCCTCACCCCTCATCCCTCACCCGTCACCCCACCCCCACCCCCACCCCTCACTCCTCACCCCCACCCCTCACCCCTCACCCCTCACCCCCCACCCCTCACCCCTGTAGCTCGCGAAGCGTGACATGTTTCGTGGTGTGTTGGAGTCGGCTGTCTGGTTGGAGATATAGCTAGCCGAATTTTACAGTTTCACTTCTTTATTTCAAACACGTCAACGGTTGGAAAAGGAAGAGACGTCCAAACAACGGAAAACAAGGTTACATAGTAAGAAGAAGGCGAAAGCGGACGGTGGAATCATAGAGCTGTGACTAAACCTGTCTTCTACACACCGATATCTTCCATTAAATCATAGCACGATCGCCCATTTACAAAGGTTTGCTACATCTGATATAACAAGACGCTGTGGGAGCGTATACTTGGGCGTCGATGTATTAGGCATATTGGAGAATAATTGTCTTGGGAATCTGCATGCACGTTATTTCACGGTTTGATGATAGGGAGTATTCGGATAGTGTGAGCAGTCTAACAAAGAAGCGCGTTAACCGTCTAAAACAAGAAGACACAGTACACTTAGCGTGCGAGATCGCACGCAAATTATTAAAGTAGCGTGTCCACTGTGTCAAAAGACGAGTACATACTGAAAAATACAAATCGATGCCTACTTTGTACTTACCGTTGAAAAAAAAAAGGTCGTATGTCAGAGTTTCCCGATGGTTGTTATTGGTTTTAGCTAAATCTTGTAACTAGCTGGTCTGTGTTTCCGACACTTTTGAAGTGAATGCAAATGTAGCCGCAAAAACGGTGGCTTTTCGAAGCCATGATGTAATTGCCTGGTCCGGCCCGAGGTCAAAACAACTTTTCCAATTGAAAGTTTTGCTGGAAGTATTCCCGTCGTTATTGTAATAAAGTTTGAATGAAACATAAATTTAATCAAAGTTAACGACAGAAGTGATAATTTAGGAGGAGAGAAACAAATTTAGCCCTTTGAAATATATTTTTTCAGTTGAGGTAAAAATGTTGTAATTTGCATAATGTGAAAGTAATTTGAAACCTTTCCAGTAACGCATAACGCAGCTGTTTCATAAAACATCTCGCAATCAGACACACGAAAATATATCCAGTTTTTATTCCTCTGTATCCGAAACACAGAAAAGAAAATTAAATGAAAAAGTGATCGCTTTAAGGTTATTTTCGCCCGAGAAACTAACTAGCTAGCGGAAGCAAAACTCGCAAGAAACGTCTCGCAAGACACCGCGTGCATTGTTTACATCTTCTCTCGGCGGTGCATTTTTGCACCCAAAGTTTCAGTTGGCTGTTCTGTTCCTTCAACTTCACGAAATCAAAATTAATGAAAAGTAAACAACCGAAAGAAGTGAAATTAATTGGGATTCCTACCACGCTTATATTTCTTCCTTCGCTGTCCACTGTTCACTTCTTATTAAATAAGCGCTATGTATGTATTCGTCTAAATTATCTTCTTCATGTTCGTTTAAACATGTTTTAGCGGGTTTCCGTCATGAAGGTATCGTAGAATTAAATCGCGAGTGCCAAATACTTTCGCAGTGTCTTCTTGAGTGATTTCCTTGCGCATATTGAATATGAAACTGTTAGATGCAACAGAGAAAACACAACTCGCACTTTGTGACGTTCGCCTCGCATCAACAAACAGGTGTACTCCACTGCGGTCAAACGAGAGAAATTTGCAAACGTTAATCAAAGTACTTCAAAGTTAAGGTTGTCATTTTTACTGTTTATTAAAAGTTTCATATATTAACAATACACTGTCAACTCACTAAACGTTTTGAAAGTTTACTAAAAAAGTTCTAAGCGTTTGAAAACTATGAACCGCAGAACTGTCGGCGCCATTTGCCAACACAATTTTGCTCAGGCACGAAGCGTTTTGATCAATTTTCAACGATCGAAAAAAGTTCGTTATTTTGAGCCGGAAAGATGAAAAGATAGTTATATAAACTAATTATTTTATACATCCTTGCCCACGTTTCCACTTAATACTAAATGAATCCCACCAAATAAAACGAAAAACGCCTCGGACGTGTGATCGCGCGGTGAAGGTTTGAACAATCCCGCCATCCCCAGAGTTGCGCAATACTGCACATTTGTGGACGACCAAACTGCATTTTAATACTTGGTCGCTACGCCCAAGTAACAACTTAACAAATTGACAAGTTATCGCGGTTAAATCAGACGTGAGTCGAGTTGGTGTACAAATACTTCATTTAAAAGTCAATATGGAGTTTGACCTGCTACTCGGCATAGTACTGTGTTGTTTGCTTAAATCTTTTGGCACGTTTGGCTTCAATATCGATATTAAGAAAGCTGTTGTCTTTGATGGACCCGTGGATGGAACTTCGCAAAGTAAATACTTTGGTTATTCCGTGGCTCTTCATTCATATGGTAGTGATTACTGGTAAGTAAATTAAAAGTTCATTGTACATGCTCGCAAGAATTAAATTAAGAATTAATTAAGACACGCTCTGATCAGTTTTAGTCGAATGGCTCTCAACTGCAAAATACAGGGCCACTTTTTACCGTATATCAAACGAGCTGGCTCGTTTGGCTCGGCAGTGGAGTAAAGAACGAGAAATAATTGATATGCTCACTACCGTGTTGGGTATATGGTGGCTCGTTTCGCTCATTTGGCTCGGCAGTGGAGTAAAGAACGGTCGAAATAATTGATATGCTCGCTACAGTGTTGGGTCTATGTACCTTATTACATGAAATTTTGGCGACACTTAAATTTAGCGAATTTAGCGATTTTTCTAAAAATTGCTAAATTAAAATGCACCAAAATTAAGTGTCGCTAAATTTTAATCGTCGCTAAATTAAAGTGAGCACAATATGAAATTCCGCCACCTGGTCAGTTTCATGCTGTTTGACGGTCGATTATGATGTGTATCAGATGTCACGTGAACAGTAAAAGGAGCATTGATTTTGTGTTAAAATGTAAATATGAGTGAGGACAGCATTAAAATATGACATTACAGTTGCAGTTTCGTTTGTTTCGTTCAAAATTAAGTTTCAGAACGTTGTGTGATTTTGTTTTTATCGCATTAAAGTGATTTCAATGAAGCTATTGATGTTTATGATTTTATCATATAAATGTTCTAGTTCTAGTTTTGAATAAATTCGCCAAAGTTTCAGTTCGTGAAATCGCGAAAATTAAGTGACTTATGTTCCAAAATTTACGAAAAATCGCTAAATTAAAGTGCCGCTAAATATGGATTTTTCAAAATCGCTAAGTTAACGTGTCGCCAAAATTTCATGTAATAAGGTATATTTTGGTGGCTCGTTTGGCTCGTCAGTGGACTTAAGAAAGGGAAATAATAAATCTGCTCGTTTAAGTGTTGGATCTATGTATTTGGTGGCTCGTTTGGCTCGGCATGCAGTGTGGAGAGCAAACGAACCAAACGAACAACGGAAAACATAAGGTTACATAGTAAGAAGTAGGCGAAAGCGGACGGTGGAATCATAGAGCTGTGACTAAACCTGTCTTCTGCATACCGATATCTTCTATTAAATCATAGTACAAGATTTGTAAGATTACAAAGTTTTGCTATATGTGATATCACAACTAAACAAATTGACAAGTTACCGCGGTTGAATCAGACGTGAGTCGAGTTGGTGTACAAATACTTCATTCAAAAGTCAATATGGAGTTTGACCTGCTACTCGGCATAGTACTGTGTTGTTTGCTTAAATCTTTTGGCACGTGCTTCAATATCGATATTGAAAAAGCTGTTGTCTTTGATGGACCCGATGATGCATATTCGCAAAGTAAATACTTTGGTTATTCCATGGCTCTTCATTCATATGGTAGTAATTACTGGTGGTAAATTAAAAGTTCATTGTACATGCTCGCAAGAATTAAGTAAAAAAAATATCTTTCACAGACACGCTCCGATCAGTTTCAGTCGAATGCTCTCAACTGCAGAATGCAGGGCCACTTTTTACCGTCGTCAATACTAAAAGAAGGAATGACCTACAACCATCTAAAACCACCTACGACCACCTACAAGGAATGACCTAAAACCATCTACAACCACCTAAAACCACCTACAACCATCTTCAGAAATATAAAAAATCCACGCAGAATACTGTTTTTATCATTTCAGTGTCAGGTAGCCTGCGACGCTCACCGGAAATGTTGGGGTGTCTCGTTTCATGGAACTTGGCAAGAGCGTCTAGAAAAGGGATTCAGGCATTTTAGTGACAATTTTGTTGACAAATTTAGCGCGCACCTCCGTGATCGATTTCAATAAAAATGCACACCGGAAATGTTGTGCTTTGTTTCACCGGTGCCTATCAAAGACGTCTCACCCCAGTGCCCCCTTGTTCGAGTAATGCACAGGGAACCCAAACGCTGTATAAGCTATAACATAATCATTTAATAAAAATATTGTTATTTACCTGTTTTCCTGTGTCTTTTTGAGTCGTTTTCGGGAAGCGATTTGAATCAAAGCGAAGACGGTTGACCTTGCACGTTTCAAATATTATCATGTCTGCCGCTTTGTAAATCCGTAGACTACGAGTAGTCCCTCCTGGGATAGTAGAGCGAGCGAAACGCGAGCGCGCGTGAAAATCACTCCACGCGAGAAAGGCGAGACGCGCGACGGGGAGAGAGAAAAATGCATAAAAATATTTCATTTAGAAAGCCAAAAGGCAGAAGTTACACATATCTAATTTTGACCCTGAAAACGCGCTCTTGTTTTCCTTTGGCTTATTAATTTTGGCTTATTAATTTTGAGAAATACATCAAAGAACACTTTTTTAAGGCTTGCTCTTTATTAGATACGACTTAGTGTAACTAGTGAAGTTATTTTAAGGTTTTTAATAGGAATATATTGTATGTATAAAGTTTATCTTTTTAACGTTTTTTTTATATAATTTAAATTAAAATTAGCATTATTATATTAGTTTAAGTAAGGGTTAGACAATGAACGCGAGTGTTCTATGGGATATAGTGCCTCGAGCATTGATAGAAAATGGTCATATCCGCGAAGAAACCATATTTTATGCAGATTGTATTTATGAGCGTATTTGAATTGTGTCATTCACACTTGGGAATCACGTTGTTATTTTGTTTTGGACGTCGCCGTAATGTTGGTATAGAATTTTACGAATAACAATGCTTTTCTTTTTTCGGAGCTTTGTTTATTCTTTGTTGTTTTGATGGCTCATTTGCTCCGGGTATGAGCCAGTATACAGAGCTCGAGGAACTTGAGGCCATCCTTGCCACTCAAGAGTTACTTGCTTTTGAGCGTAGACATATCCGAGTGCTTGGGGGATGAATTCGATAAAAGTGCACGTTTGAACGAAATTGAGCAAAGAGAAAGAGACAGAATTCCAAAGCATGGTGAGACCAGTCTTTCGGTTCTGTCCTGGTGTACCGGTACACAAGGACAAAAACAAAACACTAAACAATAGACTACACGGACATAATACCCTATAAACAAAGGGAATACAATATGAAATCCCTTGTCAACCGGCACACGAGGACAGAACCAGTCTTTCGTTTAATTTTTCCTTAAAATTGTTAAGTCGAATTTGGTTTTGTTATTTTGGTGATTAATCTCTTGCTTAAGTTACGTAAAGCGAAAACTTCAAATAAAATTGTCATTTTTATAACGTAAACTGCAAGTTGTTTTTGAATTAGCAGCCTGTAATTCATTAGTATGCTCTATATACTCATTAGTATGCTCTATTTTCTCATTAGTATGCTCTATATAGAGCATACTAATGAGGCTTTTAGACAAAGGAAAACAAAAGAATTCATTAGTATGTTCTATACAGAGCTTACTAATGAGTAGTTATTTTACCCCACAATTTCCCTGGGCTTCAAAGCCCCCGCTCTTTACATAATTTAAGACAGTTTATGGGATATAGAGCACACAAATACTGGGCACTGATTGGCTGAGTGGGTGTGACCATTTTCTAATTAGGATAAGTTATTTCTTGTATATATTCATCTTTTACAATAATTTATAATGTAATTAGTTTAATGATATATTAATTACGCAGGGCCCCAATGGATATCGATCAGTCTAGAGCTGAATGGGTTACCCTGCATAAATAAAGGTTACTACTACTACTTTGGCAGCCGCATGTGTCGGATATATAAAACAGAACATACCACGCGGAATACCTGGTCTTCGCGCGAGATAAATCTACCGCTCGTGTATCAGTGTTTGATCTGGTCTGCTTTTATAAATACATTGCCTTCTTTAACGGAGGTTGGTTTTGATCTACGTGCAGAAATATTAAAAGAAGAAGGAAATGTAACATCTTTACATCGAAGATGTAAGCACAAAACAATAATGATAATAAGCGACATCCGTTTCTGTTATCTACGAACCGTTAAGCCAAAATTCAAATTTTAAATTAACCAATTTGTAACGGCAAAAGGAGAAATATTTATTTACTGATTTTTGTCTATAATCCCGGACGGGACCAAAAGCTGAACGAGCGATCCCTTGGCTAAGATATGTTCTGGTTGTCCACATAAATTTGTGTTCTTATGTGGAAAAGAACCGAGCAAAACAAAATGGAAATATTATTTGACTCACTAGTAAACAACATTAAAATTGCCCTGCACTGGACCTTGATTTGAGCGAAAAACGCTTGTCACGGAAATTGCAGTCAAAGGCTGCCGGCCATCGGCGCGTGTTTCCTCGCGCATATCCACGCGCGAGACTGGTCACCTCAACTGTAGTCACAGATTGTACGAACGCTCTCAGTGAGTTTCACCCCTTGTTCTCTTCTCTCTAAGTGAAACCCGAGATTCTCCCCCGAGGAGAGTTAATGAGTTAATGGTAAGGGAACTTGAGTTAATAATAATGGCAACTTAAGACGTAATAGGCACGTCGTATTTACGAAGCGGCAGACAAGATAATATTTGAAACGTGCAAGGTCAACCGTCTTCGCTCTGATTCAAATCGCTTCCAAAACGACTCAAAAAGACACAGGAAAACAGGTAAATAACAATATTTTTATGAAATGATTATGTTATAGCTAATACAGCGTTTGGGTTCCCTGTGAGTAATGTAGGTATGGGGATCTCATGTTACATACATTGCATATTTTTTTACCCATATATGGGTTGATAACATAATGAAAAGACAAAAACTTACATTTTTTTGAAGAAATAATTTTATTTTAAAATCTAAAGTATGTTTGTTGGAAGTTGTTCAAAAAAAAAAAATTTTTAGTAGATGCCATGATATTTTCTTTTCCTGAAGCACCAAGTGACAGTTTAAAGATGTTTCTGGAGAAAAAGACAATGTATGATTAACGTTTGGTTCAGATATGTATTATTCGAGTTCAAGGGTAGTTTCTTTTGTCTAGTTATTTATGGTGAAAGCAAGTTAGGGGACTTACATCCTGAATTCCTGGTAAACGTTCTAACATTATTGTACAACATTTATTGATTCAACAATGATAGAATGTTTATCAACTCATATCACAACATTTTTTAATGTTGAGCCGGCTTAACTTATACATGTATATCCAACAAAATTTAATGTTGGACGGCAAAGGTTTTTGATTTTGTAGATATCTGTATTATTCATGTACTTGTTTTGCCCCGCCCCGATTAGCTTTCCAGCTATTTGCAGGGCAAACAAATCATTCAACTCTTCCATTATTATACTAAGAATACATTGTTGTTGTTGTTTGTTGTTGTATAAATTGTTGTTGTTTGTTGTTGTTGTTGTTGCGATGTTTAATCGAGCGTCCAACATTTCCATCCAACAAATGTTGACCATGTAAGGACAACAGCCATGCATCCAATGCTGCCATAAGACAAATGTTGATTTTGCTTGTTGTTTGATTTTCAGTTCCTAATAGCATTCTATCATCGTTCAATTTGTTTATAGGGTACTAGTTGGAGCACCACTTAGTAATGTAAGTTCTCAATATGACCCTGCTGACATATTGGTGAGATATGGAGCAGTATACAAGTGTAATTTTGCCACTGAAACATGCACTTTCATCCACATCGATAACACACGTAAGTACATGTACATTATTTAACCCTCTATAAACTCTCTAGAGTTTTGTAAGTTCTCAATATGACTCTGCTGACATATTGGTGAGATATGGAGCAGTATACAAGTGTAATTTTGCTACTGAAACATGCACTTTAATCCACATCGATAACACACAAGTATATGTACATTATTTATCCCTCTATAAACTCTCTAGAGTTCCAAAAATTAAAATTCAAGAAAATCCCATTAATTTTGTTTTGTGAAATATTGAAAAACAAATGGTACCATGCACGAGTACTGCTAAAGAGGTTTCATTTGAACGGCTAAAATCTGGCTATATTTCGCAAGCTTGAGCACTATAACTGTTTTATAATTCAACACATTGATAACAAATCACAGTTTCGAGAAAAAATTAGTTGAGATATACAACCTTTTATTTAGTAAAAAGGCTTACCAACAGTATTTTACCTCGCGCTATTTTTTACACAACAAGCAGCGAATGCCGAAAGTTTTGCCAAGCTAATATTAATTTAATGTACACACTGAATTTGAGAGTTTCTCAGTAGCTTTCGTCTTTGTATAAAAGAACGGGACAGAGTAGTGACTACACAAATTAAAATACAGTAAAATGGCATAGAATTTATTAGTTACAAGTGTTTGGTGTCTTAAAAAGTTCAATTCAGAATCAAAACAAATTGAACAAACACGCGGCTACCTACAGATAGCGGCGAAAAGTTTGAAAGAACTGCAGCGTGGACAGTAAATCTTACAAAAATTCACAGCTAAAGGATACGAAAAACGGTCTTTTCTGTAGTTGATGTGGCTTTTTAGTTCCTTCCATTGGCACCAAATTTTCAAATATCGAAGTTAAAGCTGAATTGACCACTGTTGTTTACCAACTTGCTCGTTTTAGTTGCTTACAGCTGTAATGGCGAAATCGTTTAACTTCAATCCACTTAAAACAAAGATCAGAAACTTTTCTGAGGAAGTATCAAGTCTGCATCATATTCCAGAGGTGATTACTAAAGACAATTCACTCCGTGTTGAGCATTTGAACTTTAAACCAGCTTTCATTCAGCTTCGCCAAGAAACACTGACCGGGACAGCACGGAAATTTTGCGGCTTTTTTCTCCAATTATGTAATGAATAGTTTTTCTTTTTTCTTTTCTTTTCTTTTCTTTCTTGTCCCTTTTTATCTAATAGTACTATATTATTTCTGCCGCCATTGTTGTTGTTGGATTAAGATATGGAGAGTGACACTCCGGCGTAGCCAGGAAACGACACGGAGTGTCGCTGGTGGAATGCAGTTTTTTGCCCCGGCCGTGGGGAGGACGCGCGGCCGTATTGCAGCTAAAGACAAACATTTTGTTTGGCGACCCGCCAAACGCACAAGGGGAAAAAACTGCGCTCCATTGTATGGAAGCTCCGAACACAGATCACTCGGGAAGGGAGGGTGGGTCGCGAGCTTTCCACTGCGTGGTTTTCCGCCAAAAGATGCCAAATTAAGCAGGGAGCGGTTAATATATACCCGTTACACCAATGAGAGTGCCCCGAGGGGATTCCATATCCATTTACACGAGACTACTGGCTTGCATGCATAATAAAGTATATTCAAATGACTTTGAATAGTTCACGCATTTTCCTCTAAATTTTGAATGAAATTGCAGGCAGTGGTCATTTTCACTTTTCTTCAAAATAAGGCTGATACTACGTATAAAAACTTTGCAAGACATTAACATGACATGAGATAGAACCCAACACAGTAGGATCGTAGCCGTAGACAGCTGTTTCGTTCTTATTAGAACTCATTAGTACGGCATAACGATGGACAAAAAATGACCCGTACACTCTGTTGAGCCCTAAATATGGACGCACGCCAGCCGAATCACGCCACATCACGTGCTCCGGAAAGGACATGAGTCCAAAGTGTCATGTTAATGTCTCGCAAAGCCGAATAAGATGAACACAACCAACCTTTGTAAAAAACATGGGCAAAACCATGCTAAAAAACTGAAGTAAACACAGCATATCGGATCAAAAAGACCTACGGTCCTAAAAAAATACATAAGTAACAATAGAATATTGTTATCAATTATTGTTATCTATTGTCATCAATGTGTTGAATTATAATAATAAATATGAGCTGTTTTGTATCAGGATTAATAATATACATGAAAAAATTCCTGATTCTGATTGGCTAAGAGCAGTGCAGTTCAAGTGTAACACCAGTGCAAAACGTGTAACACCGGTGCAAAAAGTGTAACACCAGTACAAATTACAAATCGAAAATAATTTTTTTTCTTTTTTTTTTTGCCAAAAAAAAGAAAAAAAAATTCCAAAAAAAAATTTTTGCAAAAAAATAATAATAATTGCTTGGGCGGAGAGCCCAAGTTATAAAATGCAGTTTGGTAGTGCACGAATTTGCAATT
The DNA here is from genome assembly GCA_022457155.1 of Cladopsammia gracilis. Classification (NCBI taxonomy): domain Eukaryota; kingdom Metazoa; phylum Cnidaria; class Anthozoa; order Scleractinia; family Dendrophylliidae; genus Cladopsammia; species Cladopsammia gracilis. The sequence goes on along the minus strand of JAJGOT010000098.1, from coordinate 1,605,253 downwards.
GGCCTCTAATGCGCGTGCGTCAAACTTAGTCAAGCGTAACAGCTGGCGTCTCGGTTACAAGCAATTGCAAAAAGAGTTGAGACATTGTGTACTGTAGTGCATATTTCGAGGCTAACATGGTTTTCAACAAGTCCCCACCCCCTCCCCCCTTATAAGTGTTGTACCAGATCAAAAATGCCATTCAAACTAACAGTCATCAACATTGAAAGGGGGAGGGGGGATACTAGGACATGGCATTGATTTCATTTGTGCTACGCGGTCGCTTTTATACGGAATGAACATTTTTTTGGAAAGTGTCTCAACCTTTTTGCAACTGCTTGTAGCTTCAACGCTTTCTTGATATGCTCGCCGGCGAAAATTAAATTCTAGTGGCAGATAAATTCTGATATCTTGATCGCTTACTTTTTAGCTGTTATTCAGTCTTTAATTCAATTGAATCGATGGAATATTATTCGAGTTATGAATTCTCAAAGGTACATGTACATCTTTAGACTCTTTAGAATGGAACGGTCCGATTTATGACAATTTCCCATCCGTGCGCTAAAACGGGCGGACAAATCGTCACTTATATAAAATCGTCCATTACAAAAATACAGTTTCAAACGACTAGTTCTTCTAGATATAACAATAAAATAACTTTCGCACTACATCGAGAAAGGTGCAACAAGAAAGAACAATTTCTTCACGGCAGATTTTGATCACGTGCTAGGCAACGAGATCTGCCAACAGATCGAATTTCATTTAAACGCCTGAACAATGAACGGCTTGCAGTGAACGGCCGAAACAGGACAATAACTTCGAACGGCTGGCTGTGAACGGCTATGGAAAAATTTCGAGTGGAGTGAGTTTTCAGTCAGAAAGCGAACGAAACCAAAATAGGTCACTTTATGTAAACAAGGGCCCCAAGTGCCAGCGTCACGCAAAATTCATGTTTAAAATTCTTTCTGAACTTCATGTTTACCAATTGTGAAGATAAATCTTGAATGAAACTAAATATAATAATCGATGTCATACAGCGGGGAAAGGTACGTAGCAGAAAAGACAGAAAACAAATTTAGCCCTTTTAAGTTTGTTGTAGTTGTCAGGAAAAAGTGCACCGAATTTGCATATGTCAAAAGGGTAATTTGAAACCTGAATACAGAATATGCGCTGCCATGAATTCTCTGTTTTCCTTGCAGTTTCGCTGGCCACAATTAAGCTTTTCCAAATTCTACAAGTGTTAAATATAATCCTTGCACCCGCACTTCACGTAAGTCTTCACGTGTTCCACTTTACAAATGTGCACCAACAGTCAACGACATACAAGACTATCCCAATACTCAGTGCACTCCCTATCATCAAACCCCAAACTGACGTGCATGAAGATTTTCCAAGATATTTTCATTCCAATACGCCTAATACAACGACGCCCAAGTATACGCTCCCAATTTTTTGCAATTTTTTTTTAATGTTTTTAATTTTTTTTAATGCAATTTTTTTTAATGTATAATTATTAATAAGTAATCCGTACGGTTTTCTCGTTCAATTTGGGATTAATTTGCACTTGTGAGTTTTGAAAAAGCTCAAATTGCAAATTTGAGCTTTTTGAAAAACTCACTTGTGCAAATTAATCCCAAATTGAAGTTGAAACCGTATGATTACCTATACTTACAAACTTTTATTTCACAGTCACTGTTTATTCTATTTAATTATTCTTTTGAATCATTAGCTGTAAGTACAGAAGTTTTTAATTTGGATGTTGTGAATTTGGAAGAGAAGAGTGGTATGTGGTTGGGAGGAACAGTTTATAGCACTGGCAAAAATGGCAAGGCATTGGTATGGACAATGTAATAATACTGTAATCTTATTTGGTTGGTAATATAATGATTTATCAGACTTTTCTTCAATATTATAAATTAAAGGCCCACGTTCACCCAAAAGACGCTGCGGTCGTTTGTTTTTGCTTTTGAAATACTCCATTATTCATAATGCGTGATGTGATTGGTTGCACTCATTCAAGCGTGAATTTCGTGTTACACGAAATTCAGCACAGAAAGTGATCATGGCGCGCACAGCATTTTGGGTAAAGGTAGGCCTTTAAAGCTCCAGTGTCCCCCGGAAATTACAAAATTTCGCTTACCTTCAATTTCCATGTTATGCTGCCAAATATGCAACTTAATTGAATAAAAAGATTTTATAGAGTGAAACAGAAGTGGTATAGTTTGGAGATAAACTGTAGGATAATAAAATTTGTAAGAATGGAAGTGGATTATAGTTCATCAAATTTTATTTCTTGACAGGCCGTCAAGAAATCAAAATCGCCATGAGTTTTCTTTCGTCACTTTTGGCAATTTAATCTTCATATTTCAAGACAATAAAGCAAGCTTAATATAGGCAAGCTCCTGGCCATAATCATGAAAACATGATGTACATGTATATGCTGGGACAACGGCCAACAATTGCAACAAAGGACATGTACATGTACATTTGTATCACAGACCAGCAAAAGTACCTAGCAGTATACTATTACTCATGCGCGAAGCGGCATGAGGTAAGGTTTCGGCTCCGTTTTTCTTGTTATTTTTATTATTTTTATTTTTTGTCACGATTTTGCATGCAAATTTATGCACGCATATTTTAAATTGTGCACTTCCGGTAGACGTATTTGCCATTTACACTTCCTGTTTAGTGAATTCCGGCTATTCTCACTTCCGGTAAAAGAGCGTTACTTTGTTGTCACGACAGAATCTCCTACAACCCTACATACTTTACTATGTTCACGTTTGGTACATATAAGACTTAGAAGAATCACTGGCTTCATTGTGGTACAGTCTTCATGTCCACAACATTCAATAGTAAACAACGTGGTTTGCAGGAACGATGACTGAATGAAAGGACTAACTCTTCTCCATGTCGGACAACTTCTTATCATGTTTAAAATATATCATAAAATTTTCTTAAGCATGCGCATGAGTAAAGGCTACTTGCAGCCTCTTGTTTAGTTATTTTGAGGTTAACCCATTGACACCTGAACCGCCCGAAACCGCCCGTACAAGACTCCACCGCTTTAAAAAATTCGTGCGAACATTGCCTTAAGTAGCAGTTGTGAGCATTGACTATAAAGTCCCTCAAATTGAGATACCCAATAAACACAAAAAAGTCAGCAATTTTTGCAGAATATCAGAGTTTGAATTTGGACAATAACGAAAATGACCGTTTTTAACGTCATAGAAAAACAACAAAAATCACGTTTTTACCTTAAGTTTTTATCTCGTTAGTGCGCATGCGCAAACGAGATATAGGTATCAGTATAAAAAAGGGACAAAAGTTGTTAACAAAGGTTCATTGTTAGCTTTGTGAACTTTTGTCCGGGGAGTTCTTTCTTCTTTATAGAAGCTATTTTGTGGCTATCCCCGGACCTATTGTTAATTTCCCTAGGGTATTGGGATGTCATGAACTTGTCATATCTCACGCTACGTCACCACAAATATTAAACTTCTTATTAAGTTTCGATATCTCACGTTACCTATCAATCTTTCAAATTTGTTATTTACAGTCACACTGGAGACTCTTTTGTTACTCCGACTTTTATTAATTTGCTGGCTCCTAAAAGAGCTCTTGTCCTTACGCCGCCTATAATAAACACCTTCAACACGTGGCATTACTTTGATCTAAGAAGTAATAGTACACTACATGCTCCTACATTTATTCATAAAAATATACTTATATTTACCTCAATCAAACGGTGGCATAAACTAATTACAGCCTTGACCAAGTCAAACTTCCGATACGATCAAAAACAGATCGCCGGATTTACCCCTCTCATAAAATAAAAGTCCGTTTACGCGTGAACATTTCAAGTTCGTTTACCTACAGGTTGCAACTGAATTGACTGAAATTTCTAAAAATTGACAGGAATGTTCTGCGATACCTCCTTTCAAAAACATTGACGGGCTTTTTTTAATTTCGTTCCTATTACAAACTAATCGTCTTTTTCGTAGAAAAATACGTAAACATTGGGAACATCAAACTTTAAGACGATATATAGGAAAGGTAACACACATCTAAAGAGTGCCACCATTTTAATTTGAATGAAAATCTGTCACAAAATGTTTCCGATGTTAATCGAGTCACTCTTTCCGGTCGTAGATTTCTGTGTATTAGTGTTAATGAGATAATAAATGCGGCTGTCAATGACTATTTAAAAAAAGATTTAACACATGTTCCCACCGGAAAGTTTATATTTTCATATAAGCGATAATAAATGTTCACCTCTCATGGTTAAACAATAGTATGCAAGACAGCTCAGATTTTATTATACACAGTAGCCAACGGATACACTTCGAGTCGAATGGCGCGGTTGACGGTGCGCACCCCAAAATACCGCTCCTCCAAACCACAAACCTGTTCGCAGACCATGTATAGAGCGTTTTCACTCACGTGACCAGCGGCCATATTGGTTTACTGAAACAAAAGAAAATGTTTGCATAAAAATAGAGTTCAATTCCCGGAGGATTGGTTTGGTACACCAATATGGCCGCCGTTTCTTTGTTTTGGAACACCAATATGGCCGCCGTGACGTCATATGAAAACGCTCTATCTTCACGTGATTCGTAATGAGTGTAAACTAATATGACTCTGAAGACTTATTATATCATCGCATACCATGAAACTTCAGTTTCAAAGCCATTCATTTTATAAATTAAACTAACAAAAACTGTTTATTAAAAGTTTGATGGCAAATCTTAGGAAAATATCTATTAAAAGTTGACTTTAAAAAACACGCTTTTGCAGTTCTACATTATCTTACATCGTAAAAAGGGTTGTTGTTGTTCATCATGGTGAACACACTAGTAAAGAAGTATTTTTCGTTTGTCTCACGATGTAGTCACTTCCGATGTGGATCGCGACGTTTCGACTGCATACTGCTAGTCTTCTTCAGGCGATGGGGTCGACTGGTTACGCGTCACCTTATGAAGCACGATGCTCTGCTGTGATTGGTTGGTTTTCAACAGTGGAATAGAAATTCCAGAAGCATGGATGCCCACGATCAAGAAACACAACAACAGGAGAGCCGTACGACTACGGACGGCCGAGGGAACAATTCGCCGAAACAACGAGGATCAAAATGCGCCAGTCACAGCTTTTGAAAACCAACCAATCACAGCAGAGCATCGTGCTTCATAAGGTGACGCGTAACCAGTCGACCCCATCGCCTGAAGAAGACTAGCAGTATGCAGTCGAAACGTCGCGATCCACATCGGAAGTGACTACATCGTGAGACAAACGAAAAATACTTCTTTACTATTATCTTACATGATTGTATACTCACTGCCTTTCTATTGTTATCTTTTGATAAATATTTGATAAAATTGTAGACTTGCCACAAGTTGACTGCGAAGCCCACGAGAGCACAACGAAGCCGCGAAAAGCGAACGACAAAGTCGTGGGAAGCGAGCGATGAAGTCGCAAGTCGACTTGCTTCGTCTGCACGAAATTTAATTTAATTTGCATATTGTTGGCGCGAAATTATGGGTGTGACGTAATCGTTCACGCATCAGGCCGGTAAAATAAACAGTTCTCAAATGACTAGATACAGTGCTGTAGTCTGAATTCAACAATGAATTGACAGCCCACAAATCCTGCTCGTCGCTACCCCAAGAACGTGCTTGAGGGATGTTTTTCTTTCAGATCAAAATAAAGATATCACAGGACTTTTGTTCTAAATGTTGTCGTTTCTTTGATCTTAGGAAAAAATCTCTAGCTGTGATACTGACAGGAGGAATTTACGTTTTCCAGAGCCGTTTAGAATAATTAGTTACGCCGTCGTTACGTTTGTTTTCTAGCCCTTGGCATTACAATGGAGCTTTTTTCGCTCAATTTGAAAGAGTTGCAAGATCACTGAGTGGTAGCCGCTTGTAGGAATTATTCGCTGCTTAGGATCAGTTCATTTCTCAGTCCGTGATTTAACCCTCGGACGTATTGGAGGGGGGGGGGGGAGGTGGGTAGGGTTGCCACCCCCCCCGTCTTAAGGTTTTTCTCCGATATTTTCAAGACCATTTAAGATTAGCACATGCCGTTTTCAGTAGCTGTTCATTTATCCTTGAGACACATTTTGGTAAAGTTTGGTGACAATCGGTTGCTATGGTAACGAGATATGACGTCATAAGTAACATGTGGTCAACCCATTTTTGAAGAAAAAAGCGTGTTTTTCACCTTTTTTCAGCGAAAAAACATAAAATGCTACCAAAAGCATCAAAATGTTTGATTGTATGTTATTTTTCAACTCTAGCAGATAATCTTTGCAATTTCCGCATTTTTCTGATAAATTTGAATTTTTATCAAAAAGCAAGATGGCGGCCACCTTGGCGGCCATTTTGGATGACGTCACGGACCCCCAGCAGCGCCCCAACCCATAATATTTACCTTATCTTGTAGAGCACATCGCGGGCTATCTATTAGATGTAAAATATTTCCGAAATATTGCAACATCGCAAAAACCCAAGGGGGTTGCAACAACCCCCCTTGTATCACGGTTGGGGTATACGTTTGCGTGTACGTCCGAGGGTTAATGTGAGCGCAAGTCTGCGGTTGCCATAACTTATTATAGTGTTGACAGTTTTTCTTCATCACGACCGCAGTAAAAGATTCTAAGATCCAAGTCTTATCCGATAGTCACGGTTATTTATTGGAATAGTGGCATCTTCCAATTGTTTTTGCTCCTCAGAGTTTATTCTGTGTTTAAGTTAATGTGTTTCTCGGAGCTAGGCAGTATCTCCATTGTCAGAAGTATGGCGTCATTGCATCCGGTTTAAAATATTTAATCTCCAGCATGATAGCTGTACACTCTTATCAAGTTTCCCGGAAAATAACATCATGAAATGTTAGCACCCCCTGATTGGACATCAATGCTGCCACACCCCCGACACACCGCCCACCTAAAAACAGGTCGGTAAAAAATGGCGCGCTGCAGTCTTTATTGCAATTTAACGAAGCAAAATCACAAGGTCAGAATGACGTTTCCAGTAAACTCGAGCCTTCAATGTTTTAGAACAGCAGCACTTTCAACTTAAACAAGACGCTCCAAGCAGCCTATACTCATGCGCATGCGTAAGAAAGTTTTATGATATATTTAAAACATGATAAGAAGATGTCAGACATGGAGAAGAGTTACTCCTTTCATTCAGTCATCGTTCCTGCAAACCAGGTTGTTTACTGTTGAATGTTTTGTCAATGAAGGCTGTACCACAATGAAGCCAGTGATTCTTCTAAGTGTTATATATACCTAATGTGAACATTAGTAATGTAAGTAGGGTTGTAGGAGACACTTAAAAAACGTTGTTTTACCGGAAGTGCACAATTTAAAATATGCGTGCATAAATTTGCATGCAAAATCGTGACACAAAAAATAAAAATAACAACAAACGGAGCAGAAACCTTACTTCATGCCGCTTCGCGCATGAGTAATATGGAGTCACGAAATCCTATGGGGTGTGTTTATGCAGGAAATCGCTCAAAAACGTAAAAATTCTCAGTAGTCAATGGGTTAAACTTGCCTTAATTAATGTACATGTCCATTAATTAATGTACATGTATACATGTGTATGAAAGTAATTCATATGAACTGCGGTAGTTCTTCATTAAAACTGAAAGAGTTGCAATTAGAGCCTAAAAATAATAAAATTAATAATAATAAAATTAATAATAATAATAATAATAATAATAATAATAATAACAATAATAATAATAATAATTACCTTTTATTGTATAATATTTTTTAACTCTAGTCTCACTAGGTGGAGCACAGGTCACGCCTTGGCGCCCTGTGTTCCTTTTAACTGTATAACATACAGATAGTTTTTACTGCTGATAATAATAATAATATATATATCTCCCATTTAACTCCAAAATTTTTCAGGTATTCTTTAAATAATTTTTTATATCGAAAAAATGTATATATAGAAGTGTAATTCTTTTTAACTTTCATTTATTTCTAAGTATCAATTTATCAGTTATTATAAAAAAATAACAATAATAATAATGTGGCTTGTTGTCACCTGACCAGGGCCAGTGTCATCTCAAGCAATGTTGCTGAGTTAATTTGTTATAATAATAATGATAATAATAATAATAATAATAAAAATAAAAATAATAATAATAATAATAATAATAATAAAAATAAAAATAATAAAACTTTATAATAATATATTTTTTAAAAACAAGATGTTTATTAACAATTAAAATAACTATAACTAATAATATTATAATAATAATAATTATAATAATAATAATTATAGTAATAATAATTATAATAATAATTCGCATGTTTTTTTCTTGGGTGCTCTCATCACTAAGGTGTTTGTCAGTGGGGCACTGCAAATTATAAATTGAAAAAAAGAAAAAAGTTATTTTATAATTAAAAATACTTTAAAACTTTCGCTAAAAAGAAGGTCCTTTACATTTTGTTTAAAAGTTAAAAGTGAGTTTGTATTCCTCGCAGACTCGTCTAAAATGTTCCATTCGGCAAGTCCTTGATAAAAATGCGTTGTTTGCCTTAAGTTTCTCTGAACTCTAGGAAGATGAAATTTTTTCTCTTTTTTCGTGTATGATATATGAATGGCTGTTAAATTTCTTGAAATATCAAAATTAAAATCTATCAGTTCATTAATATATTTATAAATGAGGACATAGCGATGGAGCAGCCTGTGTTTTGCAAGCCTGCATTTTACAAGAGCCTGAAACAAGGTTCATGCAGGCTTCTGCAGGATTTGAATGCATGATCTTTGCAATTCTGGTGTAAATGCTCTACCACTGAGCTCATTGTACCTGAAGGCCAAATGGGAGCTTGGTCAATTGTGAGTTAAAATAACAACAATAAAATAAAACAAAATACAGAAAAAAATGACATGTAAATTACTTCTACCTCTTTCTCTTCCAGGCTTGTGCTCCCAGGTACATTTTCCGAGGAATTCCTTACACCAATCCATATGAACATTTGATCTTGCCTTTGGGAAGCTGTAAGCTTCTTAATCCAGCCCTTACAAGAGTGGTACAAAATGGCAATCTTGAACCCTGTGATGATGGTATGATGGTATCATAATTTTTCTTTAACCCTTTAACTCCCACGAGTGAGTCAGAAAAATCCTAAATTTCAGGTCGGTTCAAAACGTGGACGCCCACCCCCTCCCCAATCTGGACTCCCTCTTTTTCTTTTTCTTTTTCATTTTTCTTCTTTTTCCAGTAGTGCTAAAACTCAAAATTGAATTCAATTGTGGAGACATGCAATGAAGTTCTAACTTTTGAGTCTGTCAATGAAAATGCCATGGTGTGACCATTCAAATGGAACCTCTTTGGCAGTACTTTTGCATGGTACCATGTCCACGTTTTCTATCGACCCCTCAATTTCATTCAAATGGTACCATACAAAAGTACTGCCCAAGAGGTTCCATTTGAATGGTCACACCATGGCATTTTCATTGACAGACTCAAAAGTTAAAACTTCAGTGCATGTCTTCACAATTTAATTGAATTTTTAGTTTTGGCTCTTCTGGAAGTTAAGGGGTAATTAAGTCTGCAAAAGATGGGCAGTTACTTGAATTTGCATGTAACTAAAATCTTGATGGAAACAAGAACAAAGGTGTCAAAGAGTCAATTATCGATAAGAAAATTTTAACTAAAAATTCAAGACTAATGTTCTTTAACGTAGCTTGAGACTTTTGTCTACAGTCTTTTCATATGTGACCCTCCACAGGAAAACCAGCATAAAAGTGATGACACAGCCATGTGTGCCATGACACAGGCATACCAACGTGACAACTGACACGGTGATATGCGCTAATTTAATGAGAAAACAAAGAATGTCACGGTAGCTTTTGTTTGGCAGGACATAACACACTAAAAACCATCCTGACTCAGATAAAGAAACAATGATCGAAGTGACGCCCAGGATAATAAAGATGACGAAATTTACATGTACATATTTTGTCTTGAACGTATTTTTTCAGAGGATAAAAGCAATAAAAACTATGGTTACTGTCAAGCTGGAATGGGCGTCGCGTACACAGCTGATGGACAAGATGTGATCATGGGAGCAGTTGGAGCAAAAGAGTCTAAAGGTGAGGCTCTGGGTACATGTAGTTCCCTGTAATGGAGAAATTAAATTTTTAAGGGAATATTGAACTCAATCAAGTGCATTGTTGAGTAATATAAGTATGCAGCCAGGGGTGTAAAAGAAAGATGACAGAAGTGTTTATAGAGAAGCATATTAGCTGCAGGCATTTGCTTCTCACACTTCTAGAGTGTTTTTTAAAATTCGACCCAAGCTAGTGCTTACATGTACAGTAATGTGAAAAAGAAATGTAAACGATAATCGTTGAATACCACGCTTTGTTCTTACGATATTTTGCCGAAATCTCCGCAAAATATAGCATGGATTGCCATCGCGCTAAAACGATAAATCGCCGATATGTCCACGAAATTTTGAAGAGAATTCGTTCTAGCGCAAATTTGTCGCAGCGATATTTCGTTTAGAGTCAAACGAGATATGGTTCTAACGAAAGATCGCAGTTACGATAGTGCGTCGAATCAAACGAGATTTCTTTCCTGGATTTACAACAATGAATGTTTAGATGTGGCTGTGTACTAACTACATGAAATATGATTGGTTTCAAGTCAAAATTAAATTTATCCAAGCAATGCAACAATTACTTGCAAATTACATGTACGTTGCAACAGCCACTGTGTCTATATGTCCAGCAGCCGGATAGGATTTTTAAAATAATCTGTGACCGGCAGTCTGAAAGTTTACCAATTTCGAGTCAGTCTACTCAATGTATTCGATTTATACTATCCTGTCCTTGTTTAGACCTTGAGACGTTTACGATTGCAGCTGTATGTAACTTAACAATGGACAAGGAACAAGTTTACTATTTCCTTTATGAAATGTCCTATCATCTCTGTTTGCTTATACTGTTGCATACCTGCCAACTTTTTCTGAGTGATAGGCGTGAGAATTTTTTCGTGGGAGTACCAGGATTTCCAAAGGTGACCCGACCAATCTGAAGAGAACCCGATCTATTCCGAAGATGACCGAAGTTGTCCGAAGATGTTCCGAAGAATTTGGAAGTTTCCATGGACCTTAGTCTCCCACGCAGCCGTTATTTGTTTCTTCGTGCAATGCTCCTCCCCACTAACGGCTGTTCAAACCTGGACCACATTCCTTGCCCGATTTAAGCCAATCACAGTTGCAGTGCCATTTTTGGAACCTGCTCGCGCCAAATTCTCTACGCGTGACTCGTCCAATCATAGCCTGCGTTTTATCGTTGACTCAGTTGGATGGCGACGCTGAATGAAGGTTTTCGTGCAGTGTCGTAAATGTTTATGATTCCCGATCTGAATGTTCACCAGAAGCAGGCCATTCGTAAAATTTAATATTGTTGACAAGGAAGACTTATTTGTTAACTTGCTAAGGGGCTTCGGAAAATCATTAATCTACCAAGCCATTTCGCTCGTGTTTGACCATGTTTCCACATCGTTGTTGTGGTCTCACCTTTGGTTCGAAGATCGAGAAAGGCAAATATTCTGTCGTGTATGGCAACTTCTTACTTCTAGCTTAAGAATAAGTCTACCCCTTGTACGTGCCTTAGAGATTTTTCCTTTTCAAAATAAAGATATAACAGGCCTGTTGTTCTAACTGTTTCGAAAATGTTGTCATTTCTTTGATCTTAGAAAAAAATCTCTAGCTGACAGGAGGAATTTACTCTGTCCAGAGCCGTTTAGATTATTTAGTATGCCGTCGTTTATTTGCTAGCCCTTGGCATATATAACAATGGAATTTTTGTGGCTCACTTTGAAAATGTTGCAAGATCAGTAGTAGCTGCTTAAGTAGGAATTATTTGCTGCGTAGGATCAGTTCACTACACATTCCGTGATTTAATGTGAGCGCAAGTCTGCGGTTGGTGTAACTTGCGATGTCTGGCACATGTAAACCGGAAACCACCGGCCTATTTTCGCGTGAAAACTGACGTCATTTTCATTTTGCTGACAAATGATTGGTTCGCTGAATTTATCGAAACACAATGGGCAAGGAATGTGGTCCAGTTTTGAGCAGCCGTTAGTGGGGAGGAGCGTTGCGTGACGAGACAAATAACGGCTGCGTGGGAGACTACATGGATCTCAGACCTCTGTAATTGTAATGTTCAGAACGAAAAAAAACAACTAAAAAAAGTGCCATATTTTCATGAACGTAACTATATGTTTAATTGGATCATGCGATCAGTTAAAGGGATGGTTTCACGGTTCGGCGCATGTGCACAGATTAAAATGCTTTATATATATTTATATATTTATATATGTTTTTGGTTTTTCAAAATCGTGACTCTAAAGATATTATGTGACATTGCCTTGCTGACCAGAATGGTTACAACTGATAGTTCCCTGTGTTCCAATGAAGATGGCTTGAAGAATAGGTACAGTTGAGTATCATCTGCATACAGGTGGAACTGGACATTCCATTTTCGTTCGTTTTCCGTTTTCTAAAGAACATAAACAACAGGACCCAGGATTGATTCCTGAGGCACACTGCACTCTAGGTTATTGTCCGACGAAGTACTACTTCTAATATTAACAAACTGTTTCCTATTTTCGAGATACGATTTAAACCAGTCAAGAGCTGTGCCATTTATACCGTAGCGATAATAGAGTCTATTTATTTATTTTATATTCACAAGTTGGCTCCTCGGAGCTTTTGATCTCTAAAAGCAGTAAAGTTTTTGTGATCGCTACAATGGTTTCAGGGCTGTCATTATTCAGCTTTGATGTTGCCAGCTACATAATTAAAATAGGCAATCATAAACTCAAAATAGCCTGTCATATGATTATGGTTGTTGTCCTTTAGACATTTACAGCCTTTGAGTTGCCGTCTGCCAGCTACATGTTAATAATGACAATTAGACAGCTGCTGGTTTCATCTGAGTAATAATGTTCATGTGAGCAGCTCTGACTCTCAATTTGTTAATAGGTGTTATATTTGTCCAAGCTGATGATAGCCAACCGAAAGTTAAGTCAGTGGTAGATCAACTTGGCGTCTATGGCTACATGGGTAAGTTGCTAATCATTAGTAGCTTTATTAACTTTCACTCCCGGAGTCAATAATTATTATTCAAAAACATGTAAATAATTAATAGCTTGTGAACAGGCCATGTGGTTGGGGAATAGGGCAAAAAGAAAGGCTGGGAGCAAAGCGAGCCAAGTGGGAACTGAAGAGAGGAGAAAAAAGGAGGGCCCGCTGTGGACAAATCTTTGATGCCGCTATTTCTCTGCACTAAATTATAGTGCAGTCGCAGATTGGTCAAATCCCCGACTGTTGACAGTTTGACAGATTGGCGGTACTGTTGACATTTGGCCAAACATGACGTTGTGCAATAAATATTTGAAATTTGCATATCACAGCTTAATTGCAAACAAGCATGTATTCGTAAGTCGAACCGTTTTCAAACAATGATTAGTTTGGATTAGCGATTCTCTGAGAGTTTTTTCTCATATTCCACATCTTAAAGGAAGAACTGGCACATTGCTTGAAATCTGTAGTGGAACGGGATGTTTTCGGTATTCTTCCTACTGGATTTGGGAAGAGTTTGATTTTTCAAATCTTCCATTGTGTCGTATCATGAAAGAGCAATTACCCTGGCTCCAGAGATCCACTCTTTCAATATCAAGAGAGAAATTAATTGCATAAACAGTTATAAGAAGCTCCTGAGACGGTTAATTATTTTTTCTCGACACATTGTGCCTGAGGTCAAGAAATCCTCCCTGTGCTCGATGTGATATCCTATTTTTTCGAATGCATTCGTCAGTAAAACGATTTCTTGAAACACTAAACACGGGTTCTGAGTTAACTCTTTTAGAAACTTCTTGCAGAACCAACAAAAACGCTTGTGTTCCAATTACTAATTCCAATTTTTTTATTGTAATTAGTTATTTAAGAGACATTTAAAGGAATTTCTCAATAGTTTTTAATTAGCAATCTAATTCATGTTAATATTTATTGTATTCTTTATTGTAATTAGTTTTTTTAAAAACCATTTAGTGGAAAAGCTAATAAATCTATTATTATTATTATTATTATTATTATTATTATTATTATTACTTGAAAGCTGAGAAAAGTGCTTTCAGAAGCAAAATTTTCCTCAAATTTTCATTCATACTCACGTGCGTGCTATTTACAGTCCAATGCATCTGTGCAAAGATAATCACAATATTGACAGATCATAATGACAGGTTATTTACAAGGGGGCAGAATGGCGGCTTCAATACTTTGTCCACAGGCCCTTTCACCCTCCCCCTTCCTCTCTCTCCAGTTTTATATTTATTTATCAGCTCGCTTCGCTCCCCTGATCTTTTCTTTTTGCAGCCTTTCTTTTCGCACTCATGGGAGTTATATGTAAAGGATTAACCCTATTCTGTTTTCAGACAGGGGAGAGTCAGCCACACTGACTTTGAATATTTATCACTTCAGAAAGCACTATTTTACCCAATATCTACCAAACGTTGTGACTTTCTCTGAAATTTATCCGGGAACATTTTGATGTAGCAGATTTTTGTTCATGACATGTAATGTTTCCATGGCTATCATGGGAATTTTTGATTTTCTGCATAAATTAACATTGCACTTTCTTGAAGTAAATTTTACAATAAATAATTTATTAAAGATCATTTTAGCATTCGCTAAATTTTGACCCAATTTTTGTGTAACATGCTGAAAATCTGAAAAAATCCATGGCGGCAATTCAATAAATAGAGGTTATTCAGCATGGAGTTGTGTAATATGGCTGAGTATTTTTACGTGTCATTTTTAATTTTTTTGAGACTTAAGGCGAGACAAAATAGAAACTGACGAGTAAAAATGCACAACTTTTTCCTGAATAAATAGTTTATTATACACACCAGTCATCTAGTCCGAAATCGAAGTTTTTGCAAGTGCTTTTCGTAGTGTGCGGTCAGAGGAGTGTAATAATATGTCATACATGTATTTACACTTGTTTTGCACTTGTTTTGATGTGTATTTGCACTGTAGAATGCTATGCAAGTATAAAATAAATTTAAAAGTCTGTTTTTTAAAAAAATGTTTCGTTAATCTGTTATTTTATTTCAGGGTATTCTGTGTCAAGTGGTCTTTTCACCGATGCCAAAAGAACAGGTTTGCTGAAAACACTAAATCAATATGAATAATTTTTGTGTTGTAGTCTAAATTGTATTTTTATTTTGTATTATTTTGAAAATATCAAACTTTGTCATTTTTATTTCACCCTGTGGAAGTTTTTTGCCCTAGCATAAGCTATCTCACATGTATAAAAAGGACCATTTTTACAATTTTGATTGCAACATGCATTGCACACCTCACCCACTGGGACATCACTTGTCTTTTGGTCCCAATATTTACAATCCCCAACACGTGCTGTGTCATGAAATCCAAGTCAAGACGGGCCCTATCCGACAAACAGGCCTCATCACTATTGCCAAGTCAAGCTCCAATGTCTGTGCAGTAACAGCCAAATTAAACTCCATTCTCCACTCCACAGAGCCCACTGTTTCAGTTTAAGGATGGTACATCCCCTCCTCTTATGGCACACTCGAGCCCTCAACCTACATACACTTCATATACTTCATTGAACAATTAAGCCTCGGAAATCTGCGTGCTCAAAGAAAATGTAGGGCTTTTCTGATTTTTTATTTTGTCAGCATGACCACAAAAAGCCAAATAAACAGTTGTTTATTTTCTTGCGTTTCCATTGGCAAAATTCCATAAAATTTGGCGGAGTGATTATAATTTGTTTGCTGTTCTCGACGCTCATTTTCAGGGAAATCTAAACGACAATTTTTTTTATGCAAAGGCAAAAAACACAAATTTGCCAATAACAAAGAAACTGCCTTTCTAACAACCCATACTTTTTTTGCGTCTTTTTTCTTATCTGGCCAAATTCTATGAAATTCCTATTTTAGCAGAGATTGTTTTAGAACACGGTTTCATCATTGCTTTTTACATTTTGATAGGTTTCACTGAACTGGGAGTAAAAAGGAATGTGAAAATCAGCTTCCAAAAAGCAACACTAGTACGCGCAACACTATCTGTGATTACTCTATTGGGCACGAGGTTAATAAATTTGTCGTGCGTCGGAAACTAAGCCGCGCGAATTTGAACCCCCTCCCCCCCCCCCCAAAAAAAAAATATATATATATATAAATATAATAATAATAATTATTATAATTGAAGATGTCATGCAGTTGCCTGGCAACAGCGCAACAAAGCTTGAATGACATCAGACAATCGAAAGAGGATGATGGGAACACCTGTGGTTACCGTACTACTTCATATAAGCCTAGAGGAGCATAGTAAACAAAGATGGCGGACGGTAAACGGTATGCGAATCATCGAAAGGACCTTTTACGAAGTACTGGAATGGTGAAAAGCCTCGTATGCAAATCAAGACGCCACCAAAGTTTCGACCTGTGGTGCACCCTCCCCCCGAGCTTTTGCGAGGTTCTGCGAGACTTTACTTTAACTTTAATTGGGATAATTGCCATTAGTACACCAATCTGATAATGGCTGGTCAACGGCTAGCTTAGCAAATACAATTACATTGAACCGAATATACTGTAGACTGGAATAACAATTTATTTTACACCAGCAGCTGATAAGAACAAGAAGCTAATAAAATAACACTTATGACACATATTTCTAGTAGTTGTGTATTTCTGATTTGCGTTGTTAGCTAATGTGAAGTTGCATCCAAAAAGATCAAACTCATGCGATCGTGTTTCATGAAGATTTCCAACAAAAGTGAGGAGGGTGAGGATGGTCTCAAAGCCGAAGTTTTTCAAGGAAAGGATGAAGCTAAAGTGATACTTTCATCGGGGTGGGGATAGGGGGTTTAAAAAAAAAAAACCTACCAGTGGTGGTTGGGGGATGAATATTTTTTGGATTCACATTTTCTGCCTCGTTTTTCAGAGTATGTCGGTGGTGCCCCTAGGGATGATAGTGTGAAAGGAAAGGTATGGTCAACTACAGCCAGTGTTACAATAATTTTAGGTGGCTGCTGGTTTCATAAGTAGTCCCAAACTTTACTAATAATACTAAGTGCTAACAATGTGAGATTACATGTATGCAGATTTCATGCAAATTTTGTCACTATTTTGACCTACAATGTACTTTCACATGAAATAATTATTTCCCTCCCTGACATTAAATTATTTAATAATATCAACTGACAAAAATAATGTTATATTAGTATAATTTTTATACAGTACATGTGCGAGTGAGTACCATTGTTATCAATATTGTACAGGTGACCACAAGCTTCCTCTACCGACTTCTGTTTTAGGGCCGATTTACACGGTACAACTTTGTTGCATGCGATACGCTTGCGGCATGCTTACGACATGACTTGAGATTTGTTGAACAGTGTATCATGCCTTGTGGAATGATTTAAACGGAGTAATTCATGTTGTAAGCATGTTGTAAGCATGTCCTAAGCATGTTTTGAGCGTGTCGCATGCGACAAAGTTGTACCATGTAAATCGGCCCTTAGTGAGCCAGGTGCTTGATCTGTTTTGCCCAGAGCAATCTGTAACCAGTAGTTTCTTGATAATCCACCAATGTCTTGACATTAAAGAAGATTCAATCTCCTTTTCAGG
Organism: Cladopsammia gracilis; assembly: GCA_022457155.1. NCBI lineage: Eukaryota > Metazoa > Cnidaria > Anthozoa > Scleractinia > Dendrophylliidae > Cladopsammia > Cladopsammia gracilis. Next base: position 1,587,583 of record JAJGOT010000098.1, on the reverse strand, counting down.
TTATTGTTTACTATTATGATGCCGATCAGTTGTTGGTAAAAGCGGTATTACCTCGACCAAAGAATTTACCAGTATGTTAAATTACATGTACACTGTAACTGTGTCACTATTATTATTATTATAATAATGTAATTTTAAAGGCATGCCAGTTTATCAAGGAGTGTAGCAAATGGGCTCTGCGAGCCCAGGACTTCACAATGACTTTGCCGGCGAAAAAATGGAAACCCTTAAACGTACTGAGAAAGCTTCAAAATGCGAGACCATGAGACCAGTGGAATTTGACTAAAATTTAGCAAGACATTGCATTTTTTTAAGACCATTTCCCATTCCTTTTGTCATAAAGACTTATCTACAATATAGATCAATTGAAGCACAAGTGCAAGATTCATTCACAATGCACATGCCAGGGCTTAAAGGTAATTTTCCACTGGCTGAGAGTGTCACAATAGTTGAAAAAAGTCTTTCTAAAACTCTTTAAAAATTCAAAGAGAAAACAAAAAGGAAATCATTACCGTGAAGGAGGTTAAATGGATACCTGGTCAAACCTGCTTCCTGCTTATAACAACCTCCCACATGCATCCATAACTGCATGTTTACCATTTCTTTTAACCCTTAAAAAGTTGACTGTTGTTGGTTCTACATGTAAGGCCTGGTTCACACGTGCGATGCAAATGCAAGCGCAAACGCAAGCGAACAAGTGCTTTTCACCTTGCGTTTGCGCTTGCATTTGCGTTGAGCCCGGTTCACACGTGTGAAACGCAAACGCAAGTGCAAATGCAAATGCAAGGAAATGAAAATTTTTCCATTCCTTGCGTTTGCGCTTGCACTTGCTTTTGCATTTGCGTCGCACGTGTGAACCAGGCTTAAGTTATATGCTTTTGTCATATTTTTCAGACTGGAACTTATTTTGGGAGTGCCGTTTGTGCTGTCGATCTGGATAACAATAAGTAAGTTTCCTTGGCATGTATACAAATTGTCTTCGTAGAAGTCTCAAAAATAGTCTTTGTTCCAGTCATTTTGATCTTCTTGATCCTGTGAAAAAGAAATAATTACACTAAGTCCACTTTGGTTCCTTGTCTACCAAAACAGTCATCTTTTTATTGTATGTATATTTCATATTATTGATGCTAGTTTACTTAGAAACACATTTTCTGAACATGTAAGGTCTTGGAGATTTCTTCATGTGCTAGTGTTACCATTGTGGCTTGGTACAGTATAGCTCAGATGGTCGAAGTATAGTGAATCCTGAGTCACTTAAATGTTTTTCATTGGACATGATTTTCAGTGTAGCATTTGTCTTACTAGATATTGCCTGAGGATTGTTCCGATAGAGAACTATGGCTGTAAAATAGAAACATTTAAGTTGGAAATGTAATTAAGGAGGCTCATAAGGGTTTTTCTGGCTTTCAATAGCGTGTCTAAAATGATGAAATATATATAAAAAAGGGTGCAACTGATGATATGGACAACTTTTGGATATATATACGACGTTATTTTCAGGCAATACCTTGAGGGTGCTTATGGCCATAGCCATTACCATGGCAACAGTTCAGATCCCTGAAAAGAGCCTCTAAAACTCAGTTTTCGCTAATTATCTAAAAAACTATTTTGGTGGCCTATTAGTTTCTTTTGTTTTTGGCTCTATTACAAAATTCTATCTAGTGAAAAAGGTTGTAAGATAAGATACGTTTTAGATAAGTTTTTCTCAATTTTTTGTTCAAGCGATATGAAATACCAAATACAGCTCTTACATACAGAAAATCAGGACAGGTCACCGAACAAGCTGTCAAGCTAAAGAGAAATATTTTGTGCAAGATTTATTTCCGATTCATGCGATTTTATGCATTATTTTCATTTCCACTGAACTGCGATTCAATGCATTGCATGACGAGGGTACAATGTGCTTGCACGCAGCTGAAAACCATTGCAATGTATGAACCTCCTTAAGCCATGTGGTCCGCCTATGGCCTAAGACTTTTCTTTGTTGAAATTGGTTGAACATGCATGCACAGTTTAATATTTGTAAAAAGTAGGGTGGTTTGCCTCTAGATTCTCAGACATTCTTGTTGGTGCTCCGTACTTCACTGACGTATTAGACGAGGGACGAGTTTACATCTATTTGAATAATGGACAGGTTCGTTTATCTTTGTTATACCTTTTATACACTTTAAATGTTTATCTCTGCAAATAATTTGTTAAATGATGCTTTTGAGCATTTTTAATGCCTGTTTAACCCTGTTAGCGCTTCTGTTTTAACAAATGATTGATTTTAAATTGAAGAATACAATTCGCAAGGGCAAGAACGTCCCAAGCGCCTTTTTATCAATTTTTGCTATAATTTAGTCGTTTTGGCTTAAAAAAAGCACCTCCATACAGGTTGATGAAAGGCAAAAAAATCTGCATTTCGAAAACACTCTGTAGAATGACATTTACTTGGAAAAGAAGGTCTTTCTGACCTGTTGGAATTCTTCAGTTTCAGCTTTAACTCCCAAGAGTACAGAGCCAAACATCAAAATGCAAGAAAAATCTGAAATATCTTTTATGTAAAGTATTGAGAAACAAAATGCTACCATTCAAAAGGACTGCCAAAGAGGTTTCATTTGAATGGTCACACCATAGGATTTCGTCAACAGACTCAAACGTTAGAACTACATATTTTGCATGTCTCCATTATTGACTCTGGGAGTGAAAGGGTCAACATGATCCAGTACAGGCATTGTTTTAACTGAAGTCATAGAGTGTTTTTTTAAGGCCTAGGCTAAAGTATATGATGTTTTTAGGACATTTGTGCTAATGTCACTTACTGCATTCTTGCCCAAAGTCCTTGAATTAATTGATGCGTTTCTATTATCAATAATGAATTGATCCTGACTTTCCGTCTACAGGGAGCCCTCAATTTACAAGACAGCTTTCTTGAGGGAGATAACAAAGTGAATGCTCATTTTGGTCATGCTATCGCTTCTGTTGGAGATCTGAATGTTGATGGTTACAATGGTAAATATGTATTAAATTATTGAATAGTAATATATCAAATATGAGACAGTGTTTCATCACAAGATCAAACACTGTGAGGAGAGTTGAAAATAATATCAAAATAAAATAATATCAAATACAAAATGATATCAAAATAATATATCAAACATAAGACAGTGTTTCATCACAAGATCAAACACTGAGAAGAGAGTTGAAAATACGACGCGCAGCGGAGTATTTTTGACGAACTTCGAGGTGTTTGATCTTGTGATGAAACACTGTGTCGAATGTTTGATATTGCTTCTCAAACAAAATGATTTTAGAAGGAGAAATTAAGGATGCAAAAATGAGGAGCGTTTCATCTGATTTCCAAACACTCAGTAAACATTTATCTCCTTTGCATTGTCTTCATGAATTATTAATGAGTTTGAGAACTGTGGTTGAAACATGCCTTTTTTAGTGAAATCTGTGATCCTCCCAGTGGCTTGGTAGCTTAGTGGATAGAGCATTTCACCGATATCATACGGTCATGAGTTCAAGCCTGAATTTTTTTTCAGGTAGCTTTTTCAACTGCTTGAGTTGATGGGGCACTGCGAGGATCACAAATTTCACTCAATGTAAATAAATATTAGAAAAAAATCTCATTCCCCAAATTTATCAGTTGCTTTCTCCTTTCGGAAAATCCTAGCTGACATTTTATACCCAAAACGTCTTTTTTTAACCCTCCGAAAACCAAAGCAAAAGGCATTAAAGGGACACTGACCCGCTGACATAGCAAAATTTCGCTTAGCTTATTTCCAAGTCATATATATCGCCAAATACCACCAAATATACAACTTAGTTAGATAAAAAGATTCTATAGAGCAAAACTATGCTTGTCATTTATATATATGTCCAAATTGCAATATTTATGTCCAAATTGCAATATTTATGTCCAAATTGTAATATATATGTCCAAATTGCAATCAGCTCATTTGCATAAGTTTGCACGCCGATATAAAAATGTCGAAACTGTATGTCGAAAATTACGTCATCACTTTGGACATATATTTTGTAAACTGTGGACATACATATTACAATTTGGACATATATATTGCAATTTGGACATATATATCAATTTTTCGACATTTTGAGCCTATTTGACAAGCATACAAAACAAAAGTAGAAGTTTGGAGATAAAGTGCAGGATTGCAAGGATTAAAATTGATTACATTTCATGAAATTTGATTAATTGACCGCCTGTCAATAAATCAAACTTGCCATTCTTGTGACATTTTGACTTTTCTAGCCGTTATTTTGTCTGTTTAGTTCATCTTTCTTTGCTTTTATCACTTTTGGCGATGGTTTCTTCCAATTTCAAGATAATAAAGTAAGCTGAAACCAAGCTTCTGGCCATAATCATGAAAACACGATATTTCAGCCAGGACAGTGTCCCTTTAAATGTTCTGATGTTACAAAAGTTTGTGGTGATATTTTCTAAAGAAAACTCAAGTTTTTATTCTAATTAATTACGTATTTGTAAGATGCTGAAGGCCTTTCGAACAGATTTTCCACCTAAACAATTTGTCGGGTGCTCTTGCGTAGTTTACTATGATTAGAGAACGATATTCTGCTCTAGATTTGATGTTGTAAAGATGTTGGAATTTATACGAAGAAATTCAAACAGGCAAAGCCAGGATTTTATATAGGAGCGTTCTCAATAAGCACCTTAACCTTTTCACTTCAAGAAAAATTCCAAATTTCATTTTGTAAAACATCGTAAAACAAATGGTACCATGCAAAAGTACTGCTGAAAAGGTTTCATATGAATGGTCACACCATAGGATTTCGCTCACAGACTCAAAAGTTAGAACAAATGGTACCATGTAAAAGTACTGCTGAAGAGGTTTCATTTGAATGATCACACCATAGGATTTCATCAACAGACTCAAAAGTTAGAACAAATGGTACCATGCAAAAGTACTGCTGAAGAGGTTTCATATGAATGGTCACACCATAGGATTTCGTTCACAGACTCAAAAGTTAGAGCTACACATCATCTACACTACACTACATCTATCTATCTTCATTGACTCTGGGAGTGAAAGGATTAAAGGGAACCTCCATTGTCAGAAATGGAAATAAAGTCGTAATTTAAACTTTTTAAAAGAACAGGTGCAAATATAATTTTAGTGTACAAATAAAATGGATATAAATATCGCATATTTTCGCTTTTAAATTTCCCGCGCGCCGCCATTTTGAATATTTATGACTTGTTATGGTTGCTGCTATTGTTAAGAATCGAAGTTCTTTTGTATGCAACAATTAGACAACCGTAACACGTCATAAATATTCAAAATGGCGGCGCGCGGGAAATTTAAAAGTTTTTTTGTACACTAAAATTAGACTTTTACATTTGCATCACCTCACCATTATGTCGTTATGTTGCTGGTCATTGTGAACCAGGCTTAATTGTTGCTATTGTCAAATGCGCCTTCAGATGTTGCAATTGGAGCTCCAATGGAAGAGGGCAGTGGTGCTGTGTACATTTATCATGGAAGTAGCAAAGGAATAGAGTTACAATACAGACAGGTACAATGTCTTTTCATTACAGCAGTTTTCAAGAGGTAAATCCAAAGTTCTTCCCAATCACAACGACGCAAAAAAAAAAATCCAATAAACCAATCAGAACTCAAAGCAAATGTATGTAGCCGGCGTCAAATGCAGGAAAACCAATACAAGCAATGCACAATTGGTTTTTATTTTCTTCTGATTTGTTGAAACAGTGGCGCAAGATATTTTAAACAAAGGACAGCAAAGCAAACTTAACCAAACACGAAATTAGTTTCGTTACTCAAATGAAACCCGCTTTGTTATAGGTGAATCCTGAATAAGAGCTTAAATTTGATTAGGCATGAGCAATTTTTTGTTGCTGTTAAACATGTGGATGCCAAACTAGAGCTTTTATGATGCAATTTTGATTCCAAGGCCAAATACCCATTTTCACTTTTTTCCACTGGTAGCTCTTATAATAAATAATTTGTTAAGTAATATTGCTACCCCCACCCCACCCTTGGATGGGATGCTAGTCCAATGCAGGGTCACCCCCAGCATTTTTTTCGCCAGTACCGATTTAAACACCTGGGTGGAGAGAGACGATATGGAGAGAGATAATGTGGAGTAAAGTTTGTTGTCCAAGGGACTGGCTAAACTAAGAAACTTTGTTGCGGAAACATTGCTGCGAACGCAAATGTTCGCCAGTTTAGCCGTGCGAGAAACATTTGTTGCGGACACAAATCTTGCTTCCCTGACGCTAGGAAATGTTATTGAATCTAGTCAAAAACACTCTTGCTTCCCGGAGGCAAATTTTGCTTCTGAAACAAATGTTTTGAATAAAGTTATTATTATTATTATTATTATTATTATTATTATTATTATTATTAATATTATTATTATTATTATTATTATTATTTATTATTAGACACATTACAAGAAATATTGTTTCTGCAACAATGTTTCCTAGTTCAGTCAGGCCCTAAGGAAATAACACGACGGACGAGACCAGGCCTTGAATCACCGACCTGCAGTGATCTCTACACCACCGCGCCTCCACAATAACACTTAATAAAATATTCTAACATTGTACGTTACTTCTTTTTCAGAAAATTTTAGGGTCAAAGGTCGAATCGGGACTCAAGATGTTTGGAATTTCTATATCTGGAGGGGTGGATGTGGATGGAAACCACTATCCTGGTAAATAAACTTTATATATTGAAAATAAATCTACGTGGTGGGTTACTTTCTCTGATGCTTTTCTTTATTTCTTAACTAGATATTGCTGTTGGTGCTTATGGCTCTGAAAATGCAGTAATCATGAGGTAACATTTGAATTCCTTTACACAATGTGAATTTTATGTTAAAATGTTGTACAATGCAAAGAAGGTTTTTCGAAATAATTTGAATATGATCAACAAAATGTGTTTGAATTTGCTCTGAGTTTGACAAAATGGTGTGTCGACACGTGCTTTTGAATGATGATGCAATTCATGACACGCAATTATAAATGCAAGGGACTTTCCCCCGAATCAAAGGTCACAACAATTAAACGCATTACGTAATCCAATTCTCTCTCATTTCAAACAATGCGTATTTATGGCTCGGTAAGACATGTTTTTTTTTGTTTAAATGCATCGTTTTGAAAACAAAATTTGCTTCATTTGAACTTTTGAACAAATGACAAGTCCACCATCGACTTAAAAACTGCAACCAAACGGCCCGCTTGTGAAGGCTAACGCACTACTTGTTTTTATTATGACATGTATACCATTCAGGTCACAAAGTATTGTGAATGTGGAAGGCAAAATTACACTGAGCAAACAACAGATCACCTTGGAAGGCAATGATAGCTTATGTGACTTGGAGGGTGTTAAATTCAAATGGTAGGTGATCACTCAACAATTTATGCATTTTCATGTACATGTGCCCGTGTGACCTAGGGTTAGAGGCACTTTAACTCAAAGAGAGCTACAGAGCTACAGATCCACCCACTCCCTCCCCGCTAGTTGGCATTTTTAATGTGGGAACATGTATGTCGATTTTGCGGCAAATTTATTTTGTTATTCAGTTGAGTAGAATCGTAACGTAGCCTGTAATTTTATTAGCTGGATATCTAAGTCTAAGTGTTTGTAGACTTTGTGTGTGTAAAAAGCATTTCACAATAATTTTGCTGTTGTTGTTCTGTTTGTTTTGTTTTGTATTATTAACTTACTGTTAGGAGGTTTACGACACAAGTCTTAACTGACATACAGCTACTTCAATTAACGTTGTCGGATGAAAGCTCAAAGCTACAAGCCAAGATAGTTGAGAGCGGCACAAAAAAAAAACGTTTTTCCCGCTCGTCGCATCGCTCATTCGCGCCGTTTCGTTTCGCCGCTCCCAACTATCTGCATGCCTGGAACAGGACGCTCGGTTTACTCGTTCGGTCTTGACTTGTAGGCTTTGAGCTTTGAGCTTTCACCCGACAATGTTAATTGAAATAGCTGTATGTTTTGGTAGTTTCTGAAGTAAGATTATGCAAAATAGAAAGTATAAGTACTATAAAAAGTACTCTTATTCTTTTATCTACAGCTTGGAAATTACCCTTGCTTTCTCCTATGATGATGTGATAGCAGCCACTGATACTAGAGGTTTGTGGGCATTGTTTGTAAATTGCTAGTTATTTTTTGTCACAGGTTACCTGGCTAATATTTGGCTTTAAGATTAGGTTTGTTGCAATTTTGAACCTTTTGGAGAACAGCTAGTTTGCAGTAATATGCCTTCAGTGGCTATGCTATTTGATTTACTCTACAGACTCAAAAGTACAACATTATAAATAGAAATTACTGCTTTCTTTTGAATGGTCACACTATAGGATTTCATACACTGGCTCAAAAGTTAGAACCATCTTGTACAGCATAATAAACAGTACCACAGAAAAGTACCGCTTAATAGCTTTCATTTGAAAGGTCACGCTATAGGGTTTCATACACAGACACAAACATTAGTCATTAGAGCCACCTTGTGCACCGTAAATAACTATCACAGGAAAGTACTGTTCAGTAGCATTCTTTCGATGATCCTACTTTAGGTAATTGTTCACACACTCAAAAGTTAGAACCACCTAACACACCATAATTAACAGCATCAAAAGAAGTACTTCTTAACAGCCTTACGTTGTCAAAAAAGCTTCAGAATTGAAGAACATTAATATTTTTTTCACCTTCTAGACTTGGAGATAAAATACACAGTGGATCTGGACAAGGATAAAGGACAGAACGCATTACGTCGAATGTTCTTCTGGGACACTGTGAACAAACAGAGAACATTCACTTTGAAAAATTCCACCACCATTCCAACAAGAAAAACGCTACGCACTTTACAACCTCAAACTGTGTATATATTGGTATGGCAATAGGCAATGTTTTGTGTAACCTCCACCACAGGCTTTCCACTCTCTGTTTGAGTGGTGTTCTGTGCTTTTATATTTGCTGTTATTTTTGCCTGAGCGTTATTGAGAAAGTATTTATGCTGTCGAAACTCTCTGAACGACATTCTCTCTGAGCACTTGTCTGTTAGTAATAACCATCAGTCAAACCACTGTTTTAAAGAAGCTGTCAAGATGGTTTTGTCAAAACTGCCCCAAATCAAAACTAACTACTTTCGTTATACATCGAAATGGTTATTGACCACTAAGAGGAAGTTATCAAGTGAATTTTCGAAGAGAGATGACAAGAAACCAGGCGATGCAACCATTTCTATCCATCCTGGCCATCTGCAGCCCGTAACACGTATTTTAAAAGCCCACCTTCACCCAAAAGACATTACGGTCGTTTGTTTTTGTTTTGAAATGCTCCATTGTTCATACGCGTGATCTGATTGGTTGCTCGCATTCAAGCGTGAATTTCGTGTTACACGAAATTCAGCACAGAAAGGGATCACGGCGCGCCCAGCATTTTGGGTGAAGAATAATTTTAAACAAAACTGGACCATTATGTTTGGGCTTCCACTGTAATAATATACATGCAAAAATTTCTGCATTCTGATTGGCTGAGAGAATGTCAATTAATCCCAAACAGTGCAGAAAGTTGAAATTGAGTGCAAAAAGTTGAAATTAAAATGATTGACAGTTAGGATAGCTGAACAGATTTCGAGCCATGCAGAAACAAAATGGCGGACACAAATTAAACAATTTTCAAACAGTATAACGGAATTTTAATAGAAAGTCTTGAAAGAAAACTGATTCAAAATACGAAAACAGACAAAAGTTCTAATTACTGACAATACTAGGAGATTTGAGAAAAAAAGGACACGATTACAAGTCAACAAAGAAAACGAAGCGGATAATCATTGAGGCGCCTACGAAAACCCGTGATGAATTTTACGCTGTAGTTAAAACAAATGCTAACCTAAGAATCTAATTAAACAATATAATTACAATAAACAATAACTGTTTACGTTTAAAATAGAAAGAATAAACTGTTCAAGAGTCGGGAGTTAAGGAGCTGCCAAAGTGATTTAAAGGCCTCTAGCTTGAAAGAAATGTCCACCCATTACAACAAGAAAGCAAAAAGGCGCCATAAAAGCGTCTAAATCTAACCTCGGTAATGTCCTGTGGAGCAAATGAACTCAGACCTGTGATTAAACATATATTCTCCTGTGCTGACAAAAAACCGTTTGGAAGCTTTCACCTCGTTGTTTTAGCTTTCAAAGTCGTCAAGAGCGTTGAAGACTTTTCCGATCCTGTGTAATAACTGAATAAACAAAACGGCGGCAGCGTACGTCGAAACCTTTCAACAATACCAGCCTGCGGATAAGAGCAAAACCATGGCGCGACGTCTATGTTTTGCTTCGTTCTTTTACAAAGTTTCTAACAGTGGCTAAGAAAGACGAATAACTTGTGATGCAGTTCTTGTAGAGAGTGCATGAATATTCACGCATGAATTCACCTGTCAAAATTTCGACCAATCTGAAGTGGAGTAATCGAAGGCAAAGTGAATTTTTGTAACGAAAACAATCGCAGCGTGACAGAAATTTTTGCATGTATATTATTAACAAGTAATCACATGGTTATTCTCGTGCAATTTGGAATAAATGAGCACTCGTAAATTTTTCAGAGACCACAAATTGCATTGCTTTTGCAATTTGCATTGTAGTCTTTGAAAAATTTACTCGTGCTCATTTATTCCAAACCGCACTCAAAATCATGTGATTACTAAAGATGTCTTTTGGCTTTTTAACCCTTTAACTGCCAATAGTACATATTCGTACGAAAATCAATAGTAGTGATTTAAAAATCTTCAGCTTTCACATATCTACACAAATGATAGTAATGATCCCTTGTTAGGGCAAAGCGATAAGTTTCATAGCATTAACAACCAACTACTTGACTACAACTGGATTTCCGCTGCATATGGTTGTTCATTCGGCAGCAAATGCAGAAATGCCCGTTTTCTACTTCCCAGGAAAAAAAACAAAAAACGCACATCTTTGCATCAATTTCTTTTAATGAAAAAGTAACTCTAAATCCAAAAGTGTACATTTGCAGCTAACTTCGAACCTATTCCTCTGCATCCACTTAGAGAAATTCCCATCAATATTTCAACAGACCGAGCAATTTTCATTCAATCAGAGCTATTCTTGCGATCTTATAATATCCTAATGCACGACCGAAAGGAATTCTGGGTAATACAACCATACCGGCGGCATGCAAGTCTACCAAACTCTGTTTGATATATTTTTTATAAGTGTCGAGCCACCCAGACCAACTGGCAAAATAATGCACCTATTGCATTTTTTAGAAGTCAAAAGTCGTCCAAATTGCCTTGGTAGGCCTCGAAATCCAACCACAGAAGGGCCAGAGAGACAACTTCACTCATGGACCGCCATGTTTTGCTACAGATACTTTTGGCGTTCCAGGCATAGTCAAATCATCTCTCACCTCTGGTTTCTTTTAGACGTTTGCCTCTGCCCACCATTCCAGCTTAATGATGCCAGCCTGGGGGTTTCTGCAGTGAAAAATGACTCGAAAAAGCACTTATAAACCAAATTCTTATCAGATTCGAGTCCATGTGCTCGCTAATCGAGCGAGCAACGACTGAATACTGACGTCACAATGAAAATTCGAGCCCACGTTGATTTGAAACAGCGTATATTTTTATGTGAGCTATTTATATGCAGTCACGAAATTCTACAGATTGCCTAGCCCCACAAAACTGCTTTGGGAACCCAAAGAAATTTGGTAGTTAAAGGGTTAAAGTACATGTAACACTAAATATGATGACAGCCCCTTTAAGCAGTCGCTTATGAGGGGTTGGGCAGTATTCCAAGACAATGACTATTTTCAGACAGAATGTAATGAGATCAACTTTGTTTTTTTTTTGGTAGGATAAAGATGAAATTGGTGATGTTACCTCGCTTCTCTCCTTTGATTTGACCATCTCCCTACCTCCTTGTGCTGATCTTTGCCCTGTCCTTAATGATTACCTACCGAGCACCTTCCGAGCTGAGGTAAGTGTGCATTGGTTTTTCAACTCTTTCGCTTTCAATAGTGCCCTTGAAGATTTAATTAAAAATGCAACAAAATTGGTGGTCAAGCAACTAAATGATTGCACAACATCGTAAAACATTCAGCACCACAGGGAAACTCTACTGAACAGCTTTTATTTGAATGGTCACACTTAAGAATTTCCTACAAAATCACCTTGTACAGTATAACTCACAGTACCACAAGAAAGTACTGCTCAGTAGCTTGCTTTGGAATAGTGACACTGTAGGATGTCATCCAGAGACTCAAAAGCTTGAATCACCTTGTGCAGCATAATAAACAGTAGCACCCGAAAGTACTGCTCAGTAGCTTTCATTTGAATGGTCACACTTTAGGTTTTCATCCACAGACCTTGCACAGAATAATAAACAGTGCCACAGGAAAGTACTGCTCAGTAGCTTTCATTTGAATGGTCACACTTTAGGTTTTCATCCACAGACCTTGTACAGCATAATAAACAGTACCACAGGAAAGTACTGCTCAGTAGCTTTCATTTGAATGGTCACACTTTAGGATTTCATCCACAGACTCAAAAGTTAGAACCACCTTGTAGACCCTTGTACGGCATAATAAACAGCACCACAGGAAAGTACTGCTCAGTAGCTTTCATTTGAATGGTCACACTTTAGGATTTCATCCACAGACTCAAAAGTTAGAACCACCTTGTACAGCATAATAAACAGTACCACAGGAAAGTACTGTTCAGTAGCTTTCATTTGAATGGTCACACTTTAGGATTTCATCCACAGACTCAAAAGTTAGAACCACCTTGTAGACCCTTGTACGGCATAATAAACAGCACCACAGGAAAGTACTGCTCAGTAGCTTTCATTTGAATGGTCACACTTAAGCATTTCATCCACAGACTCAAAAGTTAGAACCACCTTGTACAGCATAATAAACAGTACCACAGGAAAGTACTGTTCAATAGCTTTCATTTGAATGGTCACACTTTAGGATTTCATCCACAGACTCAAAAGTTAGAACCACCTTGTAGACCCTTGTACGGCATAATAAACAGCACCACAGGAAAGTACTGCTCAGTAGCTTTCATTTGAATGGTCACACTTTGGGATTTCATCCACAGACCTTGCACAGCACAATAAACAGTGCCACAGGAAAGTACTGCCCAACAGCTTTGATTTTTGTGAATGGTTGTACTTTAGGAATTCATCCACATACTCATACTCAAAAGTTAGAACCACCTTGTACAATTAATAAACAGCTTTGGAGGAAAATACTGCTTTGTGGCTTTCATTGGAATGGTGACACTTTAGAATAGCATAAGCAGACGAAAAGGTTAGAACCAGTACCTCTTACAGCACAATAAAGAGGAAAATAGTACTCGGTTGCTTTTATTTCAACGTCACACTCGCACACCAAACACAAACTGAAAGGTTGGACAGCCACTTGATTTTGAAAGCAACAGAGATAAGAAAACGTGGAGAAATCGTGTTTCTTAGATTGCAGCTGGTTCAGACTAATCAATTATCATTTTCTCTTTCAAAGATTCCTTTTCAGAAAAAGTGTAGGAATGAAGTTGCTTGTGTTCCAGACTTGGCGGTTACTATGGACTTGGTTTTATCGCCAGATTCTGGGTAGGTGATTATTTTAATGTGGAAGAGACTTGAGGTGTTCGTTTAATCTTGCGGCATTTTCAGACAATTTTTGAAAGTCGTCGGAAAATGCTCATAGGTTATAGCTTTTCCTTCAAGAACTAGTAGTTTCCTTCAAGACACGGTTATTAATTTAATCCCACGAGTTAAAAGACGCGAAGAAATGTTTCATCGGCATTTCCAAACAAGAAAAAAACGAGGCGCAGCCGAGTTTTTTTAAAAATGACTTAGAGGTGTTTGAATAACTGATGAAACACTCTTTCGAGTGTTTGATACAGCTACTCAAACTGATCGTAAGTAAATACAGAGACTGAATCGAAGAAATCTATGCTAATTAAGACCAGGTTTCCAAACCACCGTCACGCTTATGATCGTCTTTGTTCAAACTTGACGAATTATTAACGAGTGCGAGAAGCGAACTTCCTTAACCTTTAAAATCTGAAGAGTCCCAAAACCCAAATTTTAAGAAAAAATGCCAAATTTCATTTTATTAAATATTAAAAAACAAATGTTACCATGCAAATTAACTTCCGAAGAGGTTTCATTTGAATGGTCACATCATAGGATTTCATCAATAGACTCAAAAGTTAGAAAAAATGGTAGCATGGAAAAGTACTGCTGAAGAGGTTTCATTTGAATGGTCACACCATAGGATTTCGTCAATAAACTAAAAAGTTAGAACAAATGGTACGATGCAAACGTACTGCTGAAGAGGTTTCATTTGAATGGTCACATCATAGGATTTCGTCAACAGACTCAAACGTTAGAACAAATGGTACCATGCAACAGTACTGCTGAAGAGGTATCATTTGAATGGTCACACCATAGGATTTCGTCAACAGACTCAAAAGTTAGAACTACACTACATGTCTCGATAATTAATTCCAGCAGTGAAAGGGTTAATGACTGGTGCAGAATTTTTCCTCACCTTAATTTGTTTTTCAACAGTAATGATCGTGAACTTAGAATTGGCGTTGTCAAGGACTTCACAGTGCAACTTACCGTAGAAAACAAAGCCGTGGACTATGCCTATACTACAAAGATTAAACTAAAGCACCCTGAAACTCTAGACTTCATTGGACCCGATGAGGTAAAACAACGGAATATATGTTGGAATTAAGAAGCTGTAAGGCTTTTTAAAGCCTAGACTACAAACTGAAATTTGGTTTCTATCCCCTCGCGTGTCTTGCGCTCCGCGCTCGTTGCTCGCACTCCCAAACCCGCTTGAGCACCCTGAAAGTGCTTCTCGTGCAGGCTACAGTTGATAAGGTAAATTGGCCACCGTAAAGCGATTTCAAAGCTGAAGATTAGAGCGCTCGTGGTTAACTCTGACGAGGGACTAGCGCTCGAATCTTCAGGCTTTGAAACTCTTTTCTTTAAAAACTATCCCCTTTAACACTTTAACTCCCAAGAGTGCCAAACATCAAAATTCAAGAAAAATTCCAATTTTCATTTTGTAAAATATTGAAAATCAAACGGTGCCATGCAAAAGTGCTGCTGAAGAGGTTTCATTTGAATGGTCACACCATAGGATTCAAAAGACTCAAAAGTTAGAACTGCACTACATGTCTCCATTAGTGACTCAGGGAGCCGGTGATAGGGTTAAAAGTGTATACGAAAATAAGTGACTTTTTTCATTTAAACAGTTTGTTACCAGCACATACTGTTGCATGCACGGTAAACTAAATAATATCGAAAAGCAAATCTTACTGGACACAGATTAACACAAATTGATCAACAAATCTCTGTACTGTTGTTGTCATAACGACTACCTTTGTCATTTGTTAAAAGCTCGTGAAAACCTAATTGACATATCCCTTGAATTAGGTAGCAGTCTTGATAAGTATCAAATAATTTGTTTTTGCAATCAACGTGTAGCGTTGTTCAACTTAGCAAGTTATTTTAGATTATATAATTTTATATAGCGAGCCTCGTGTTGTTGTCGCTACGTTCACGCATGCCGACTTTTACTATTTTGTAAACAAGAGTTTGCAAACGGTAGTTTGCTTTGTGTAAGCTGCCTATGTCTTAACTATTTGTTTGTTTGTTTGTTTGTTAGGGTGTAGAGTGCGACAGAAGTACCCCTGATAATGGCACCATAACAGTCACCTGTGACGTAGCGAAATCCGCTACAGGGGAATACTAAGGTGATTGAAACATTCTCTTACGTGATACGATGATGATAGGGCAAGTCTAAATATATAAGAATTGTTCTCTAATAAGAAACGGTTATTTTCGTTCAACGCTGGCTATGACGACCATGGCTTTTGTCTTAAGTTGTAATGTTAGGTGATTAAGGTGTGTCTGGAGATGACCATTGGTGGATCACAGTCGATCCACTCTTGAAAGCAGGGATAGCGTTTACGCACAAGTAGTTTATACGAGGCCCCTTAAAGTCCTTGGGATGCTTCAATCACGTGATTGACCTTGTATAAAACAATCTTACCCTGCACTTTACTTAACTCATAAAAGACAAACTGTTGATATATCATGACGGTCTATTTGCCGTTCACCATCTACTACAACACACTGTCGGTTTTCAAAGAAATACATGTCATTGTGTAAGTTTACTATTGTGCGACAACATTTCTAACATCATGTTATTTCTGACTGCGCATTGTTCAATGCTTCTTTTTGTTCTCAACACCATGCCAAGCTGTATTAAGTAACAATGTATGTAAGAACTAGGCTATCCTCTATTGTTCTGTGGCATTTCGCTTTCCCCACATAAGATTGTTTAGATTTTCTTACTGAAAATACATCAACCTATGGACAACACGTTTTTAAAATAAAATGTAATGAAACTTTATTTTAAAGCGATATTTCTTTTGTGTTACAAGATTTTATCCAATCATGAGACTCCAAAACAGTGGCCAAGAAAGGCTTCTAATTTTCCATGTTTCCCACATAGAAATTTTGCTGCATTAAAACTCAGAATAGTTTTCACTAAAATGGAATCAATAAGTGAACCAGAGAGAAATAAATGCGCTACCTGATGAAGTGATGGTAGATTTTCATGTTTTAGCCAATGAGGTGGACGGTTTCAACAATATCACAATTAACACCTTTCTGCATTCTTTGCCGTTGGGTTGCCTAGTTCTTACTAGGACCATTACTTAAAGTGATGACTTTTTTTGTTCTGTTTTGTTGTCCACCTCTAGAAAGAATTTGGGATCAAGTTTAAACCAGGCACTGTGAGAGAAAACTTTGTCATAGAAGTTGAAGCTTTAAGGTGCCTATTTAACTCTTCTCTTCTTTTTTTTAATTCTGCGATATTGTTGGGTTCGGAGCAGTAAACCCAGTTGCTTTTTTGCAAGTGTTACCAGGCACGGTTAGAGAACACTTTGTTATAGAAGTTGAAGCTTAAAGGTGCCTATTTTATGTTTAATTTAATTTAATTTTGCGATACTGTTTGGTGGGGTGGCTCAATGTTCAAGGATTAAGATTCAGAGGAAGCCTTTACTTCTGTGTTTTAAGCTGGAGAAAGTTTTAATGCTTTAATAAGGGTATTCATTCATTCATTCATTTATTCATTCCACATTGTTCTGCATTCATTCCACATTGTTATACATTTTGACCCCGCGGTTTTTAGTTCAGCGAAGACACACTCTTGCGTCTAGCTTCCTTGCTGCTGACCAAAACGAACGTGGCCTCTGTGAACGAGGCGTAGGCTCGTCAAGACTTACGTTAGCCTTGTGTTTTCTACCTTGTAGCCAAGATACGGATGCTCAAATCAAGGATAACGTTGCACGATTACCTGTGAGTGTGAAGTTTGAAGCGGATGTTGAGATTACAGGGTAAGTCGCATGAACAGTTTTGCAGGATGCTATATTACATACAGGATACTGAAGTAAAGAGAACATTTCAAATGAAAGCTCTTCAACAGTACTTTCCTGTGGTGCTACGTTATCAACGTTCAAACATCAACGTTTGAGTCTGTTGATGAAATCCCACAGTGTGGCCATTGTGTGGCCACAGTGTGGCCATTCAAATGAAAGCTCCTGGGCAATACTTTTCTGTGGTGCTGTTTATTATGCTGTACAGGGTGGTTCTAACTTTCGAGTCTCTGGATGAAATCATAAAGTGTGACCTTTCAAATGAAAGCTATTGAGCAGTGCGTTCCTGTGGTACTGTTTATTATGCTGTACAAACTAAGGTGGTTGTAAGTTTTGAGTCTGTGGATGAAATCCCAAAGTGTGACCATTCAATTAGATACTGTTGAGGTCAGTACTTTCCAGTGGCGCTGTTTATTATGCACTGTACAAGGTGGTTCAAGCTTTTGAGTCTGTGGATGAAATCCAGAAGTGTGACTATTCAAATGAAAGCTACTGAGCAATACTTTCCTGCGTAACTGTTTGTTGTGCTGTACAAGGTGGTTCTAGCTTTTGAGTCTGTGGATGAAATCCTAAAGTGTGACCATTCAAATGAAAGCTACTGAGCAGTACTTTCCTGTGGTACTGTTTATTATGCTGTACAAGGTGGTTCAATCTTTTGAGTCTGTGGATGAAATCCAGAAATGTGACCATTCAATTGAAAGCTATTGAACAATTCTTTTCTGTGCTGTTTATTATGTTGTTAATTTGTTGTCTCAGTCTCGTCTGTTGTTGGCAGTAGAAAGGTCAGCTTAGTGCATAAGAATTGCTAAAAGCCATCTTGTGATCGATGTTTGTTATTCGTAGCTCGTCAAAGCAGGACCAGGTGGTGTATCAAGGACCTGTCAGAGACGAAGAAGAAGTTCGAAAAGACTTGGACTCCATTGGACCGGAAGTCATCCAGACAGTGTCGGTAAGTAGAGTGCTGTTGGAGAACTGGCCAATAATACGCAGTCCACACAGTCAACTCTTTCTTAACGCACCTGGTGTTGGTTCCTGCCGTTTTGCATTCATTTTACTGTAACTAAACTCTCTATAAGATGGACACCTCTAAGACGAACAACGGACACTTTGAAACTGTCAACAGACACTTGAGAAGTGCATTTTTCTTTTATTTAATAGTGAACAATACTTCTAAACGGAAATGTTGGTGCTGAATATGACAGCAAATTACGTTTTGGGGAAGCAAAATTCGTATTACATAACCAAATATGCAACTCCTTGTTTGCTCCAGTTTGTGGGTTTTGCTTAAGTAAACGACTTCAAACAGACTTGAAATAGACGTGCATTCATCGTGCATAGGTTCAGCTTTATTATCTCAGAATCTTTGGTGTCACGTTACCTCGACTTTCTATAAGCCGGACACCTCTGAGTCTCTAAGACGGACATTTGGAGCCAGTCCCGACGGCGTCCATCTTAGAGAGAGTTGACTGCAGACTATAAATCCAAACAAAACAAATACTGTAGTTCTGTTAATCCTATCTTTTTACCCGTCCTTAGATCAATTTAGGGCTTATAATAATTGCAAGCCTTATTGATTTGATCGAACATTGATTGATCGACTGATCAATTGATTTATCAATAGATTGATTGAGTGATCGATTGATCCATCCATCTTTCCATCCATCGATTATTTATTTAATTGATTGATTGATTGATTGAAGCAACAAAAACATAGTTTCATATTAAGGGGACAATTTCACCTACTTTTAGTATCACTTTGAAAGTCAAAAACTTATTTCTACAGACGGAAATCTAAAAATAATATACTCCAGCTTTGTTAATTCTTAGAAAAGTCGCGTAAATGTCAATTTTGTTTCAGAGCATTTCGTGTAACAGCAAATTTAAAAATGAGGTCAATTTTTTTCAAGTTGATTGCCTTGTGTCTTGGAAAACGCGCTAAAATTTTGATTTCTTTTTTCTCTTTTCAAAAATTAACATGATATCTTCCTCTTTGCGTTCTATAAGCATTTCATGTGTGGCAAACGTACTTAAATTTAACCCTTTAACTCAAACATCAAAACATAAAAATTCCAAATTTTATTTTGCAAAATATTGAAAAACAAATAGTTTCATGCAAAAGTACTCTCCAAGAGGTTTCATTTAATTGGTCACCATATAATTAGGATTTCATCAACAGACTCAAAAGTTAGAACAAATGGTACCATGCAAAAGTACTGCTGAAGAGGTTTCATTTGAATGGTCACACCATAGGATTTCATAGACAGACTCAAAAGTTAGAACAAATGGTACCATGCAAAAGTACTGCTGAAGAGGTTTCATTTGAATGGTCACACCATAGGATTTCATCAACAGACTTAAAAGTTAGAACAAATGGTACCGTGCAAAAGTACTGCTGACGAGGTTTCATTTGAATGGTCAAACCATAGGATTTCATCAACAGACTCAAAAGTTAGTGACAAATGGTACCATGCAAAAGTACTGCTGAAGAGGTTTCATGGTCACACCATAGGATTTCACAAACAGACTCAAAAGTTAGAACTGCACTGAATGTCTTCATAATTGACTCTGGGAGTAAAAGGGTTAATTTGGGGCAGTTTTAGCTCCTTCATAACACCACAGGGGTAGACGGGCTTCATCACCATATAATTTTAAATTTATATTAACAGGTTCGTAATAAAGGCCCGAGTGCTGTTGATGGTTCTGTGGTCACTGTGAACTTTCCAAGCTTGTATTCATCGTCCGATGTTGACAGCTATCTTCTCTATCTGCTACAAATTGATGTGAGTGAAAGACGTATTCTGAATTCCTGGCACGAATAACGTAAAATCACTGGGTTTATTTCCGTTCTAAGAACACTTTTATGAGCTTGTTTTGGGGAAGTGGGTGGGTAGTGAGTGGGTAGTGGGTTGGCGATTGGGCTCTATAATTTGACAGCAGTTTCCATCTGAAAATTTCATAGTACAGATGAGAACATCTCGCGTTAACGTGTTAAATGACAAGCTTCGCTGACGATAACGACAAAAGCTGCATTAAAATGGAAACACAAAACAACATTACAGAAATGATATTATAAGAAATAGCTTGATACAGTGATGAAATAAACATTTAAACAAGCGCTGTAGTCTGCGAACTAGAAATTGATATATTTGGCACCAAAAAGATATTCAAAAGTTACGTTTCGAGCACTAGCCCTTCATCAGAGGGAATCAATGATTCGCTATGATGAAGGGCTAGTGCTGGAAGTCGTCAGCGAAACACGATCAAATGAAGAAACGATGACGTTACTGCAAGGATCATTTCTTTACTTAATGCCATCTTCGATTCCTTATATTCAGTTTTGTTTCACATGAGTATTGTTTTGTATAATTGGTGTGCTGTCTGCACGGTTTTTTACCGACTCGGCGAAATGCAGATGCAGGTGTAGAATGTAGACGTCGATGTGGATTAGATGTAGACGTAGATGTAGATGTAGACATAGATGTTGATGTAGTTGTGGATGTAGATGTTGATGTAGTTGTAGTAGATGAGATGTAGATGTTGATGTTGTTATAGATGTGGTAGATGTAGATGTACAGCTACATGCAGATGCAGATGCAGATGTAGATGTCGCTGTGGATTAGATGTAGATGTAGATGTAGATGTAGATGTAGGTGTTGATGTAGTTGTAGATGTAGATGTGGTTGTAGTTGTAATTGTAGTGGTAGTTGTAGTTGTAGTTGTAAATGTAGATGTAGATGCAGATGTAGATGTAGATGTAGATGTGGTTGTAGTTGTAATTGTAGTGGTAGTTGTAGTTGTAGTTGTAAATGTAGATGTAGATGCAGATGTAGATGCAGACACAGTTATAGTTGATATATTGGTGGCTTGCACTTCGGGAATAAAACTCTATTTTTCTGCAGACTATTTCTGTTGTTTGTGACACCAACATGGCTGCCATGCAAACAACCTGTTCATAGGTTGAGTTGTTTTCTGGTTCTTATCTTTTCTTGGTCTTTCTCCTCGACACAAATGAACTTTTTAAAATTCATTTTCGACCTGGAATGCATTCATCTTTTTAACTCGTTTCTTTACAGCTTCAAGGGAGTGGAGGAAGCTGTGACGCCCAGCTCAACCCACTGAATATTAAGGTGAGACAGGAAATAACTCTTTTCACTCCAATTGGCCACCAGTTTTAATTTGCGCAAACAAATCATGATATATCACCGAAAATGCCAGCAAATGTGATTTCTTCATTCATGTCTCCAGAGCTGCGATCCTTTTGGTCAGCGCCGCGGATCATGGACTCTGGCCGGTTCCATTTTGAATGTAGTTCTGCCCATACTCAGAGTTTATTCCGCTCAAATTTGATTGGCCGACAATTGAAAATGAGCATTCTGCACATGTTCAACAAATCAGAACCGTGATCGTGATCAGTGGCGCTGGCCAAAAGGATCCCGGTTCTTGGGAATGTAGTGGCTTCCATTGTGATTGGTTTAAAAATTTCACGCTACTTATTCAACCAATAATAATAATTACAATTGTTGGAAACAAAACCAAAACCTATTGTAACTTGTTCGCACGCGTTTTCCCGTGGGTCGGGTGCTGATTGGTTCATTGGATTGTCTGCGATGTTGTGATTGGCCAGAGTGATTACCGGATTTGGTTTTACGACACTCAAGTGACCAGATACCACGCAGCTCTTTACAACCTCTAAATTCATTGGACCTGGGTATCACGCAGCTGTATTGTTTTCAGGGCTAGGGTCCATCCATTGTTGTGTTGTTTGTTCTATTGTTTTCTCAGCAAATCAGAGAAGACCTTGTAAGAGCTGCGTTCTGCCACCAAGTGACTAGCATAATAAATAGAACCACTGGAAAGTATGGCTCAGTAGCTTTCAATTTAATGGAAACTTTAGGATTTCACACACAAATTCAAACGTTAAAGCCACCTTGTACAGCATAATAACCAGCACCACTGGAAAGTACTGCTCAGTAGCTTTCATTTGAATGGTCACACTTAAGGATTTCATCCACAGACTCAAAAGTTAGAACTACCTTGTACAGCATAATAAACAGTACCACAGGAAAGTACTGCTCAATAGCTTTCATTTTAATGGTCACACTTTAGGATTTCATTCACAGACTCAAACGTTAAAATCACCTTGTACAGCATAATAAACAGCACCACTGGAAAGTACTGCTCAGTAGCTTTCATATGAATAGTCACACTTTAAGATTTTACCTACAGACTCAAAAGTTAGAACCACTTTGTACAGCATAATAAACAGTGCCACAAGAAAGTACTGCTCAGTAGCTTTCATTTGAATGGTCACACTTTTAATAGGATTTCATCCACAGACTCAAAAGTTAGAAGTTAGAATCACCTTGTACAGCATAATAAACAGCACCACTGGGAAGTACTGCTTTCCAGTGTTGCTTTCATTTGAATGGTCACACTTTGGGATTTTATCCTTAGCCTTTGTTACCTTCTTTCTTTTGAATCAGCAACGCAATGTCACTTCTCAAGTAAACAACACGCAGTCGCGCAAACGACGTGCCACGGAGGAGGAGGAAAACACCTTAGTGGTGAGTACTGTCTTACTGGGTGAGTTTGATGCATAAGAGTTTCTGCTAAGAGAACAGATATTTTGTTTTCTTAACTGCTCAGCGTTAATTGTGTGCCAGGTTAAAAAATGTAGACTACAAGATAATCTGTACTGAATTTTTTTTTTCTTCTCCTCTTTCTCTTTCATTTCTTTTTGAGTCTGTAACATAAAGACGTTTTTGTTGTTAAGGATTTAATGAATTTTGTATGAGGTTACTATCATGTTAAGGTTAAGGGTTGAGTTAACTATTATGTTGCGGTTATTTATAGGGTTGAGTTAACTATCATGTTATGGTTGGTTATATATAGGGTTGAATTAACTATCATGGTACGGTTGTTAATAGGGCTGCCGCCAGGCGAGCTGCAAGTCATTCCAGTGCAATCTGGGACTGTTGAAGATGGGAGAGAAAGTGGAGATCAAGATGACATTTCGACTTTGGGAAAACACGCTGCTCAAGGTTTGATCATCACGTGGTTTCTCTCTACACTATCCATACATTGTTAAAGTGTACATGACAGTAATTTTTTTATTTGCTTGATCGAATCTACATGATGTCCTGATCAGAAAATGGAAACAAATTTTTCGATATCGATTTTCCTTCTCCGCGTTTTAGCCGTCTAAACACGTGAAATTTCACTTCCGGTGTGTTACAAAAACCGCGCAAGAAGAAAGACTGGAAATAGTCCGCTGTGACGTCAATACGGGAATGCCAGTGTCGCGGTTTCTTCGTTCCTCCGTTTTTTGGTGCGTGTTGCTACAGCCATAGACAACACACCTTGATAGAACCATGTTTCTTCCTAGCTCAGGGCGCACCAAAAAATGTGAGGAACCAAGAAACCTCGATACCGACATTCCTGTATTGACGTCACAGCGGACTATTTCCAGTCTTTCTTCTTGCGCGGTTTTGTTACACACCGGAAGTGAAATTTCACGTGTTTAGACGGCTGAAACGCGGAGAAGGAAAATCGATATCGAAATTTTTTTTCCATTTTCTTATCAGGACATCATGTAGATTCGATCAAGCAAATAAAAAAATCACTGTCATATACACTTTCAGCAAACAGGTGATAGACTGAAATAAAGATAATCACGGAAACGGAAGGCTATCGAGATACTCTCTGTGGTCTTGATGTGACCATTCGAATGAAAACTAAATATTCCGAATATTTTGGAAAATTCTCCAAATACTGTCCGAAGTTTTTACGAACGTTTCCGATCATTTTCCAAAATGTTCCGAAGATTTCCGAGGAAGATCCGACGAAGCTTGATAATGATTTTGTTTTATACTAGGAGTTTGATCCTCCAAAAGCAATAGACCTTGAAACAAGTGCCAAGGTGAAAGTACCTGATGAATTCACACAACCAGACGAAGATAACGACAAGACAACGGTGGGTTGAAGGAAGAACAGTTTACTATTGAAAGTGCATGTTGATATACCATATTTTTTTGTATAGATAATCATACGGTTTCGAGTTCAATTTGGGATTAATTTGCACGATTGAGTTTTTCAAAAAGCTCAAAATTGCACGAGCTGCTTCGGCAAGTGCAATTTGAGCTTTTTGAAAAACTCACAAGTGCAAATTAATCCCAAATTGAACGAGAAAACCGTATGATTACTTATTAATAATTATACATGAAAAAATTTGCATCCATTTTTGTTTGGGAATTTTTTTTTTGACAAAAAAACAACGAAAAAAAAATTCTTTTTTTTCGATTTGTAATTTGCACTGGTGTTACACTTTTTGCACCGGTGTTACACGTTTTGCACTGGTGTTACACTTGAACTGCACTGCTCTTAACCAATCATAATCGAGTAATTTTTTCATGTATATTATTATTCGAATAATAGCCGTCCCTCAATTAATAAATCATACTCTATTTCTTCCTTGTATAATGTGTGTATGAATGAATGACCATTTAAATGAAAGCTATTCAGCAGTAGTTGTTTATGGCACTGTATATTATGCTGAAAAGCTACGGAGCAGTACTTTTCTGTGGTACTGTTTATTACGCTGTACAAGGTGGTTCTAACTTTTGAATCTGTGGATGAAATCCTAAAGTGTGACCATTCAAATGAAAGCTTCGGAGCAGTGCCTTCCTGTGGTACTGTTTATTATGCTGGAAAAGGTGGCTCTAACTTTTGAATCTGTGGATAAAATCCTACAGTGTGATCAGTCAAATGAAAGCTATTGAGTAGTACTTCCCTGTTGTGCTGTTTCTTATACTGTATAAGGTGGTTCTAACTTTTGAGTTATTGGCTGTGACTGTAAAGTGCGACCATTCAATTGAAACCCTTTAAGAAGTTTAATGTGGGTAAAGGTACTTTTTCCTCGTCATATTGTAGAGTGCCTGTCAATAAAAGGTAACGACAATTACTTTTATCGCTTTATGCTACGGGATCTAAAGCTAGGTGCCGGTTGTTGGAACGACGTGTAGACTCGTCTTTTTAACTTTCTCCTTTAAAGCAGTTTTCAATTGAGTGTAATTACTCTGACCATTCACAGCAGTCATAAACAATCCAATGAACCAATCAGAGCTCGAAGCAATTACATGTTGCCGGCGCCAAGCGCGGGAAAACGCGTGCGAGCAAGTCACGATTGGTTTTGGTTTTAACTCTGATTGGTCGAGAAAGTGGCGCGAGATTCTTTCGCCAATCACAAAGCTTAGCAATGTAAAACCAAAGCAATTGTGTAATTACTTTCGACACCCAATTAAAAACTACTCCATTAACTCGTGAATACGAGTTATAGTAGTGAATACGAGTTATAGTAGTGGGACCGACTTTCACTCGATCGATCGATCGATCGATCTGCTGTTAACATTGAATCCGCGATATGTAATGGTCACCTACCTTACCCATGAGGACGGCGTTAGAGAGGGAGGAGGGTGGGAAGTTGGACGCAGGGGGTAGGAGATAGGTGGTCGGTGAATCAAAACGTCTAGCAGAGGGGAGGCTCCGAGCGTTTCGTATCCAGGAGTTGGTTCATAGGAGCCTTTGATTTTTTTGCAGATCATAACGACGGCTAAACCGGCTCAAACGAAGGGACAAGAGCAAAAGACACCTTGGTGGGTAATCTTCTTGGCCGTACTCGGCGGAGTGTTACTGCTAGGAGGCGCGATAGCTGCGCTGTACAAGGTAAGCTACTAATACTTGTAGGCGTGGTGGACATTTTTAGGATAAGATAGACCTTTTTACCTTGGCTTACTTTTAGACCTGTTTGAGATCGTGTGACCTTCGTTTTTAAGGATTCAATGAATTTTTTAATGCGTTAACTATCGTGTTAGAGTTATTCATTCAAAGGGTTGAGTTAACTTTCATGGTACGGTTATGTATAGTGTCGAATTACTATCATGGTACGGTTTTTAATAGGGTTGTCGCCAGCCGAGCTGCAAATCACTCCAGTGCAGTCTAGAACTTTTGAAGATAGACGATAAAGAGGAGATCAATTATCTCTTTAAAATTTTGCATTCATGTACACGTGAAGATGATTCAATTTGTAACAGCCAATTCCAAGGTAAAAAGGTGAAAAGTTAAATTTTACGTTGGGCGAGAAGAGATTGGATAAGAGTAATATGAGGTGCGCAGTGTGTCATGCGATGGGGCGCGGGCCTCGGGGCAAAGCTTACACAAACCTGGGTAGCGTGCAAGTAGGTTGTGCCTAAATCATACCGTCCCGAAGGACGTTGGACACCTTATTGAGACTTACATAACGTAATGTCGACACTTGGAATTTTATTTTTAATAATGTTTTCAGTGTAAAAAAAGAAAATCTAAAATCCCCACTCAGGATTGAACCTGTGACCTCAGCTACACTTAGGAATACATAGCCTACCGTACCACTGTACCACCTAGCTTCTCGTGTTGCTTAGTCCTAAATTTAACTATATAAACTGCTACCCCTGATCTCAACTGAAAGCTAACCAGTTACTCCGTTTTAAAAGTCTCAATAAGGTGTCTGACGTCCTTCTGGACGGTACGATTTGGGCTTGACCATGTAAGTAGGCTCACGTTCAGTTCTCCTAAACACGGGCCAGCGAGGACACTGAAGCTCGGTAATGTATTAAGGTAAACTGTTTACTCAGAATTGTTGCCAAATATTGGATGAGTGACATCATCAGTATGGATGTCTCCTTAGACGTCGTGCTGTAAGGAAACGTTGTGACATCATAAATTGTCGCTTGCTTTCTTAGGCCTCGACATTGACTCATGAAAATATCTTTCTCTTGAGCTCTTTCATTCGCATTTTACATATACAGACTATATCATACATGTATTACATAAGCACAGTTAAGTATTGTTAAAGGTATAAAGCACCTTTGTAAATAAGTGTGAAGCACCATTAACGCAACATTGTACGTTTAAGCACGTTGTAATTTTAATCGCTGTTTTAAGTGTAAAGCACTTTTGAAGTGTATCGGGGTGTTGTAACTGTATTGTAATGCCCTGGAATTATAGTCGCAATTGAACGAAGTCGGAACTCCATCTGGCCGTAGTTTAAATTTGCGTTGACTTGCGACTTATTTCGACCGGGGCTCAAAATCCTTAAACGTAAAAATAACGTAATTAATTGCAAGCAGTGTAACAGCCATAAATGCAAAAAGTGTATTAGTAACATGTTAGGTGAAGGTACCGGCTATTAAAATAATGCATATAACTAAGGTCGTAATTTATTTTAAGGACCTGGCTAAACTTGGAAACATTGTGACTGAAATATTGCTTCTTACAATGTGGCGAAACTGGAAAGCTTATGCTTCAGAAGCAAAATTTGCGTCCGGGAGAAAGAGTGTTTTTGTCTTCATTCAGACCATTTTACCGTTGTGTGCTTAGCACCCTGGCCTTTGGGTGAAAGTGAGGCTGTAGTTGACTTTGTTTTGATACAAACCGTCCTGCTTTTCATATGTAAATCATGTTGAACAAAAACTGGTTAGCATATGATTGACATGAAAAGCAGGAAGGTTTGTTTCAAAGCATGGTCAACTTCTGCCTCACTTTCACTCCAAGGCCAGGTCACTAAGCAGGCAAGCAGGCAACTGTAAATTGGGTTTTCGCTTTCTCAATTTTTCCATATAAGCTCTATATGCGAGTTCATTTATATTTTGTCAGTTATTTCGCATAGAATATAAAATGAAGGAATATTGGACTTAAAGAATAGTATTGTCAATGCAGTCGAACGTTTCGAAATGCCGTGACAAGAAGCTGTACACAGCTTGAACTCGTGGCGTCTTTAACCCATTGCAGTATTGATTCCTGAGTGTTTTGAGTGCATTTACGCAGAAATATAAGCTAATGTCTAAAAAGTAAGACAGCACTACATTTAGTAGCCGACTCTTGAATCCTCGATCGCTGAACAAAGTGCAAGTTACTTAATTAGTTAATTAGAAAACTTGCCGGAGCAAAAATCCCACAGCAATAAGTGTCGAACACAATATCAAACGACCTATCCATTCATGAACGCCTTGCATTGTTTTGAAAACCTGTATGGTGTAATTCTTTCTTCTGTTCCTCAAGTCAACACACGGAGAGATTTTGCGGAATGTACTTCATGGCTGAAAGCCATAAAGTCGTCGGCAAAAACAAAAATATGCGTGCATAAATTTGCATAAATTCGTTACACGAAAAAAAAAAGAAAACTGAGAGCCGAAAACATGACTCGTCGTCCGCGCAACGAGAAATGAAATACTCGTGTTCTTTATGACCGTGAAAACAGCCTTTCTCGTGTAGACACAAACAGCAGCAAACGGCAGACAGTAAACGTGAAAAATGGCAGGAAAATCATGATCACGTGGTATTTTTTCTGCCTTTCGTGTTTGCGCGACGTTTGGCCTCGCTGATAACATTTCCTTGCGTCCGGGAAGCTTTCGAAACATCTGTTTCTCGCGCGGTTAACTAGGAACCATTTTCTTCCTCAACAATGTTTCCCACTGTAGCCAGGCCTTAAGCAGTGTATAATATAAAAACGCTAAACACATAAAATCTTGAAGTTAAGGTGAAAAGAAAAGCCGGTACAGCAATGCACGTAAACTGGCATTTGCTTATTCCACTCTGCAAAGAACCATCGCATCACTCAGTTATGGCGTGACCTCATGCATCATGGTCACGGACTCCGTCACGCTTTCACAGATTCCGTCACGCAATCACGGATTACACCAAGTCCAGCTTGTGATTGATTGTTGCTTTTTTCTTTAGTGTGGATTTTTCAAAAGGAAACGAGCAAAGGATATCTCCGATCCTATGGAGGAGAGTATACCTATGAACACAAAATAACCTATGCGTGACACCGAACAACGCCAAGGAACAAATGTAACGCTGAACGTAATGTAACAATGTACAATGTAGCACAACAAGGAACAAATGTAACGCATAGGATCAGCCACAAATATCTCGTAAAATTGTCTACATATCTTCTGGAAATTCCCCCCCCCCCCCCCCCCCCCAGAAAAAAAAAATGTTCTAAATATCTCGAAAAATTTTCTAAATGTCTTGTTATATTTCTTATTAAAAAAATAATATCCTACTAGTTTTGACTGAAAAGAATTAAAGTGTCATAATATATAGCACATGATTCCCGCAACTTCGGCCAATTCAACTTCATTCTCAGTACTGGCAACCATAAGACTTATGGGGTACATTTACATTATTCAGAAAGGAAACCGCCTGAATCGAATTACTGTTGGCACTTAATTGAGGAAAACAACTTCGATTGTTCAGAAAATATGCATAAAACCTATAAGAAAAATTATAAATATTATAATTGCAATACTCGTTGTCATAGAAAAATGAAAAAACGAGAAATGAAAAAAAGGCCAATAGGAATTAATTAGGCGTACAAAAAAGCCCAAAGAAAAAGCCTCAAAACGCCTCAGAATACAGGTAAAGCACGTTATCTTAATTGCACGAATAACTTCCAGCCTTAAACGTGTGCAAGCTGTGACGATTAAGCTAATAATTTCCTATTTAACTTTTTCAGTTTTCATTTTCTATGACAACCATATTGCAATCAGGTGTATCAATAATTTTTCTAAAGAGCCCAGCATCTGCTAAATGTCTTTAAAAATATCCAGATGTTTGTGGCTGGGCCTAGTATAAACGCATTATATATTTGACATTGGTGTAAGTGTTTTTAATAGTACAGTAGATATATGCCTTTAAAATGTGTAACAAACATTCACTTGGCGTGGCTATTAGCGTGTCATTGTAACTTGTAAGACTATATTAATCTAAAAATCTACTTGGATTCAACTAACATTCTAGCCCTTTCGCCCGTTCTTTGGGAGGAGTAGAAGGGGAAAGTAGATGTATTGCGTGACAACTCTCTGAAATCGTTTCGTTTCATATATCGATCACAGGTTGTGTGATGATGTAAAGAGCGCTTTTGAAAGAGATTAGGATTGTACGACTCCGATTGATTCCATTTTTTTATATAGCGTCCCTATATCCTTTCATTACCCAAGACAGCCAAAATAAAAACACGAAAAATATGCAAAATTTCGAGGAACAAAGAATGCCGCAGTAAAGTACTACTCAGTAGCTTTCTTTTGAGTGGTCACACTTTAGGATTTCATCCACAGACTCAAAAGTTAGAACCACCTTGTACAGCATAATAAACAGTAGCACAGGAAAGTACTGCTTAGTAGCTTTCATTTGAATGGTCACACTTTAAGATTTCATCCATAGACATAAAAGTTAGAATCACCTTGTACAGCATAATAAACAGCACCAAATGAAAGTACTGCTCAATAGCTTTCATTTGAATGGTCACACTTTAAGTTTTCATCTACAGATTAAAAGTTAGAGCCACCTTGAACAGCACAAATATATTAAAAAAAACACCACAGGAAAGAAAACTGAGTAGCTTTCAATTGAATGGTCATACTTTGTGATTTTATCCACAGGCAAACAAGTTAGAAAGTACTTTTGTATAGCTTTCATTTGAATGGTCATACTTTGTGCATCCACAGACTCAAAAGTTAGAACTAAACTGAATGAGCGTAAGCTTGTTTCTGAGAATGAACAGGTATCAGAACGTTAACGATTTTAATTTTTGCTATTGTTAAGTGCTGTTAGCTGCATACCGTTGTAGAAATGGATGAATTGCAAATTGCCTTATCTCGTTCACATTTTAGCTTGTTTTTGTTGTCGTACTAGAACAGTAACAGATAGAATAATCTGTCGCTTGTTCAAGCATTTCCAAATAAATATTAGAATAAGAATGTATCGACGTTTCGATGCATCCAGCCTGGGCTTTTTTTGAGTTCCTGAGCCTGGGGGGGGGGGGGGGGGGGCACATTGTGCCCCCCCCCCCCCCCCTACGTAACTTCAAGAACATTAAGGCTACGACAATGAAACTTAGAGGGTACATAGTACGTCCGAAACTGTCTCCTTCGTGGTTCTCACAATGGAACGATGACGTCATATGACGTAGTTATTAGGTAATTAGTTATACGGCCGCCATCTTGGATCCGCCATCTTGGATTTCTGAAATTTTTTAAAACCTCTTAAAAACCGTCCAAATTGACTCAAAATTAATCAAAACCAATAAATAAACACTAAATGACGTAAAAATATAAAAGTTACACCAATAAACATTGTTTTTCTTCATTCAAAGG
Source organism: Cladopsammia gracilis (assembly GCA_022457155.1). Lineage (NCBI taxonomy): Eukaryota > Metazoa > Cnidaria > Anthozoa > Scleractinia > Dendrophylliidae > Cladopsammia > Cladopsammia gracilis. Next base: position 1,555,905 of record JAJGOT010000098.1, on the reverse strand, counting down.
TACAAATATGCAAATTTCAAAAAACATGGCTGTCAAAATCTTGTTGCCATGGAAACATCAAGTCACGTGATCAAAAAATTGTCATACAAAATTGTTGCCAGATAAATTTTAGGAAAAGTCACAAAGTTTGATGGCGTTTGAATACATATTAAAGAAGTTATGAACGTTCAAAGTTAGCGCGGGCACTTTGTGCCCCCCCCCCCCCCCCCTTCCCCAGGCCGAATAGGGTTAAGAATAAAGTTTAAACGTTTTCAATTTTGCTATTATTAAGTACTGATAGCTGTATACCGTAATAGAAATGGATGTACTGTTAATTGCCTTATCTCGTTCACATTTTAGCTTGGGTTTTTCAAACGCAAGCGTATAAAGGACATCTCGGGGCCGGATACCACTGAAATGACCGCCCAGTAGAATTATATACCTCAAGAATCCTGCAGGGACAAACAATTAGAATTAGAAGTAGATTGATTTTACTTTAAGTGGCAATGTTGCTAATAGGCTCTTTGCAGCTAGGGGGTCATGTGGCCCACCTTACACGTAATAATGGCCTATAACCTTAAGTAATGCTCCACATAAGAACTATGGTAAACTTCATTGTTCTGCGGCATTGGCTCTTTCCCACATAGAATATCTTGGTTTCAAGAATAGAGGAGGAGCTGATGGTTCATAATTATATTTCATTATAAAAATAAAGAAAATCCATTTGCGTCAAATAAATTTTAGGAAATGTTAGTGCTTAACCAAACCAGAATAGCAGAAGGCAATAGCTAATAATTTTCCTTCTTTGATGAAGTTCCCCAAATACAGTATCTTTTAAAACTTGTGTGTTGTGCGATTGGGTCTCAAATTACTTGAAACCTTAAAAAAAAATAGACAAAATGCACATTGAACCTTATCTTTTGAGCAGTTTTTGAGTCTAGGCCAATGAGATCACTAGTATTCGTGCATAGCCTTTAAGCGCTATATATCCTTCTTATGCGGATCATTTATTAAACACAAATGAAAAGAACAAATCGAAATTAGTTAAACAGCTAAGTTTGATGCCTCTAGCGTTTAAGGGTGCGTTTTTATAACAGTTTGAATATTTGAAAAAAAATTAAAGGAATTGTATGGGAAAAGTTGTCTTTCTCTCCTTTAAATTTTTCAAACATTAAAACTCTTATATAAACTCACCCTAATAGGGCTCAAACTTCGCCATTTAACTAATTTTGTCATTTATGCTTTTTACATTTCTGGTGGTCTTAAATTACAGCCCATGATATAAAATAATTTGTTCAAAGTATTCACGTGACCCCAAGCTGCAAAGGGCCTGTTTTTAGCATCACTTCGAAAAGCCAAAATAGATCATATTTGTATCAACAAAAATCTGAAAATATTGTTAACAATAACTGTTCTATCGAACTGAAACTATGAAAAAATATCATTGGCTGGGGATGACGTGAATGGAAATGGGTTACAACTTGAAAACATTGGCTAATTTTATTGAAGTATTTTCCTTGTGTTTTTGAAAAATTGCATAAAATCTGATTAAGTGATTTTCTTCGAGGAATCACTTCATATTTTCGTCTCGGTTCTCTTAGAGCATTCAGTGTGAAAGAGCGAAGGTGCTTAGTGATTATTTTATGCAGTTTTGACCAAAACTCGCATAATCGCATTGACATTACCCCTGTAACCTGTGAAACAAATTAATTCTCAATAACTATTAGAGCCGAAATAAAATTAGGCGTGGTGCACCAGCGTCGCAAACACAAGACTCAGTTGTACACAAACTTGTTGAAACGAAGGCGGGAAACAGGATTAACATGTTTGATTCTGTAGCTTGCGCTTACTCTTGTTTTGTGCATGTACTTATGCTTGTGCCCGTGGTCGTTTGTGCGCATGCTTATGCTTTTGCCTACGCTTGTGTCGCTTATTTCCCTTCGTAAACGGTCGATGCCGTCTTTAGGTTATCACCACTTCGGACACCTTATTGAGACTTATATAACGGATTAACTGGTTACCTTTTAGTTAAGGTTAGGGTTAGTAGTTTATATAGTTAAATTAAGGCCTAAACAACCCGAGAAGCTAGGTGGTACTCTGGTAATGTAGGCTATGTAAGTCAAAGCTTAGCTCTGAGGTCACGGGTTCAATCCCGAGTGGGGACTTTAGACTTCCTTTATTACACAAGTGTGGACATTACGTTATGTAGTTCTCAATAAGTGTCCGAGGTGGTGAAGGTGGATGTTATCTGATGTTTTTTTAATGGTCCATGGTAACCAAGCCGTTAGTAATGGTCGATGCCATTTCAGTTTTAGTTTATGTCTGGATTAGGACAAAAGTAGGCCATCAGTATAGGGGAATCTTTGTGTACTATTTTTGCATCATAAGCATATGCGCCTCGTTCTCTAACCTACCTACAAAAAAGTGAACTCTGAATATTGAAAGGGCATAGCACAATTAGCTTTCTCTGAAAATTTGAGCCCGATATACTAGATACACTTCATGCAATGCTGTATTAAAAACTCAAAATTTTACAAAGAATGTATGGCTCATTAGTGCTTTTGGCACCCAACAATATTGCAGTTTTTGATAGCAGATAAATCCTAAAATATTGCATGAAAAAAGCTGAAAATTGCATACATTTCAACTTTTAAAGTCAATTCTTATTTAGCGTATTCCCTTTATGTGCAGATTCGTATTCTTATGAAGCAAAATGTCAACAATGACATAAGCAAAGATCCCCTATAGGTGGTTTTCACGTTACGTCACGGCGGCCATGTTGGTGCACACCTACAAAAGAATTTAAATGAACTTCTTTTGTTTTGTGTACCAACATGGCCGCCATGGCCTTTGTTATTTGAGTCCCACAGGACTGAAGGTCACGTGAGTGAAAACCATCTGTTAGATAAAATTGGGATTATTGCTATATTCATGCTAACGTCAGATATAGGGATAGGGTCACCCGTTATAGATGTATCATTTAAGAAAAACAGCTTTTGTGGAAGTATTTTGTACTGGAAAATTAAGTAGCATTTGCAATTGGGCTTTGTAATAAGTTAGGAAATGGTAAGGCATTATATTTTTGATACTGAAATTAATAATAAGAGTGTATTTAATGTTTTTTGTAATAAATCGTATTCTATTTTTGTTACTTAAAATAAATTTTGTAAAGCATTGTTACTCATGTCTTTTTTTGAAAAATTAAAGCATGTACTCGAAACGTCAGCGTCTAATGCGATCGAATCTTTTGTTTATTATATCAGGGCGGTTTTCAATTGACTGTCTTAAAACCCAAAACCAAAGTAATAGGCCATTTCCGAGTTGCCTTTAGCCTCTCTATCAAAGCGAGGCCAGGTGCGAAACCTTTCATATGAAAATGAGTTTTCATTCACGATTTGTCACGGAATTGAGAAGCGATAGAAAAATCGAAAATATTACACAATAAAGACTTCTTACCTTTACTTTATTGTCTCTTATTGTCCCTTGGTGTGTTCTGACTGGTTTAAATGCATTTTTACCACTTTTGTCACCTGCGCCACTGTTCACTATAAATATAGTAAAGGAGCTCGTTTCGCAAAAATTCGCCGATTAAGCTCGCATCGCGCGCGTTGTATAATATGGCGCACTGATATTCCGCACGCGTCCAAAACGTCTCTTTTTACCCACCCTCGCCGAAAAAAGCCGAATTAACGACTTGGAGCAAGTCTACGCAAAACTGGTTGAAGATCGCCTGGCTGGAAATCGCCTGGCTATTTGAAGTCTTTCCCCATTACGGGTTTGGCGCACGCATTAACCTGCCTCGCGTACACAGGCGCCGGCAAAAGCGGGAAAATTGGGAGCGACGGCTTCTTCGGGAAGGATGGTAAACGCAAACCGCGTTTTTTTTAGCAAGGAGCGACGAGGCCATATCAGTATTACAATGGATAGGAGCAAAACAACTTCTTTACGTGCCAAATAAAAACATTCATAGATTTTGTAGGCGTACTTTCTTCGAAACTCCCTACGAAATTACGAGTCCGAAAGCTGTGTTTTGAATTCAGTTTGTAACAAATGGTGTTGACGATTTTCATGGTCTGCAAATCAACTCAACTTGTGCTGTAAACGAACGATTTTATTACTCATGCGCGAAGCGGCATGAGGTACGGTTTCGGCTCCGTTTTTCTTGTTATTATTTTTATTATTTTTATTTTTTGTGTCACGATTTTGCATGCAAATTTATGCACGCCTATTTTAAATTATGCACTTCCGGTTGACGTCTTTGCCATTTACACCTGTTTAGTGACTTCCGGCTATTCTCACTTCCGGTAAAAGAGCGTTACTTAGGTGTCACGACAGAATATCCTACAACCCTACATACATTACTACGTCCACGTTTGGAAAATATATGACTTAGAAGAATCACTGACTTCATTGTGGTACAGCCTTCATGTCCACAACATTCAATAGTAAACAACGTGGTTTGTAGGAACGATGACTGAATGAAAGGAGTAACTCTTCTCCATGTCGGACATCTTCTTATCATGTTTAAAATATATCATAAAATGTTCTTACGCATGCGCATGAGTAAAGGCTGCTTGGAGCCTCTTGTTGCTAATGGTATCAATAACAAAATTCTCGATTGTGATTGGTCATCCGCACGTCTATTTGTTACGTAAATAACAAATAGGCGTGCGGACGACCAACCACAATCGAGAATTTTGTTATTGGTCACGTGGGTGTCCAACTACAGCTATCCAATTACACGTTAAGCAGAACTGTGAAGGGACAATTGATGCTGTTAATGATAATAGTGATGATATAACTAACCGTAAGCGACACATTATGTGATGATATAACTAACCATATACGCGAGAAATTATCTGTGTCTTGATCATTGGTAAACTTGCTGCCAATGTTTGTAAACTTTGAAATTTAAACACCAATCACTGATTGCTACAACAGATAGGAGCAACAATTTTCATTTACTATTTTTTTTAAGGATTTGAATTGAATTCAACATCAATTATATGTTGTGAGTAGTTATTAAGATGGTGTCCTAGTTATTGTTAACAGTCCCTCTGCCAATCAGAGAAAGCTCCTCTCCCCTCCATTTGAATTCCCATTTGCGCGAAAGCTTTTGAAACATTGCTGACATAAACGGTATTTTGTACTTGTGCTGTACATGTATATTTAGGAATTAATGCATGGGATCCTTCACCCCTCGATAACACACCTGATCGGGCACTCACGGGTGGCGAAAAAGTATTCAATTTTCACTTAATTACTCTTAGTCCTTAACTGTTTTTTTTTAATTTGAATTACAATTAACTACCAATATTCTAAGATATCTCTATCCATAGTTTTATTTTTACATTATTTTAATGCGCGTATGAACATACTTTTATGTATTATGCGCAATATATATTTTATATATTATCTCTAATTCTGACAGGTGTTCATTGTCCTGGAAACAACAAATATATATATATATATATATATATATATATATATATATATATATATATATATATATATATATATATATGTATGTATATATATACATTATGTATACATTATGTATACAATGTGCCCTCCCGGTTATTACCATAATGGCTTTATGGCAACTCCTGAACTTGGGCACAGGATGTACGGTTACACATTGTTGGATTGCATTGTGGAGTCACGAGAGTGCTCAAACTGCGAGCAGTGAGCGAAGCAATATGCCAATAGTGAACACCTCTTACGAGGCTCTCCACCCAATCCAGAGAGTGCTCAAACTGTATGAACAGTGAGCGTAACATACATTATGTATATATATATATATATATATATATATATATATATATATATATATATATATATACAGCAATTTCACTAGAATTAGCCCAAACAAGGGTTTTTACGACCCCAATTCAGCCCGAAAATCACAGCCTTTTTTTTCTCTCGCCCACGCTCCCTTTCCCATCTTCCCTCTCTTCTCTGTGATTTTCGGGCTGATTGGGGTCATAAAAACCCTTGTTTGGGCTAGTTCTAGTGAAATTGCTGTAATTTTCGTTGACCACCTTTTCAAAAATTCAGCTATATATATGTATATATTATTATTATTATTATTATTATTATTCGATTCTCTCCAGTTGCCGGATGTTCTACTGGGTAATGTTTATTGTGTCTCAGCCACTCCCCGTAGCTTAGAGACACAACACTTTCCTCAACAAGTGCGCAGTTCCGAGAATGGCCGATATTTGTACACTTCCAAGGAAGTCAGGTACATCTAACTTTCCAAACCAGGTCTTTGCACCTTTCGATATGCTTCCAAGAGCACCAATCACGATAGGTATTATTGTGACTTTCGAGGCTCCATGAATCCTTCTAATTTCAATTGCTAGTTCCTGGTACTTCTCAACCTTCTCCTCCTCAGTCCTGGTGATATTCTGGTCCGCTGGCACAGCTATATCAATAAGTGTCCATTTCTGTGTACCTTTATGCACTAGAGTTATATCTGGCCGATTATGCTTCAGCACTTTGTCTGTGTAGATAGTCATGTCCCAGGTAATCCTCACTTCTCCATTCTCTACGATCGGCAAGGGTTGATGGTCATACCACACTATTATTATTATTATTATTATTATTATTATTATTATTATTATTAATATTATTATTATGCAGTAAAACTATCTGTATGCACAGTGTTATAAAGCAACACAGGGCGCAAAGCGTAACCTGTGCGCAAGAGCGAAACTTAAAAATAAATAAATAAATAAATAAATAAGTTACTGAAACCTCATATCTACAAATCTAAAAACTATAATCTAAGCATATAAATGTCTCTAATATCTCTCATTCTACGTGCAAATAACTTACTAAATAAATAGAAAAAAACATATATACAAATCTAAAAACTATAATCTAAGCATATAAATGTCTCTAATATCTCTCGTTCTTCGTATAAAAAAAACTATAAGCAAAGCATATAAATATCCCTAATGTCTCTCATTTTTCCTGGCCGACAGTCGGGCTTTGGTAGCGGATCTTCACATCACATCACAACCTTGTTATTATTATTATTATTATTATTATTATTATTATTATTATTATTATTGCTGCGGAACGAGCGCAGCGAGTGAGCAGCAACATAATCAGGATTTAAGAGAAATATATGAGAAAAAAATATAAGCTACGAAAAATCTCGAATTGATCGCTTCTTACCAGAATTCACTGCGCCACGAACACATTTTGGGCCAGAATGCACTGCGCCACGAACAATAGCCTCGCTTGTTGCTTGAACGGCTGCTTCAAGCTGTTGGCTGCGAGATTTGTAATATTTTGGTCCAACATGTCCCAGTCGAAATCGGAACTCAAGTGTCGAAGACCACCGCGAGTTGAGCAAGGACTGTGAGGCATGGCGATAGGACCGTTGGATAGCAAAGATTTTCGAAGATTGGACGGAATAAAAGACAAATTTGTTTTGAAATCACTCCGACAGCGGTCAATGAGATCATGAGACTGAACTGAGCTGAGTGCGTGGAGACGCGAACACAATACGGCTAGCTGGTAACGCAACATACTCACTATCAATAATTAACCTAAATTTTCACACCTTCCTCGTGGTGAACGCGTCCTTTGCTCAACAATATTCTACAGACATTGCAAGATGATTCAGATTGATGAATGAAGATCATTGATGCGTGAATTACAAAACAAAATTAGTCTTAATATCAGCCGGAGTTTTCGTCGATTCATCCCGTTTACATTTGCTTTGCTTCCCCTCAAAAAACGAAAGAGAAAATTCTGTAATACCAGCAAGACGATAAAACAGCATTGTTACAACAAATTTACCGCAGCAATTACTATCTTTTGGATACACTAGTTATTATTATTATTATTCCATAACAAATTGACTCAGCAATATTGCTGGAGATGACACTGGTCCTGGTCAATTATTATTATTATTATTATTATTATTATTATTATTATTATTATTTTGTACAATTTTTTGTATTGGAAGGAAAAAGTCGGTTAATTTAGTTTATTTTTCATCACAGGTGGGCAAGAGTGTCTAGCATCTGAGTGTTCAGTATCATTCACTCCATCATCCAGTTATGTTTTATCAGTGAGCAGGATGCACGACTTGTGGCTGCATCCGAAAAACAAACTTCCTCATTTCTTTTTGTCGCCAGCAGTAGATCAAAGGATTGAGAAGAGAATTTAACATGGCAAACGTGCGGACCCATGGTGGAGAAAAAACTGCTGGAACCTTCAATATATAAGAAAGAAAGGTAAACCCCATGGGCGAAAAGCACAACACCAGAGCACCGACTACATACACAGTTGTTTTCAGTGCTTTGTTCTCTTTAGCGAATCTTTCCATTTCTTCTTGAGGCATCTGCTGAGTTTTGATGATCTTTTGATGGCGACGCGTTTCTAGGTACAAAATCACATGAGAAGAAGCAACGAAAACAATACAAAACAACAGCACGAGAGCTACCAACAAGTCCGAAAACTTTACAGTGAATTTTATGCGTTTGAATATCTCGGAGAAAATAGAAAAGATCCAACATGAAATCACCGCTACAATAATTTTTCGCTTAGTAAGTATTTCTTGGTAATGCATAGTAAATTTGATGGCAATGAGCCTCTCGCATGTAACTAACATCAGATGAAGGCACGAGCAAATTGAAAGGATGCGAATAAAAAGGTTGTGGCCAAAAACACGAAATTTGCCTGAACGGATTACTATACCAAGTAACTCGCTTATTTTCCACACGATAAACGACGGCTGCGTTGTAAAACCAGTCAGTGCGTCAGTTGCTGCTAAACAGGCCAGCAAGATGTTGGCGTTGGTCTGGAGTCTTGGTCTTCTCTTCACCGAGATTATCACCAACACGTTAAGCAGAACTGTAAAGGGACAAATGATGCTGTTAATGATAACAGTGATGATATAACTAACCGTAAGCGACACATTATCTGTGTCTTCATCATTGGTAAACTTGCTGCTAATGTTTGTAAAATTTGAACCGTTGAGGTTGGCCATGATGGGGTTCATTTATTGTCTTGTTCGTTGTTCGCATGCACTTCAATACAATTCAGGCTAGTTTCAAGAGCAGCAAATGTTTTCAAGTTGATTTTTCCCATGCAATTATTAAAAGAGAGTTTTTTCTAACGATCGCAAAACGTAAAAGCAACACAATACAATACAATACAATACATAACTGGTTTATTCATGATGTTTAATAATATACAAAAGTGTATAAATATACAGAAACAAACAGATAAGAAAATAAACTGGATAAAATACATCATGAAAAGGTCTATTAGGGTACCCTAATAATAATGTCTTAAATAAAATCGTCTTATGGAAAAGTTAAGCTTGCTTCCAACCGTGATTTAATTTGTTGATTTGTAAATGCCTCACTTTAATTTGCGTGGCCAAACAAACCAATTTTAAGTGCCATTATTTAAACACCAATCACTGATTGGAGCAACAATTTTCATTTACTATCTTTTGAAAGGATTTGAATTGAATTCGACATCAATTATACACTCTGAGTAGTTAATAAGATGGTGTCTTAATTATTGTTAACAGGCCCTCTGCCAATCAGAGAAAGCTCCTCTTTCCTCCATTTGAATTTCCATTTGCGAGAAAGCTTTTGAAACATTACTGACATAAACTGTATTTTATACTTGTGCTGTACATGTACATATAGAAAATAATGCATGGCATCTTTGACCTCTCGGTAACACACCTGCTCGGGCACTCCTGGGTGGCGAAAAAGTATTCAATTTTCACTTAATTACTGTTAGTCCTTGATTTACAATTAACTACCAATATTCTAAGATATTTCTATCCATAGTTTTAATTTTACTTTATTTTAATGCGCGTATTAACATACTTTTATGTATTTGCACAATACAAATTTCGTATATTAGGCCATCCCAATAAAATGTTTCGTTTCCCTTTGCCCGACCGACCCATTTTTTTTGGAAAAGTAAAAAAAAAAAATTCAGATACACTGTCTGACAAGCAAAATTTTACTTTTTCAACATGTGATCAAGGGCGCTTTCCATTCGACCAAAAATTCCGGTTTGAAATTCCGGGTATTCCGTGTGGCGAATGGAACAGTATTTTCCGGTTGTTCCGATTTTCCGGAGTTTTTGGACAACCTCGCGAGGTTGTCCTAAAATTCCGGAAGTTTATTCCGGGAAATTTACGTTCCATTTGCTTTCCAACCCGGAATTTCCGGAATTTTTGGGTGAATGGAAAGCGCCTCAAGACTTTATTTTGAATAGAAATCTTTTATATTTAATTTATTAGCCTCCATTGTAGATGATCATGAGGAGTTATTTTGGATTTCGAAAACAATGGGCAATCGAAAACACACATGTAACCAGGCCTTCTTACTTAGCATCCAGGTTTTTTTCTGTTCTCAGGCTCCCTCGGTCAATTTTCTTTTTGCCCGTTCGACCGACCCACTTTTACGAGAGGGAAGGCGATGGGAATCGAAACATTTTATGGGGATGGCCTTATTATTATTTTGTATAATGTTTGGTATTGGAAGAAAAGTCGGTTAATTTAGTTTATTTTTCATCACTAGTGGGCAAGAGTGTCTAGCATCTGAGTGTTCAGTATCATTCACTCCTTCATCTAGTTCTGTTTTTATCAGTGAGCAGGATGCACGACTTGTGGCTGCATTCGAAAAACAAACTTCCCCATGTCTTTTTGTCGCCAGCAGTAAATCAATGGATTAAGAAGAGAATTTAACGTGGTTAACGTTTGGATCCACGGCGGAGAAAGTACTGCCCGCAGCTTCAATACATAAAAAACAAATGTAAAAGCCATCGGCGAAAAACACAGCGCTAGAGCACCGACTACATACACACTTGTTTTGAGCGCTTTGTTCTCTTTAGCGAATCTTTCCACTTCTTCTTGGAGACATGTTTATAAAACGTGCTCAAATTCAGTTGTGTTGTTATCTTGAATTTCATTGAGGACAGTCATTCTTCGAAGCGCTATAACTTAATGGTACGCATTTTCCTTTTAAACATAAACTAATAGATATTTGAATAAAATTTTTCAAAAGAAGATTTTGTTGTCTATTTTTATGTGTTTGATCATTAATTACATAGGTTGAAAAACAAAACAAAACAAAACTTGGATTTTATAGTTCTAACTTCAGTCGCGTCGCCTTATGCAAATATGTTTGTTGTGTATTTTTGGCAATTTTGATTTCCAAATCAGTTTCTCGGGCAACAGGTGTATTTTATTCTGAATTATAAAATAACTGAGATACTACGCGCGATCTGATTGGTCAAAAACCTATTAACTATTGTGCCGGTAAACTCATAGAAAACCGCGCAAGAGAAACTGTAAAGTAAACAAAGTTCAATTTTCCGTTACCGCATCAATACAAGCATGAGGAAAAAGAATTTCACAACTCGAGCCGATTTAGTGTCTTATTGCATATTGTGGTCTGTTAGAAGATGAGAACAGAAGATATGTTTCTTGAAAACAATAAGTTGCTGCTCAAACCTACATGTAAGACAAAAATTTCCCACGCACGCAAGCAAAAAATGGCTTATCGCCAAAAGACACTAAGCTTATTTTAAAACTGATATCAACAACAGGAATATATTTTCATTAACATTGGCTTGGAAGACCTTGGAAAGGCTTACATGCAGCGATAAAGGACAATCAAAACAACTTCGATAATACTTTATGAAGTTCACTGAGCTGAAGGTTTAGTGAAAAGCTCAAAAATGGATCCCAAACGAGCAAACAAATGGCTCTCAAACTGAGGAAATTTTCGATTGAAATTCAACTGAAGTTTATAAATGTAAGCTTACCTACAAACCCTAAGATAACTTTTACATAAGACGGATTTGCACAGCAGAAATAAAAAGTATAGCTTTGTTGTTTAGGAGAATTATTTTACGCCGATTCCATTTATACGCTTTATCGTGTTTTGTTTTTTTAGAGCACTTTGCTTTCTATGGAATACTTTTGTACCGGATGCAGTTTAAATTCTGATTTAATATGTGTCCAAGCAAGGATGATCAATTAGCAAGAAGAAAATGAAACTAACAAAAATTATAGGTTTATGGTTAAACAAATTATTTGCATGAAATGATCAGTCTTTTCCATCAAACCAATCAAACTCTCAGAACTGTAGGCTTAAAAACAATGAGCTTAGTATTCATTCAGGACTTAAAATGTAGAGAAGTACGAGCTTCGAAAACAGTTTCAGAAGCTGAGTTTCTGGAACTAACCTTTATTCCAATTGAAAAATTCTTGACAAGAAGGCAATCTTTGAATCCAAAATACGCCATAAAAATTGTAGGTTTCCAAACTTTCCTCGCACATTCATGTTTGCGGCGGCAGATTCCGGACACAATTCAGTCTGGATTTCCCATTCAAAGAACTTTTGAATCATTGAATATATTTTCTTTTTTCAGCTGATAAATTTCAACTGACGAATTTCAAAGCGTTAAAACTTTTCATCACTTTCGTTGAACCCGTGAATTTGTCAGTGCAGCTTTGTCAGTGGCATCGAGTAAAGTTCATTCTTTCAGCCGCTTTGATTGGTTTTCCCGCGTCATCCGATGAATGTTATGAGAATAAGCTACTTGATCGGCACAAAACTACAACAAAGTTCTCTCTTTCCAAACGCTTTTCATAGTTATTTCATAAAAGCAATAGAACACATTTCCTATAAGTTTACCGGCGTGATAAACCCACTTGGGATGTTGGGAGAACACGAGAAAAGCTTGTAAATCACGAGCCGCAGGCGAGTGATTTACAAGCTTTTCTCGTGTTCTCCCAACATCCCGCGTGGGTTTATCACGCCGGTAAACTCATAGGAAATGTGTTCTATTGGTTAAATAAGTCATACTAGTTATTCTAGACCAAGAAAAAATTGTTTGGGGAACTTTTGTACGGTCCGGCTAAATGTACTATGCAGACGGTCGCGTACGGTCATACTTTTTTTCTTTAGCCAGAATTGCTAAAATTGAAATTAAAAATAGCCCGGTCGTCCGATCTTAATTCTTGTGCTTCCGACCTTTAACCTTAGTTAAGCTAATCATTGGATTTCTGTTCTCAGAGCTTCGCTGTTAGGCTCAGCCTACCTGTATATATTAAGATAACATCTAAGCGACGTTACGTTTCTTACCAGAATCGTGAAGTTCAGTTCTATCAATGGGCAGGATGTACGACTTGTGTTTGTTTTCGAAAAACAAACTTCCTCATTTCTCTTTGTCGCCAGCAGTAGATCAAAGGATTGACAAGAGAATTTAACATGGCAAACGTGCGGACCCATGGTGGAGAAAAAGCTGCTGGAACATTCAATACATAAGAAACAAAAGTAAAACCCATGGGCGAAAAGCACAACACTAGAGCACCGACTACATACACAGTTGTTTTTAGCGCTTTGTTGTCTTTAGTGAATATCTCTATTTGTTCTTGCGGCATCTGCTGAGTTTTGATGATCTTTTGATGGCGACGTGTTTCAAGATACAAAATCACATAAGAAAACTCAACGAAAACAATACAAAACATCAGAACGAGAGCTACCAACAAGTCCGAAACTACAGTGAATTTCATGCGTTTGAATATCGCGGAGGAAATGGAAATGATCCAACATGAGATCACTGCCGTCTTAATTTTTCGCTTAGTAAGTATTTCTTCGTAATACATAGTAAATTTGATCGCTATGAGCCTTTCGGAAGTAACTAACAATAGATGGAGACACGAACAAATTGACAGGATGCGAACAAAAGTTGTGTGTCGAAAAGCAAGAAATGAGCCAAGTAACTCGCTTATTTTCCACATGATAAACGAAGGCTGCGACATGAGACCAGTTAATGCGTCAGTTGCTGCTAAACAGGCCAGCAAGATGTTAGCGTTGGTCTGGAGTCTTGGTCTTCTTTTCACCGCCATTATCACCAACACGTTAAGCAGAACTGTGAATGGACAAGTGATGCTGTTAATGATAATAGTGATGATATAACTAACCCTAAGCGACACATTAGTTGTGTCGTCTTCTGTGGTACTGTTGGTAAACTTTGTAATGTTTGTAAAATTTAAACCGGTGAGGTTGGCCATGATGGGACTAATGAAGTAGCGACGTTTATATATTTCCCTGGTCGTTGTTCGCATACACGTTTGTGCGGTCCAGATTCGTTTCAAGAGGAGCAAATGTTTTTAGTTGATTTTTCCTATGCAGTAATTAAAACAGAGTTTTCTTTAACGATCGCAAAACCGAAAAGTGACAATGACTTGTTGAAATCGTGTTTACTATCAGTGTAATTATGGAAAACAGCCGGTTAATTTGTTGATTTGTGTTTACTTTAAGTTGCGTGGCGACCAAACAAACCAACTTTAAGTTCCATTCTTTAGGCAGCCATCACCAATTGCCACAACAGAGTAGAAGCAACAATTGCCATTAAGTATCTAAGGACTTTTAAAAGGACGAGAAAGGCAGAGCCGAATTTAAATTGAATTTGACATTAAGCTCTGAGTAGTTATTAAGAGGGTGTTTTAATTATTGTTAACAGGCCCTCTGCCAATCATAGAACAAATTTCTTTCCTCCATTTGAATTTCCATTTGTGCGGAAGCTTTTGAAACATACATAAACTGTATGTTATGAGTGTGGTGTATTTATTGCGACACAAGACAGTAAAATACACACTTGCCGGCTACCATTTCCTCGATTTAACGATTTAGAAACTGGTGGATTAAACGATGTTTAAACAGCTGTTGAAACAAAGCAAAGTAATTACTGAACAGATGTCATTCAGCGTCCATTAATAAGCAGTTATTCTGCATGTCCTTATCACAAGGCCACAATGCGACAGGATGTGTAGGATATTGTAAGAGATTAATCTTTCTTTCATTAAGTGTCATTATTGATGCTTTTTTCATTTGTTTGGTGAAAAGATCAATACACTGTTTTATTTAGCTACTAATTTACTAAGGGCGGTTACCATTTCTCAGAACTGTGCGGCCAGACCGGTCCGTTTGTAGCTCAGTAGAACGCATCTTTTTGAAGACTTGTTCCTACAAGTCCATCAAAAGGGTACATACCATTTCCAAATTTACCAGTCTGGCCGACCAGTTCTGGCAAATAATGGAATGATATTTACGAATTGAGCCGTCTGGCCGACCAGTTCTGGCAAATAATGGTATAATATTTACGAATTGAGCCGTCTGGCCGACCAGTTCTGGCAAATAATGGTATAATATTTACGAATTGAGCCGTCTGGCCGGGCAGTTCTGACAAATGGTAAGCGCCTTAAGTTACAAGAGGTTCCGTGGATGGTAATTGAGCAAACAAACCTTTTTCGGCTAATTGTTTTTGCTATATTTTATTTGAATCGCGCATGAAAATAAAAAAGACTGACAACATTGCATGATTATGTACGTATATCGCGATCCCCAGTGTCTCTTCTCGCAGTCATCTAAACTTGTAAATCCCTACTTTTAATTAACATTAGTGATTTCTGTATGGTTTTGGCTTCTTTTTTTAACCAATGTGTAATTACAAAATAGAGGGTGGACGTGTGTGTAATGTCGTACGGAAACATATTAATTCATACTTTAAGTATAAGACGTGGAAGACAAAATTAAATTTTGGGGGAATTTTTGGAGCCTGTAAATTTGTATTCGTGATGACCACTTTTCTCATAGTCCAGAACGTTTTTCCCAATCAGCAGAAACTTTAAATTTTTTTGCCATATTTCTGAAATATGGCAAAGAATTTAAAGTCACTTTAAAATCACTTCTGCTGATTGGGAAAAACGTTCTGGACTATAAGAAAAGACGTCATCATGAATACAAATTTACAGGCTCCAAAAATGCCCCAAACATTTAATTTTGTCTATCATGTCTTACTACGATATCACACACACGTCCAGCCTCTATTTTATAATTATGCATTGGTTAAAAAAGAAGCAAAACCATGCACAAATCACTATAAGTGTTAATTAAAAATAGGGATTTATAGGTTAAGACGACTGTAAGAAGGTTTTCACTGGAGATCATGCATGGTTATCAGTGAGTCTTTGTATTTTCGTGCGCGATTTGAATAAAATATAGCAAAAACCATTAGCCGAAAAAGGGTTCTTTGCTCCACGGAACCTCTTGAAACTTAGTAAATTACTAGCTAAATAAATCAGTGTATTGATCTTTTCAGCAAACAAATGAAAAAAAAAAACATTAATAATGAGACTTTATGAAAGAAAGATTGACCTAATAATTACAATATCTTACACATCCTGTCGCCTTGTGGCTTTGTGATAATGGATGCTGTCTGACATCTGTTCACTGAGTTATAATTTTGCTTTGTTTAAACATCGTTTACTTAACACACCAGAATCAATGGATTGATTTTTAAATCGTTAAATCGAAGAAATGGTAGCCCGTAGTGTGTTTTACTGACTTGTGCAGCAATAAATACACCACACGTAGAACATACAGTTTATGTATGTTTCTATTAAAAGCTTCCGCGCAAATGGCAATTCAAATGGAGGAAAGAAAATGTTTCTATGATTGGAAGAGGGCCTGTTAACAATAATTAAGACACCCTCTTAACAACTGCTCAGAGCTTAATGTTGAAGTCCATTCAAATTCGGCTTTGCCTTTCCCATCCTTTTAAGAGATAGTTAATGGAAATTGTTCACTTGCTTCTACTCTGTTGTAGCAAATGGTGATGGCTGCATAATGGCACTTAAAGTTGGTTTGTTTGGCCACGCGCGCAAGTTAAAGTAAACACCAATCAACAAATTAACCGGTTGTTTTTCACGATTACACATAGTAAACACGATTTCTCAACAAGTCATTATTACTTTTTCGCTTTTGCGATCGTTAAAGAAAACTCTGATCTGTTTTAATTGCTGCATAGCTGAAAAGTCAACTAGAAAACAATTAGTGCTGCTCTTGAAACGAACCTGGACCTGGACAGAAGTGTATGCGAACAACGACCAGGAAAATATATTAACATCGCTACTTCATTAGTCCCATCATGACCAACCTCACCCGTTCAAATTTTACAAACATTACACAGTTTACCAACAGTACCACAGAAGACGACACAACTAATGTGTCGCTTAGGGTTAGTTATATCATCACTATTATGATTAACAGCATCACTTGTCCATTCACAGTTCTGCTTAACGCGATGGTGATAATGGCGGTGAAAAAAAGACCAAGACTCCAAACCAACGCCAACATCTTGCTGGCCTGTTTAGCAGCAACTGACGCATTAACTGGTCTAGTAGCGCAGCCATCTTTTATCCTGTGGAAAACATCTCATTTAACTGATGTGATTTACAATGATCCAATCCGTCGCTTCTACGGCAATGTTATGCGCATTCTGTCTATTTGTTCGTGTCTTCATCTAATGTTAGTTACATGTGAAAGACTTATAGCGATCAAACTCACCACGTATTATGAAGACATTGTTACTGAGCGAAAAATTAAGGTGGCAGTGATTTTGTGTTGGATGTTTTCAATCACTGCTAAGTCTTCTAACTTTGGAATAGCCCTTGTTCTGATCTCGTGCATTCTTTTCGTTGTTTCTTCTTATTTAATTTTGTTTCTCGAAACGCGTCGCCATCAAAAGATCATCAAAACTCAGCAGATGCCTCAGAAAGAAATGGAGAGATTCGCTAAAAACAACAAAGCGCTGAAAACAACTGTGTATGTAGTCGGTGCTCTAGTGTTGTGCTTTTCGCCCATGGGTTTTACTTTTATTTCTTATACTTTGAATGCTCCAGCAGCTTTTTCTCCACCATGGGTCCGCACGTTTGCCATGTTAAATTCTTTTCTCAATCCTTTGATATACTGCTGGCGTCAAAAGGAAATGAGGAAGTTTGTTTTTCGAAAGCAGACACAAGTCGTACATCCTGCCCATTGATAGAACTGAACTTCACGAGTCTGGTAGGAAACGTAACGTCGCTTAGATGTTATCTTACCTAGTGACATTGGTAAAAAGACACTATTGCACACTGATCATAACTTTAGAGATAAAAAAGTTGCAACTGTTAAACTTGCACTAGTTACTAAACAATAAACAAATCGATACTATCACGTAGAAATGCGAGAATGGCACTATTTAAGTGATAGGAACTTTTTGCGCATTAAAAGTTGCAATTAAAAATGTTGAAGGGACATTGTCCCGTCGAATAATGAAATTTTGCTTACTTGATTTCCATGTTATATCGCCAAATGCAACCAAATATACAACTAAATTGCATAAAAAGATTCTATAGAGCAAAACAGAAGCAGTAGTTTGGAGAAAAAGTGCAGGATTACAAGCATGGAAGTGGATTACAGTTCATCAATTTTGACCCGAAGGAAACAGGGGATCGCCATTATCACCAACACGTTAAGCAGAACTGTGAATGGACAAGTGATGCTGTTAATGATGATGGTGATGACGTAACTAACCATAAGTGAGACATTAGTTGTGTCGTTTTCCGTGGTATTGTTGGTAAGCTGTGTAATGTTTGTAAAATTTAAACCGGTGAGGTTGGCCATGATGGTACTAATGAAGTAGCGACGTTAATATATCCCCTGGTCGTTGTTCACATACACTTCTGTGCTGTCCAGATTCGTTTTAAGAGCAGAAAATGTTTTCTAGTTCATTTTTCCTACGCAGCAATTAAAACAGAGTTTTCTTTAACGATCACAGAAACGAAAAGGAAAAATGACTTATTAAAATGGTGTTTACTATGTGGAATCGTGGTAAACAGCCGGTTAATTTGTTGATTTGCGTTTACTTTAAGTTGCGTGGCGGCCAAACAAACCAACTGTAAGTGCCATTATTTCAGCAGCCATCACCAATTGCTACAGCAGAGTAGAAGCAGCAATTGCCATTAACTATCTTTTAAAAGGACGAGAAAGGCAGAGCCGAATTTAAATTGACTTCGACATTAAGCTCTGAGTAGTTATTAAGAGGGTATTTTAATTATTGTTAACAGGCCCTCTGCCAATCCTAGAACAAATTTCTTTCCTCCATTTGAATTTCCATTTGTGCGGAAGCTTTTGGAAGGAAACATACATAAACTTTATGTTATACGTGTGGTGTAGTTATTGTGACACAAGACAGTAAAATACACACTACCGGCTACCATTTCTTCGATATGTTAACGATTTAGAAATCAATCCATTGATTGTGGTGGATTAAACGATGTTTAAACAAAGCAAAATAATAACATGAACAGATGTCATACAGCGTCCATTAATAAGTATATATAGTTATTCTGCATGTCATTATCACAAGGTCACAATGCGACAGGATATGTAGAATATTGTAAGAGGTTAATCTTTCTTAATGCTTTTTTCATTTGTTTGGTGAATAGATCATGATCAGTACACTGATTTATTTCGCTACTAATTTACTAAGTTACAAGAAGTTCCGTGGATGGTAATAGAGCAAACAAACCTTTTTCTGCTAATGCTTTTTCCTATATTTTATTTGAATCGCGCATGAAAATAAAAAGACTGACAACCTTGCATGATCATGTATATCGTGATCCCCAGTGTCTCTTTAATTCTCGCAGTCGTCTAAACTTGTATATCCCTACTTTTAATTAACACTAGTGATTTGTGCATGGTTTTCCTTCTTTTTTTTAGCCAAAGAGTAATTATAAAATAGAGGGTAAACGTGTGTGTAATATCGTACGGAAACATGTTAATTCATAGCGGAGCACTTGCCAGGCCGAAGGCCTGGCTGCGCAGCCCCATACTCATAGAACCATGCCCGTCATTTTTCATGGTCATGGCTAGCGGAATGTTTCGCGGGCGCGCGTGTTCCCGCCGTCCGCCGTCGCTCCGTCGCGCAGGACTAGCTCGCGGGCGCGTATGACGTCGCAAAACATGCGCGTATGACGTCATGTTGAAACCAAAGCGAAGCTTTGTTTTTCGCGCGGTTACACGGCCGAATGTCACTTCAACTAGAAAAACACTTTGATGTTTTGCTGTGAATTTACTAAGCGGAGAAAACCGTTTAAATTAAAGGCGTTATTTCCCTGAATATTTCGCGGTTTGCAACTCAAGACAAGGATACTAATTAAGGGATACTCAAAAGCCGCTTTAGGGCCTCTTCATATGAGCCCGGTTGACCGGGCTGGCCCGCGTACCGGGACGGATTTCGCGTTGGGTTCATATAAGACAATTCAGCCCGGTTTCCGAGATGAGAAAAGGCCAAAGATCCTGGGGACGAGTTTTTTGCTTTAGCTTTCTCTTCTTCTGAAAGTGGGTAAATGGCAAGCAACCACGGGCCCGAACATGAACTCTTCGTCGATATGAAGCTTCGCCATCTCCACTCGCAATTCCTGGTATTGAATTTGCTTGTCCGCGTCGAAATCAAGGCTTCTGTACGCCATTTTAGACTTGTAGTTAAGTAAACAGTCGATTAATTGGCTGACCATCTCTGTTTGCCAACGGAACTGACGGAACTTCCTAGGAATCGAGAGAGAAGAACATTCCTCACTTTCCGCCATGTTTACCAACCGCGCTGCTACGTCATCGACCATGTAACACATGCGCTGTTGCGAAGAATTCGTCCCGGTAACCGGGATGAAGTGTTCATATGGAAAAATTTTCCAGCCCGCTTACCGAGATCCCGGTTGGAAAAACCGAGATCTCGGTAACCGAGCCAGCCCGCCCTCACATATGAACACATCAAAAATTTTACAATGGAATTAAAGGTAAGGCGAGATCTCGGAAACCGGGCCAGCCCGGTCAACCAGGCTCATATGAAGAGGCCCTTAGTGGAAAAAGACGAGCTTTCAGGGATAAAATCTTGCTTCGAGGAACTTCATGTATTACGTTTTTATCAATGCGGGAGATGTTTGTTTTCTACGGATTTCAGAACCAAGCAAGCGAGGGACTTAAAGGTAAAACAGATTACAGTTTTCGATGAGAATTTATGTTGATATCAATCTTTGAGTGACTTTTTATTGGTGTTATTGTTAGTTTTGGAGAATTGATTTTAAAACGTGCTTAAATTCAGTTGTATCGATCTCTTGAATTTCATCGAAGAAAGCTTGAACTCGATGAGCTATAATTAAATGGTACGCGTTTTGCATTTAAACGTAAACTAATGGAGATTTGAATAAATTTTTTCGAAAGAAGATTGTGTTGTCCATTTTTATGTGTTTGTTCATTCATTAGATAGTTTGAAAAGCGATTTTATGTAAACAAAACAAGACTTTGATTTTATGGTACAGTTCTATCTTCACTCGCATCGCCTTATGCAAATATGTTTGTGTATTTTTGCAATTTTTGATTTTCAAATCAGTTTCTCGGGCAATTTTTGACAAACAAAACCTGTATTTTATTCGGAAACTAGTGGTACTAGTTATTCTAGACAGAGAAAAGTTGTTTTTGTGAACTTTTGTACGGTCTATAAAAATGTACTGTGCAGACGGTCGCGTAATACTGTTTTTGAGAATTGCTAAAATTGAAAATAGCCCGTTCGTCAATCTTAATTCTTGTGCTTCCAACCTTTCATCTTAGTTAAGTTTCACCTTAGTTAAGCTTGTTCAAAGTGCGACGCTGTTAGGCTTGGGCTATCTATATATATTACTTTAAGTATAAGACATGGAAGACAAAATTAAATTTTGGGGGCATTTTTGGAGCCTGTAAATTTGTATTCATGATGACCTCTTGTCTGGTAGTCCATATCGTTTTTCCCAGTCAGCAGAAACTTTAAATTATTTGCCATATTTCTGAAATATGGCAAAGAATTTAATTAAAGTCACTTTAAAATCACTTCCACTGATTGGGAAAAACGTTCTGGATTATAGGAAAAGAGCTCATAATGAATGAAATTTACAGGCTCCAAAAATGCCCCCAAAATTTAATTTTGCCTATCATGTCTTATATACGATATTACACACACGTCCAGGCAATTTTATAATTACGCATTGGTTAAATTTAAAAAAAAGCAAACTATGCACAAATCACCAGTGTTAATTAAAAGCAGGAATTTACAAGTTTAGACGACTGCGAGAAGCTTTTCACTGGAGATCGTGATACACACGATATTGCAAGGTTGTCAGTCTTTTTTTTTTCATGCGCGATTCAAATAAAATATTGCAAAAACCATTAGCCGAAAAAGGTTTGTTTGCTCAATTACCATCCACGGAACCTCTTGTAATCAGTGTACTGATCTATTCACCAAACAAATAAAAAAAGCATTAACAATGACACTTTAGGAAAGAAAGATTAACCTCTTACAATATCCTACACATCCTGTCGCATTGTGGCCTTGTGATAAGGACATGCAGAATAACTACTTATTAATGGACGCTGTATGACATCTGTTCAGTTATTACTTTCCTTTGTTTAAACATCGTTTAACCCACCAGAACCAATGGATTGATTTCTAAATCGTTAACATATCGAGGAAATGGTAGCCGGTAGTGTATCTTTTACTGTCTTGTGTCACAATAAATACACCACACGCATAACATACAGTTTATGTATGTTTCAAAAAGCTTCCGCGCAAATGGAAATTCAAATGGCGGAAAGAAATTTGTTCTATGATTGACAGAGGGCCTGTTAACAATAATTAAGACACCCTCTTAATAACTACTCAGAGCTAAATGTCGAAGTCAATTTGAATTCGGCTCTGCCTTTCCCGTCCTTTTAAAAGATAGTTAATGGCAATTGTTGCTTCTACTCTGCTGTAGCAATTGGTGATGGCTGTTTAAATAGTGGCACTTAAAGTTGGTTTCCGTTTGGCCGCCACGCAACTTAAAGTAAACACAAATCAACAAATTAACCGGCTGTTTTTTACGATTACACATAGTAAACTGCACAATTCAACCAGTCGTTATTACTGTTTCGTTTTTGCGATCGTTAAAGAAAGCGCTCTTCTAATTGCTGCATGGGAAGAATCAACTATAGAACATTTGCTGCTCTTGAAACGAACCTGAACCGCACTGAAGTGTATAAGAACAACAATCAGGGAAATATATTAACGTCGCTGAGACAAACCACTTCATTCTTCCCATCATGGCCAACCTCACTGGTTCAAATTTTACAAACATTAGCAGCACGTTTACCAACAGTACCGCAGAAGACGACACAGCAAAGCCCAAGGTTAGTTCAATAATCGTCATCATCATGAACTGCATTACTTGTCCCTTCACAGTTCTACTTAACGTGTTGGTGATAATGGCGGTAAAGAGAAGACCAAGACTCCAGACCAACGCCAACATCTTGCTGGCCTGTTTAGCAGCAACTGACGCATTAGCTGGTTTCACATCGCAGCCATCCTTTATACTGTTAAGTCTGTTGAAAGCATTTCAATTAATTGGTGTGATCATGAATAATCCAGTCCGTCTTTTCCATGCCATTGTTATGCGCGTTCTGTCAATTTGTTCGTGTCTTCATTTAATGTTAGTTACTTGTGAGAGACTCATAGCGATCAAATTTACTATGCATTACGAAGACATTGTTACGAAGAGAAAAATTAAGGTGGCAGTGATTTCGTGTTGGATCATTTCAATCACATTTCATGCTGAAAACTCTTTCATAGTTCTTGCTGTGATGTCGTGTATTGTTTTCGTTGCTTCTACATACGTGATTTTATATCTTGAAACTCGTCGCCATCAAAAGATCATCAAAACTCAGCAGATGCCGCAAGAGGAAGTGGAAAGATTCGCTAAAGAAAACAAAGCTCTCAAAACAACTGTGTATGTAGTCGGTGCCATAACGCTGTGTTTTTCGCCAATGGCTTTTATATTTATTTTTCGTTCATTGAAGCTACAGTCATTTCCAGTTCCTCCACCAAACGTTTGCCATGTTAAATTCTCTTTTTAATCCATTGATTTACTGCTGGCGACAAAAAGAAATGAGGAAGTTTATTTTTAGAAAGCAGACACAAGTCGTGTATCCTGCTCACTGATAAAACAGAACTAGATGAAGGAGTGAATGATACTGAACACTCAGATCATAGACACTCTTGCTCACTGATGTTACTGAAATAAACTACTTAGATAAACCAAGTTTCCCTCCAATATTAAACCATATAAAAAAACAACACTATGTATAGAAATGCTAGAATACAGGTAGTTAATTGCAATTGTTTAGGGATGTTGAAAATTAATGAAAACTTCCGATCGGAATTATAACATATTCGTATCGCTCTCTGATTGTCTAGTGTAAATAGACCATATTGAACTGGAATTAGCTTGCAGTCGAGGCTTATGCGGGACAATCTTTGCACATGCAAATATTTTTAGTGATATTCCCCCGCATCAGCCTCCATTGCAAGCTAGTTTCAGTTCAATATCGCGAATACGAATGTGGTCTATTTCGAGCCTCTTCTGGCGTAAAACGAGAATTGCCCAAGTACTTGTTCCCCCAACTCCGATTACATTTTTATTACCCTCAACAATATTGCAAAATCCTTCCGTTTGCACATAATTATACCATGGGCTATAGGAAAAATGCATGTCGACTAAATAAAGTTTAATTTATCTGAAATAAACGTAAGTTACTCACATTTCAGTAGTTCTGTGTCTTTTTTGGTCGTTTCACTGAACCCATATATTTTGTGGACAAAGCTTGCAAAACGCTGTATACGATTTATAAATAGTACTATATTATTTCTGCCGTCATTGTTGTTGAATTAAGATATGGAGAGTGACACTCCGGCGTAGTCAGGAAACGACACGGAGTGCCCCTGGTGGCGTGCAGTTTTTTTCCCCGGCCGCGGGAAGGACACGCGGCTGGATTGCAGCTAAAGACAAACATTTTGTTTGGTGGACTCGCTAAACGCACAAGGGTAAAAAAACTGCGCTCCATTGTATGGAAACTCCGAACACAAATCACTCACTCACTGTAAGGGAGGGTGGGTCGCGAGTTTTCCACTGCGTGGTTTTCCGCCACAAGATGCCAAATTAAGCAGGGAGCGGTTAATAGCGGAGCTCTGCGGGCCGAAGGCCCGCGCGGAACCCCATACTCATAGAACCCATGGTCATGGCCAGCGGAATATTTCGCGGGCGGTGTCTGTTACATGTTTGTCCGAGCGTCGCGCAAGGCTAGCTCGCGGGCGCGTATGACGTCGCAAAACATGCGCGAATGACGCCACAAGCGGGGCTTTGTTTTTTTTTGCGCGGCTACAAAGCCAAATGTCACGTCAGCTGAACGCTCAACACTCTTGTTGAGTTTGGTTAACCTTTGAATTTAGCCGAGAAAACCATTTGCAAAGTTGGTTTTCCCGGCATTTATCCGTGGTTTGCTACTGAAGACAGGCTTCACATTTCTCAAACAGTGGTGAAGACCCGCATTTGAGGCTGCGTAACTCTACAAGTCAAGCGTTTTTGGAGGAATATAAAGCGAAGTGCTTATTTTTAAACCTGATTTCGTCTTAAATTGAAGCTAGTAGATTGTCGAAGCATTTGTGGTCATTTGTTTACAGCTCAAACTCTTTTGATTTTAATTCTTGTGCTTCCGACCTTTTCACCTTAGTTAAGCTTAATATCATTACTTTACTGTTCTATATCATTGTGCAATTGTGACTTGCATTTAAAAGGTTTCAATTTTGAATAATTAGGTTATATCCAACAATTCAGTCGTTTCACGATTTCTTTCATCGAAGACAATCAGCTCGGCCTCGATGCGCTATTAATGGTTCGCGTTTTGCGTTTAAACAGAAACTTATGGATATTTGAATAACATTTTTCGAAAGAAGATCGTGTTGTCCATTTTTATGTCTGTGTTCATTCATTACATAGGTTGAAAAGCGATTTTATGTAAACAAAACAAGACTTGAATTTTATATACCTTATTACATGAAATTGTCGCGACACGTTTACGTTCACGATTTTGAGGTGCGCATATTGCGCGACACCTAAATTTCGCGATTTTGCGAAAATTTTATATCTTGAATCACTTTAATTTCGCGTTTTTGAGTTAGACACAATTTATTCCCTTGGCAATGTTAGTTAAACATATCCTTGAATTAAATAAAACGAGTTTATAAAAGGCGCAACGTCAAAATTAACAAAAACTCAACGGTGGGACAACAGTAACAACAAAGCATTTCTCACAATGTCCACAAGCAGTTTATGCTTGTAAGTGAATTATTGGTCTTGAGTCAACTGACCACAATATCCATTTACATTAAAAATTCCTTCCTACGGACTCCGAAGAAAACATGATGTCGTTTAGTAACATAATGCCGTTTAGAAACATATATACAAGTCTCACGAGTCATTTGTGTAACTGTCTTGATATTAAATATATATGGATCAACAGGCGGTGACACTTTTCTTCCAGTTAAGTACTACACCCTTTATTCCCGCTTTCTGCCATCCTTTCCACCAACCAAGTTGCATGAATTGGTTTCAAAACCGATAGCTTAAGGTCGACATTCGCATCTCCAAAGTTAACTCCACTATCACTTGCTTTTGGACTTCTGCCGAATACCACTTTGTTCTTGCATGCAAAATTGATTATTGACATTATATGTGAGTCACTTAATTTTCGCGTCATGTTATGTTTGCGACACTTTTTGTTCGCGTCACTTAAATTTCGCGAAATTAACGTGTCGCGATAATTTCATGTCATAAGGTAGTTCTAACTTCACTCACGTCGCATTATGCAAATATGTTTGTGTATTTCTTGCAATTTTGATTTCCAAATCAGTTTCTCAGGCAAATTTTGACAAGCAACAACTGTATTTTATTTGTAAAGTAGTCGTACTAGTTATTCCAGAAAAAGTTGTTTTTGTGAACTTTGTACGGTATAAATGTACTGTGCAGACGGTCGCGTAATACTGTTTTTGAGAATTGCTAAAATTAAAAAATAGCCCGGTCGTCAATCTTAATTCTTGTGCTTCCGGCCTTTCATCCTAGTTAAGTTTCACCTTAATTAAGCTTGTTTAGAGGGCGACGCTGTTAGGCTTGACCTATATCTATAGATGGTTTTCACTCACGTGACCTTCAGTCCTGCGGGACTCAATTTACAAAGGCCATGGCGGCCATGATGGTGCACATAACAAAAGAAGTTCATTAAAATTATTTTGTAGGTGTGCACCAACATGGCCGCCATGACGTAACGTGAAAACCACTTATATTATATACCGGTTACACCAATGAGAGCGCCCCGAGGGGATTCCATATCCATCTGCACGAGACTATTGACTTGCTTGCATAATAAAGTATATTCAAATGACTTTGACTATAGCGCCAGCATTTGTTTAAGGGGGGGTTTCACGGTTCGGCGCATGTGCAAGCTATCACATAACCCATTTAATTTCTTTGTTTAGTCCAATCGGAAGCAAGACACCGGAAACCCCTCGAACAACTTGGTTTCCAGGTTTCTCGCGCCAACTTAGTTCCAGTTTAGTTCCAGCATAGTCCCCCAGGGCTGTCCACCTTTTGCTTCCATATATGGGGATGGGCACAGATGCGTCTTACGAGCTTTACACGACTGTTCGGATTTGTTTCCTACCCGGAGGACACTTGAAGGGATAGATGAGAGGGCCCAACAGGAAAATGGGACACCTTATTGAGACTTATATAACGGAGTAACTGGTTAGCTTTCAGTTACAGTAAGGGGTAGCAGTTTATATAGTTAAATTTAGGACTAAGCACCACAAGAAGCTAGGTGGTACAGTGATACGGTAGGCTATGTACGCCTAAGCCTAGCTGAGGTCACAGGTTCAATCCTGAGTGGGGATTTTAGATTTTCTTTCTTACACTTAAAAATTTATTGAAAATAAAATTCTGAGTGTCGACATTACGTTATATAAGTCTCAATAAGGAGTCTTGGGCCCTCTCATCTATCCCTTCAAGTGCCCTTCCTACCCAGCAGGTTTAAGAGATAACGCCATTAGCTTAGCGCCCGCGCCTGGGATTCGAAAAAACGCTTGGTTACCAAGACTTAACGAATGCCAGCGCCATTTATGAATCGAACGCAGCGTTCTGCAAGCATTGTCTCTAACGACTGAAATGTAAGTAATCGACGTTTATCATATGACCCATACGGCCCTGCGAACCTTTTCTTTGCAAAACCATTGATGAAAGTCCCGTATGAGGGCCGTACGCATTTGCGCGAGCGGGGCCGGAAAAAGGCGTACGGCCCTAATTCAAAAGCGGACGGCCTCGCGCGTTAGAATTTCAGGTAATTTTGTCTCCAATTTGGTCATATGATAAAATGCTTATTGACTAAGTTAGGTCGGGCCGGATGGGAAAATATTTGGCCCTCGGTCATGGCGTACGGACCGAGCGCAGCGAGGTCCGTGCGCCATGACCGAGAGCCAAATATTTTCCCATCCGGCCCTCCCACTTAGTCAATAAGTACATATTATTTCAGATAAATTAAACTTTATTTAGTCGAAATGCACTGTTCCTATAACCCATGATTATACTCACAGCTCGAATTATTTGGCTGTGCGCATACGCGCAAGTACAACATTCTCGTCCTCAGAGCCCTCGTTTCGTTTGGTCAGCGGTGCAATTAAAAGAAACGTGGGGCTCTGGGGAGAGAATGGGTCAAACCACAAATCTGGTCGTTCTTAGGTGGCTCTCGGACCGGTGGATATTCACGGAGTACTATTGAGACTGCAAACGGCACTGCACAATCTGCGCCTCGAGTCCCCACCGTCGGCACTCGCGATATTTTTCCTTCCCAGCTCACCCTTCAATCCACTGGCTGTAAAAAAGATATGAGGCCCGCGCGCTGTCCGAAAGATGCGAAAAGCGTTAACGTACGAATGAGTCAGCTGTCCTTCTACTTCAACCCCAGGGACAGTCTGTTCAAACGTGACTATTGTAGATCACAGAGATCGGGTCGCTGTACTGAGCGAGGTGACGGTTATATATAGCAGACTGCACATCCCGTATTTTATTTAATATTTCTACTAAGTATAAGTAAAATTCATACTAAATACGTTTTGAAATAAACAAGTTCTGTTTACAAGACGTCGCGTAAATGTTTAAAAAAATAATCTTGAAAACCGTTGGATTATGCGTTGCCACGGTTTGCGTCGACAGTTTTTATGGATTCTGTAAAAAGAAAAATAATTATTTCTATGGAAGTATATTTTAGATTTCCGTTCTGTAGCGAAAATCTTTAAATGTAATTTTTCGATGGGAGAATTAAAGTGGCATATCTCAGCGACGTTTTCTTTTTTTCGATACTCTGGCACATTATTGCTCGATGTGCTTTAGTGTGCAGATTATATTTGTTACCAGACAAATGTTTTCAGGTTAATTTTTCCATGCATTTAAGACATCGATTCCTTAACTAGCTTCGCAAAATTAAACACTAAATGCAAAATACTTTTATTAGCCGCAAAATGAAAATGTAAGTAGTTTTAATAATTCAAATACTTAATTCTTTTGAAAGACCACCAGAAAGTTATAAGTAGTTTCACGAAACCGCGTAATAAAAGTACTGAAATAAAACACGCCGTATAATAAAAACTGAGGCATAATTAACATTTTGTGAGGCCGCCATTGTTTAGATAAAGAAACTATTACGTCCCGAACGAAAATGATAAAATAAATGTAAGAAACTCTTCAGATCTTGCAAAATTTACCAAATAATATTAGCGCAAAGGAAAATAATAAGAGTTCCTACATTTTGCGCCTGGAAGTTAATTTGTTGCTTGACTGAAAGAAGACTTAAATTGACCGTAAATGTTTTTGGCATTTCCTTATAGAAAGCGATTTTATTTTGCCGTTGTACTTAGCAGATTTTATGGATGTAAAAGGAAACATCCATGTATCAGCTTTATTGCCTTTTTGTATACGTTCTAAAATGATCATCTTATGTTTTAAATAACGCATACTGTGGCTAGCTGCATCAATATACAGTGTATACGAACACGATAACTTTTACATACTTAATCATCACGTACTTATAAAAAAAAATGTTTCTGCAAACATGCATCATTCCATTTTGCCGCTATGTAGCAATTATTTTATTAATAACTTCAATTTCCCATCAAAATCTTAAAAGAAAGTTGTTTCGAATATCTACCACTGCGGCTTACAGATTTGAAAGTATTTTTGAGCCGAACCTCAATACAGCTAGTTTAGGTCGACTCAAATTAATTAAGGTCGCCTGTTGAGTCAAACGTCGAACTTAATTCAGCCGAACTCAACATCAGCTGTTATTCACGGCTGTACCAGCCGTGAAGAACGGCTAGCCGATCCGAACTTAACTGAGTCAAACGCCGAACTTCACATGAGCCGAACTCAATTAATTGAGTTCGGCTCATGTGAAGTACGGCGTTTGACTTGGGCGTTAATGGTAACCGCTTTTTTTAATAACCTCAAAAAGTAATTGAAAGAAATTGCACTGTTTTGCTCTTATTAATATCAACGCAAAAATTGGGTGTATTTTAATTTTTGTAATTTTTACGAAATTTACACTTTTTGTTAATTCAGTAAAATTTGTATTAATTTGCGTCAATCTTTTTCCTGACATTTTACGGAAATTTAACCCTTCAACTGAATTATGCATGGCAACTGATATTTCAGTTTACTTGTTTATTTATCACTGTACGTAACGTACTGTTATTTCAAATAATACTGAACTGTTTTATTAAAACTGATATTTAATTTCTTTTTACGGCTAATACAAGGATAAAAGCATTATTTTGATGACTGACAGTTATTGTCTTTGCAGATCAAGTGATCAAGTAAAATATCACTTGAAAAACATTTGCTGAACAACAAATCTTAATAGCATACAAACAGAAACCAGGAGAAACTAGTTCATTCGTCCCGTCATAGCCAACCTCACTGACTCAAATTTTACAAACACTAGCTTCAGCAGCACGTTTACCAACAGTACCGCGGAAGAAGACGCAGTAAAGATCAAAATTTATATCATTGCCATCATTATTAACTGCATCACTTGTCCCTTCACAGTTCTGCTTAACGTGTTGGTGATAATGGCGGTGAAAAGAAGACCAAGACTCCAGACCAACGCCAACATCTTGCTGGCTTGTTTAGCAGCTACTGACGCATTAACTGGTCTCACATCGCAGCCATCTTTTATCCTGTTAAATGTGTTGAAAACACATCAGTTTGGGTTTGCCATACATAAGCCAGTTCGTCTTTTCTACAAAGTTGTTATGCGCATCCTATCAATTTGTTCGTGTCTTCATCTAATGTTAGTTACTTGTGAGAGACTCATAGCGATCAAATTTACTATGCGTTATGAAGACATTGTTACTGAGCGAAAAATTAAGGTAGCAGTGATTTCGTGTTGGATCTTATCAATCACATTTCATCTTGAAAACCTTTTTATAGCTCTTGTTGTAATGTCGTGTATTGTTTTCGTTGCTTCGTCTTACGTGATTTTATATTTTGAAACGTATCGCCATCAAAAGATGATCAAAACTCAGCAGATGCTGCAAGAAGAAAGGGAGAGATTCGCTAAAGACCAGAAAGCTCTCAAAACAACTGTGTATGTAGTCGGTGCTCTAGCGCTGTGTTTTTCGCCCATGGGTTTTATATTTGTAATTCGTTTATTGAAATTGCAGTCATTTACAGCTTTTCCACCGTGGATCCAAACGTTCGCGATGTTTAATTCTCTTCTTAATCCATTGATTTACTGCTGGCGACAGAAAGAAATGAGGAGGTTTGTTTTTCGAAAGCAGACACAAGTTGTTTATCCTGCTCACTGATAAAACAGATGCTAGTTATGATCAATCTTGTACACCGATGTAAAAACAAATAAACAAGATAGTAAGAGCGATGTTCGATTGTGTTCAGAAGTAATTTTGCGATTACTTTGGGTTTGTATTGCTACGCCTTGTGATTGGCTTAAAAATTTCGCGCCACTTTAGAGCAGTTTTTAGTTTAGTGTCGTAAAACCAAAACCGAAAGTGATCACTCACAAATCACAACACAGGCCGACAAACCAATGAACCAATGAGAACTCGAAGTAAATACATGTAGCCGGCGCCAAACGCCGGAAAACACGTGCGAGCAAGTCACGATTGGTTTTGGTTTTACTTCTGATTGCTTGCCGGAGAAAGTGGCGCGAGATATTTTAACCAATCACAGAGTCTAGCATAGCAGAATCGAAGTAAAAGTAAAGTAAAGTAAAGTCGCACACGAGCCAGATGGCCCACACGGCCGGAGCTTAACCCGCTTTCTGTAGCATGAAGCGACTAGGAATATTGCTACTCCCCCCTGGATGGGATGCTAGTCCATCGCAGGGTTACCCCCAGCATTTTGTCGCCGGTACCCATTTATACACCTGGATGGAGAGAGACAGTGTGGAGTAAAGTTTCTTGTCTAAGGAAACAACACGACGACAGAGACCAGGCTTCGAACCACCAACCTTCAGGTTGAATGTCCGACGCACTAAGCAATAGACCACCGTGTCACCACAATAGCAGAATCGAAGCAATCACTAAATTACTTTCGAAACTCAATTGAAAATCGCTCTATTAACCAATCCGAAGTAAAAGCAAAACCAATGGTGAGTTACTGCTACGCGGCTTGGCGCCGGCTACATGTATATGCTTCGAGTTCTGATTGGTTCATTGAATTGTCCACCCGTGTTGTGATTGGCCAGAGTAATTACTTTGGTTTTGGTTTCACGACACTCGACTGAAAACCTCTTAAAACTGAGATTTTCTCTAATGCCAAACATTGTATAAAAGAAAACTGTGCATAAAAATGTTAGAATATTGGTAGCTGTATTTTAAAAAATGTGGAGGCACGGTGGTCTAGTGGTTAGTGCGTCGGACTTTCAACCTGAAGGTCGATGGTTCGAGCCTGGTCTCTGCCGTCGTGTTGTTTCCTTAGATAAGAAACTTTACTCCACACCGTCTCTCTCCACCCAGGTGTATAAATGGGTACCGGCGACAAAATGCTGGGGGTAACCCTGCGATGGACTAGCATCCCATCCAGGGGGGAGTAGCAATATTCCTAGTCGCTTCATGCTACAGAAACCGGGTTTAAGCTCCGGCTGTGTGGGCCATCTGGCTCGTGTGCGACTTTACTATTTTAATAAAAAGGAACTGTTAAGGACAAACAGTAATTAAGTAATCAAAGGCTCTCATGAGCCAACTCGTAAATACGAAACAGCTTCGGACCCTCCTATCTCCTAAGGGTTTTGCTCCACTGATCCCCCATCCCTTGCACCCAACTGCCCATCATCCCCTACAACTCGTAAATACGAAACAGCTTCGGACCCTCCTATCTCCTAAGGGTTTTGCTCAACTGATCCCCCATCCCTTGCACCCAACTGCCCATCATCCCCTACAACTCATAAATACGAAACAGCTTCGGACCCTTCTATCTCCTAAGGGTTTTGCTCCACTGATCCCCCATCCCTTGCATCCAACTGCCCATCATCCTCTACTCCAACGCTGTCCCCTTTGGTTAGATAGGTGACCATTACATATTGCGGGCTCAATGTTTATAAGCTTCGCGTATTCACGTGTTAAAAATGAAATATGTTTCGCCAACCAAAAGTACATGAAAAGTAACATAGAAATGTAACAACAGTTACATTAATCATTTGATAGACAGTCGACACTCCCGATTGTAAAAATAACACCACAACGTTAATGTACTATACAGTTAAGGTCGACAAATACGAGGCGACTGGCCGCCTGTAGTTGTTTACACAAAGAGAACTCTCCTGTATCCAGGCCCCTTACTCGTCCCCAGTCGTCTCTCTCGTTCCGCGTCTATCCCCTACGCGCGTTTCCCGCCTCTTGCCAAATCCGTGTATTAT
Organism: Cladopsammia gracilis; assembly: GCA_022457155.1. Classification (NCBI taxonomy): domain Eukaryota; kingdom Metazoa; phylum Cnidaria; class Anthozoa; order Scleractinia; family Dendrophylliidae; genus Cladopsammia; species Cladopsammia gracilis. Next base: position 1,522,216 of record JAJGOT010000098.1, on the reverse strand, counting down.
AGACAGCCCACATTTGACAGTTGCTCATTACTACAGTCCTCAGTAGCTCAGTGGTCAGAGCATCCGAATAAAATACGGAAGGTCGTGGGTTCAAATCGCATCTGGAATTCAGAATTTTTTATTGTGAGTTCCTTTCTATCCACACGTTCATATTTATATATATTTCATTGTTTACGTTTCCACCGCGGTCAGACATCCGAGGCGTTTTTCGTTTTATTTAGTGGAATTTTATTTCATATTAAAATGAAATATGGGCAAGGATGTATAAAGAAAGTAGTTGACTTTGCTATCTTTTAATTTTTCTCAAAATGATGATGAGCTTTTTAATTTCCGTTGAAAACTCACCAAACTCTTTGCACCTGATCAAAATTATGTTGGCAAATGGCGCCGACAATTCTGCAGTTCACAGTTTTTAAACGCTTACAACTTTTTTTTTAGTAAACTTTCAAATGGTTTGGTAAATCGACAGTGTATTGGCAATATATTAAACTTTAAATGGTGAAAATGACAACCTTAACTTTTTAGTACTTTGCTTAACTTGATGTATTTTCCAGATACCACGCAGCCCTTAACAATCTCTAATTTCATTGAACCTGGGTATCACGCAGCTCTATTGTTTCAGGGCTAGGGTCCATTGTCGTGCTGTTTGTTCCACTGTTTTCTCAGCAAATCAGAGAAGACCTTGTAGGAGCTGCGTACTGCCCCGTATTTTCCGCTGTTATGCACAGTTTGTACAGTTCATTAGCTGGTTATGTTTGCCTATTGTCATTATACTAGAAATTGCAACCTTTTTTACATACCTCCCTGTAGAACTAATATTCGAAACTTCTCAATTCGGTTTCAAGGACCTAAGTTTTTCAACTCGTTAAGTCATGAAATTCAAAACAGTGAAAGCATCCGTTTGTTTTGCAAAAGACTTAAAAAATTCCTTCTTTCTTAGTTCTTAGTCAAAAATACTCTTTGTTGAGCTACATACTTCTTCTTTTCTTTTCTTTTCTTTTTAAAATAATACATTTTATATTTCATGCTGTCCTCATAATTCGTATGATTATTCTATATTGTCAGGAAGCCTATAGTGCATAAGCCCCCGGCTTCTATATAGGCTTCCTTGTCACTACCACATTAAACATTTTGTAGTCATCGTCTTTTAAATTATTATAAATTTCTAGTGTGTTGTATTATTATTATAATTGTTATTATTATTATTATTATTATTATTATTATTATTATATATACATATATATATATTTTAATGTGGTTAATGGCAAAATAAATAAAATGGAAAATGGAAAAATGGAAATTGTGTGATACGTCGCTAAACGTGTCTCCAGGGTTTCTGTGATTGGACAGTTTCAGTATTTAAGGCTCATCAGAGTTTATCGATTCCTCTCGCACACGCTTTCCGGGCACTCTGACGTGTTACTCTACATACGAGATTATGACCGTGCCAGGAAAAGGTTCTTCATCCTCTCTAGTGGACGCTGATTTGTCAAGTCTTAACCCTATTCGGCCTGGGCTTTTTTTGAGTTCCTGAGCCTAAGGGGGGGGGGGGTGGGGGGCACATTGTGCCCCCCCCTTCGTAACTTCAAGAACATTAAGGCTACGACAATGAAACCTGGAGGGTACATAGTACGTCCGAAACTGTCTCCTTTGCGGTCCGCACAATGGAACGATGACGTCATATGACGTAGTTATTAGGTAATTAGTTATACGGCCGCCATCTTGGATCCGCCATCTTGGATTTCTGAATTTTTTTAAAACCTCTTAAAAATCGTCCAAATTGACTCAAAATTGATCAAAACCAATAAATAAGTGCTAAAGTTATACCAATAAACATTGTTTTTCTTCATTCAAAGGTATAAATATGCAAATTTCAAAAAACATGGCTGTCAAAATCTTGTTGCCATGGAAACATCAAGTCACGTGATCAAAAAAATTGTCATACAAAATTGTTGCCAGATAAATTTTAGGAAAAGTCATTAAGTTTGATGGCGTTTGAATGCATATTAAAGAAGTTATGAACGTTCAAAGTTAGCGCGGGCACTTTGTGCCCCCCCCCCCCCCCCCCCCCCCCCCAGGCCGAATAGGGTTAAGAACTCCTCGCAACAAGAAGCGTCAAATAGCCAGTTGGTTAATCAAGTGTTCTCCCTGTTCTATGGATTCCTTTCGTCCCAGCTAGACGAGAGAGGCAGGCAGATAGAGGAGACCGTGAGAATCGGCAAAGAGGCCTCTAACATAGAGTTTAAAGGTAACAGAAAGCAGTTCGAGCTCAATTCTGGTTTGGATAACATCTTGACCCAAATGACATGACGTGACATGTCGAGTTCTGGAGTAGTATAGATGCCTCTAAATTTATATTATCCAGGGCGATTGGCCTGTCCTCAGCCCCCTTTATTTTCACTAAGTGTCTTAAGCCGCTTGAGAAATATTGGAGGCTCAATGGCGTCAGTGTCGCCTTGTTTCTCGATGATGGTTGGTTAGTCGATCTTGATCGTAGCTTCAGTGAAGTTCTAGCTTCAAATGTTCGATCTGATCTTAGGAATTCGGGATTTATTACTGGTGACGTGAAATCTCTGTGGTGTCCGAACCAAATTATTGAATGGTTGGGTATTGTATGGAACGCCATCGACGGCACAATTCGCATTTCAGACAGGCGGGAGCGTAGCATTGCGAACGTTGTTGAAGGGATGTTTTTACAATAATGCTGAGTTTCGGCTCACGAATTAGCTTCCCTCGTGGGTAAAATTGTCTCCGCTGGTGCGGTTTTTGGGAATATTTCCAGAAGGTGTTGTTCTATATCAGTTGCGCCCGCGCAGTACTGGGACTCCAAGTTTAATCTAGATCATTACTGTGTTAGAGAACTTAGGTTTTGGGAAGTTGATTTAGCGCGCTTGAACTTGAAACTAGTCGCGGATCGCCCGTCTAGTATTTCTAACTATGTAGTTTACTCCGACGCGAGCGCCTCAGGGTGCGGTGCTCACTTAGATGTTAATGGTGAGCAGATTTGTCGTAAGCAATGGGATGTGGATGAATGTGGTAGAAGTTTCACGTGGCGAGAATTATCAGCTAATTTGTTTGCCTTGCAGTCGTTTTTATCTCTGCTTAGGGGTTCTTAATTTTATGTGAAGTGGTTTTCTGATAATCAAAATACGTGTAAGATTGTGCAAGTAGGGAGCATAAGGAGCGATTTACATGTTCTCGCTCTGGAGATTTTCCAGCTTTGCGCTGATTCTAGCATTGAGTTGGAAGTTCAGTAGACCCCTTGTACTGAAATCGACAGAGCAGATTATATTAGTCATATCACTGACGCGAACGATTGGCAAATTACAGCCACTTGTTTCATGTCTTTATAGAAGCCAGTTGGGGGATTCATATTGTGGACTGTTTTGCCAGCTGTTACAATGAGAAAGTTAACAAGTATTTCGCTAGATTCTGGAATCCAGGCTGCAGTGGTGTGGAAGTTTTTCGTTCCAAAAATTGGAAGGCGAAAATTGCCTTGTTGTTCCTCTTGTAAGCCTTATTCCTAGAGCTATTCACTATCTTCATGTTTCCTGGCCCACAGCCAAGATAGTTGTACCACTGAATTTGGCGGCATGTTTGCCCTGATTACCCATGAGCCCACAACAAGCGCGAAGTCCTCTGTTTTTACCATTTTGCAAAATTATATTTACATTATGGTTAAATTGTTACAATGCGTTAGTTTTCCTACACCCTTTGATGGCCAAAGGCACAATAGATTTTATTTCATTTTACAGTCAGTTGCCCAATACTTGTTTACTAACTTAATTTAATTCACTTTACATTACATTACATTAAATTTAATACTTTACCTTGAATTTTAGTGTTTTATCTGCAACGATGGAACCGTTCAACATATTTCTTCGTACCTTTTCGTACGCCTTTTGCTGGCTAAAATCGTTGACTTATTATTTTTTCCAATTAAGTTTTGCTGTCTACTTCACTGGAAAGTTGAATATTTATATGTACATATATATATAAATCACAATTTATGGCATGTAAACCTGAATTTTCATGTTTTGTCAATTTCAATTTACGTGTTAGAAGAGTTTTGTAAAAGGAAATTTACATGAAATTTACAGTTTCGGAAATTTTATGCAAATCTACTGTAAATAGACATTTACAGGTACATTCATACGTTTACATCACTGGAATATGTTACATTTCTAAGTTTCATACCCTTTTGGGGTGTTTAAAGTTCCTTTAATTGCTTCTGTTATCAGTAATCAATAATTATTACATTTCCTCGATAGTTTTGATTTGTTTTTGTGTTTTGATTTTTTAATTTATTTTTTTCAATCCTTTATTGAAACTTCTAAAAGTGTCAAAAAACAAAATTCATGAAACATCCCAAATTTCATTTTGTAAAATTTTGAAAAACAAATAGTAATATACCACGGGCAATGAATGGTCACAACGCAGGATTTTCTCTTATGTCCATTTTGTCAGCATAGATTTTTGTCCACCGATTCACCAGAACTATATTGCATGTCTTCATAATTGACTCTGGGAGTAAAAAGGTTAGTGATTACTGAAAAAAAAAAAATAACAAAACTAACAATTAAATTATACATATAAAAATACTAAACATGCAGTGGGATCATGCATTTGTTTTTTACATTGTTGAGTATTGGAAGTTTAACATTCCAACTTATTATCTTCACAATTATTATCGTTCAGTGTGCAATAGTGTCTTTTTACCAATGTCCGCGCTAGGTACGATAACTTCTAAGCGACGTTACGTTTCCTAACAGACTCGTCACTGGTTCAGTCCTATCAAAAAGCAGGAAGTACGACTTGTGTCTTTCGAAAAACGAACTTACTTCCTCATTTCTTTTTGACGCCAGCAGTAGATCAAAGGATTGAGAAGAGAATTTAACATGGCTAACGTACGGACCCATGGTGGAGGGATAACCGTTGGAATCTTCAACATATAGGAAAGAAGTGTGAAACCCATGGGCGAAAAGCACAACACTAGAGCACCGACTACATACACAGTTGTTTTAAGCGCTTTGTTCTCTTTAGCGAATCTCTCCATTTCTTCTTGCGGCATCTGCTGAGTTTTGATCATCTTTTGATGGCGACACGTTTCAAGATACAACACTACATAGGACGAAGCTATGAAAGCAATACTCGATATCAGAATGAGAGCTACCAACAAGTCCCAAGTCTTTGAAAGTCGTATCCGTTTGACTGTCTCAGAGAAAATAGTAAAAATCCAGCAAGAGATCACCGCTGCCTTAATTTTTCGCTTGGTAACTATCTCTTCGTAATGCATGGTGAATTTGATCGCTATGAGCCTCTCGCAAGTAACCAGCACTAGATGAAAACAGGAACAACTTGACAGGATACGCAAAAAAAAGTAGTTGCCAAAACCACGAAATTGGCCTGAACGGATAAACGGACCAAATAACTCGCTTATTTTCCACACGATAAACGAAGGCTGCGACGTGAGACAGTTAAGGCGTCAGTAGCTGCTAAACAGGCCAGCAAGATGTTGGCGTTGTTCTGGAGTCTTGGCCTTTTTTTCACCGCCATCATCACCAACACGTTTAGCAGAACAGTGAAGGGACAGGTGATGCTGTTGATGATGATGGTAATGATATAACTAACTCTAAGGCCAAGGGCAAACGTCGAATCTAAGTCGCGTCGAATTTATTAAAAATAGGTTGGACAAAGAGTCGACTTAATTCCAGCGTGGTAGCAAACGTCGAACCTGCGTCGATCCTATTTCACAAGTTGCACTTCATTGAAATACTGACGGGAGTAAGCACGTGGCCCCGTGCTATTCACACGATGCGCGGCTGGTTACCGCTGGGACTTGCTAGCGGAATGCTGAAATACAGTGTTTGTCGGGCCTTTCTTTGGTATTTAATTGCGAAAAATAGAAAGAGAAGATTCCCCACTACATACAGCTCTGAGAACAGTGTATCAGAGACGACAGCTATTGCTCCAAGTGAATTGCAAATAGGGAATTCGCATCTCAAGCATTTATATTTAGTGTTCGTGAAACACGAAAAACACATTTCCATCACGCTGTGCGATATCAGCGTTTCTCGAAAGTCCCGAAACTTTTCGGACCCGAAAAGCTGTGTTACGTGCAGAATGTTTGCGAATAAAGATTCGGTTTTTGTTGATTTTGAAAGCTAAGCAATAAACTCTTACGTTTACTACACAACTTTAGCTGATTTGTGGGTTAAAAACTTCAACGCCATTCGTTAGAAACTACATTTAAAAAATTGCTTTCGGGCACGAAAAGTCTTCGGGAGCTTCGAGAAACGCACGCCTGGTCGTGAAATTGCCTTTGTACAGCGCATGCTCGTCAAGGGGGGTGGGGGGGGGGGGGGGGGGGGATAGCGTTTGGCAGATGGGGGAGTCGGTATTTTTGTGACGTTTGCGCAGTCCATCACATTTGAACCAATTATTTTATAATTTGCATGATTTATGAATTGGGTTCAGCGCGTGTTTAGAACGGCGTTTGCTGAAACGCCGAACCACTGTCGCATTATCCGACTTGGCGAGTCGAACTTATGCTGAAGTCGAACCAATTAATTTGAGTCGCACTTAATTGCGGCAAACGTCGCACTATTCATGCACCTATTTCAAAATTCATAGATTCGACGAATTAAGTTCGACTAAGATTCGACGTTTGCCCCAGGCCTAAGCAAAACATTTTCTGTTTCGTCTTCCGTGGTGCTGTTGGTAAACGTGCTGCTAATGTTTTTCAAACTTGAACCGGTGAGGTTAGCCATGATGGGACGAATAAAGATTTTTGTTTCAGCGACGTTAATTTATTGCCCTGGTTATTTAATCAGTATGCAGAATGTTTTTCGGTAGTTAAATGTTTTTCAATTGATTTTCATCGCTTAATAACTTGATCTGCTATGACAGCAATTGTCAATCCTCAAAATTAAACTTTTATCCTTGTATTAGCCGTAAACTGAGAAAATAGAGATTTTAATAAAACGGATCACTCATTTGGAAGAACATTATAATAAACAAGGAAAATGAAAATATAAAATAGTCGTTTAAATAGTTTTCGGAAATTTTCATTTTTTAATTAACAAATGTAATATAATTACGTCAAATTCAATAAAATTGACACATAATTTTACGATGATAAATTAGAACTTAGTAATCGCGTTTTCTTTCACATCAGTTCGCTTTAGCGGCGGAGATTAGAAACGGTTTAAGATTCATAAGATCGTCGTCCTAAGTGAGTGTGTTTTTTTTTTATGTTAAACTGATATTATCTAATAAAAAAAAGGATTTGCTTCACGGCGGCAAAATGGAACGAGAATCGAGAAAATTAATATTTCGCGAAATTATGAAACAAGCGCTGTTATGTGATACAGCCAAGCATGACTGTATTATTTAAAACGTTAAGTGATCATTTTTGGACTAGTAGAAAAAGGTGATAAAGATCTTATAGGGATGTTTTTCTTGAATCCATGGGAACTGCCATGTGTGGCGGCAAATTATGATTGCATATGTTGCAAATGTAAAACATTCAAGGTCAATTTATATATTTGAAGCAAACGAAAATTAACGCAAAATGCTGCTACTCTTACTATTTGGTAAGAAATTGTTTTCGTTTGTGATAATTATTTGGTAAGTTTTTTTAATATCTGAAGTGTTTGTTACAATTTTTTTAATTTTCATTTCGGGACGTAACAGTTATAAGTTGTCTTAAGTTCTGCATCTAAACAATGGAGGTCTTACAGAGAGTTAATTCTGCCTCAATTCTCACGTTCAGGCCATGTCTATTTAAATATTCAATTACTCAGTTTTATTTTGCATGTTAACTTCTGATACCAGTGGTCTTACTCGAAGAAAATATTTAATTAAAACTTCGATTTCATTTTGCGGCTAATAAAGTATAAATATTTCATTTTTCAGATACGTAATCGGTAGATGTCTTAAAGATCATATGAGCCAATTTTCCATGGAAAATAGATAATGAAATGAAAAACTTTTTGCTGAAAGCACGTGCAAACACATAACTAAATTTGTAACTAATCGAAGAGGTTAGACGACAGTGCAGATTTGTTGTTTATATTGCGTTAACTTGTTTTTGCCTCAAAACCGAATTGAATAAACTATCAATGTTCAATGTCTTAACATTTGCGACATATGACAAATGCTACAGTTTAATTGTTTAATTGCGCCGTACATACTAGCTCTTATAAATTCAGCAAAAGAATTAATCATATCAATTTTATTACCATTTTGTACTTATTTTCTATTACAATGTATAATTTTCGTTTTTATAACACACTCTCTGGCGGCATCGGTATAATAAAGAAAAAAAAAAACACTAGTCTGTTGCAAGCTTGTTCCATACTTTCGTTATAACATATCGTGAACTTCAGTAAAAGAGTATTATTAAAATTATCATTTCATTTTACCGCAAAGTATTAAAAACTTCAATTTACTATGAAAAGTCTATAAATATTAGTTTAAACAGCGGTTTGGAAAGTTTGTCGCTTCAGCTAAACAACACGAAAGTAGAACACGCGTAATTTATTATTGCAAAAATGTGAAAATTTTCTAAGTTTTACGAAATGATATCTGATTTTCTGAATTCAGTAAAATTTATATCAGACTGCGGTAATCGTTTTGTTGAAAATTTTCTTAGGTACTTTACATCGCATACATTAATTTTCAAAAATTATTTAACAGTTTCATTAGTTTCGTGTTCTTTCAAACAATTATTACTGTTTTATTAAAACTTCTATTTTCATTTCGCGGCTAATACACGGCACACTAGTTACAAGCCCGTTTAGGGTTTCTTTGGTCTTCCTCCCGACTTCCATGTTACCATGTAAATTGTAATATGTACTTCATTATTGTGTATCACAATAGTTAATGATTAGATAAACATTTTAAAGCATTGTATTGCTTTTCTAAGAAAAATTAAATATTTTCCAGTAATGTCAAAAACACGGTTAGTTACATATAGGCCTTCGTGTCATTAACGGGTTCCACATTTCTTTCTCATTGCAGAGTTATATTTCTGTTTTTCGCGAAAATAAGCCCTTGTACAAGAAATATCGAAGTAGACCCTATTAAAATGATGATGAATTTGTTTGTTGCTTTCGCTACTGACCATGAACGAAGATATTATCAGTCAGTTTGCTATCTTAGTCATCTTAAATTCGAGATGAAATAAAAGTTATTGTTTTCTCATTGTAACAACAATTTACACAATACAAAATATTCATTAAGAGCGCGCTATATAAACTATCTCTGATTGGTTTACTTTTACTAATCGGATAACTGCCCGCGACCATTAAACTTAGGAGACTGCTAAGTTACGCTTACCTTAGGATGGTCATAAGATACCATTCGTGAATAGCACTTAGGACATATCTTAGGAAGCTCCTAAATTTTCTCTCAAGTTATATCATAAGACATATCTTGGGTAGGATTTCGTGAATACGGCCCGTGCTCTTTAACTCCATCTCCACTGGCTCTTGACTTGTCTGTTGCCAAAGATCCTCGTTCCTAATCTTCTCCGATCATCTGATGCCAAGAATCCAAGAATACTCCTCAGACACTTGTTCGCAAATACTTGGAGCTTGTTCGGTTCTTTACTTTTTTTTCCAACAAAAAAAATGGTACCTTACTTATTTACAAACTAACACTAAAACCACAGGGTCCAGAGGAGTTCTATTTGATCGTACAAGACCTTATTTTCTTTGAATCGTCGCTGTCTTGAAAGTTACACAAAATAAGTACCGCGGGCTAAATTACTACGGGCTCGGAAGCTGCGAAAAGAATACGGAAAGTTCCTTTCTTTTCTCTCGGCACTTCGTGCCTCGTCGTCGGCACTTCGGTACATATTGTGTAACGCAATCAGTTAAACTTTCAAGATGGCGACGATTCGAAGAAAATAGCGTCTTGTACGATCAAATAGAGCTCCTCTGGACCCTGTGCTAAAACGCCAAGAGAAAGAAATCAACCAATTCTTGAAACCACAAAACACGGTCGGTTCTAGCCAGATTTGGAAACGAAAATGTGAGAACTTGAAAACTTAAGTTAGGCTATCTTTTTTTGCAAGTTCCAATTCATTTATACTCAGTCCGTCTATGGCAAGAGACAATTATCGACAATTTTGCTGTACTTGGGTGATAATTCATCACAAAGCTGGATAGTTATTTTTCGCTTTCTGTTAATACAAAAAAAGAAGGTTTTTGAAATGACACCAAATACCCATGACGCTTCCCCATTGAAAAATTTAAAAGTACATATACATCGAAATTGTTGACTGTTATCAGTCTGGTTGTTTTGGGCCCTGAAAAGGCGCCTTGTACTGTCTGTGCCAACACCTGCTTCTAATTCGGACGAATCCCATGAATGGATTTTTTTTTCCCGCGCGCTTTCTGTCCCGAGCCCGCGGATCGCCTGCGGTAACATGGGAAATGCTCTCTCGAAAAGCTCTCGAAATTGTTTGTCTTAACTGACAGGACTACGGAAACTGCTTTGTGTCTGATGTTTTCAAAATATTATTTCACTTTCGAGGTCTCACAAAGGGATGAACATTGTTGGTTTCTAACCACGGAAAACGAACGGTAACTAAGTGAAAGCGGATCGCGTTTTAAGCGGTGAACAATATGAACTTTGACATGATTTTCCGCATCGCGATTTGTTCTTTGTTTCAATGGCTTGGAACGAATAGCTTTAACATCGATATTGGAAAAGCTGTCGTTTACGATGGACCTCCGAAGAGTGAATATTTTGGATATTCTGTGGCTCTCCATTCATCGCAAAGTCGATACTGGTAAGCTAAGCATACATGCGTGCATTGCTAAGATGTGGTTAGAGAGGTTAATTTCATCTGAATGTTCTTTTGTGCGATTTGCTGTATAAAGCGAGCTTCATATTCTAAACCCCCTAGAATTTGGAATAAATAAGCAGGCTTTGATTTCGTTTACTTTATCTTACATTTTTCAGCGTTACTATGATCACTTAAGATTTAACTTGATTTTATTCATTCCTTCAGTTAGCTGTAATCTAGTAGGTCATGTATCCGTAATGTGATCTTTCGTTGCAGACAGATGATAGATTTCAGTTCCGTTATTTTATTTACCCATCGAAACGAACACGCATTTTGAGAAAAGAAAATTATTTTAAAATCCGAGGGTTGTTTGTTGAGAGGCATTTCAGCAAAAAAATATTTCAAAGGCGCCCTATTTTCAATTGTTTTCCAGAAACATCACGTCTAAATTAAAGTTAATGAAATGTGTTTTGCGAGATAACACGAACGGCATTGACACTTATTAATTTATAATTTCCTATTTTTCTAAGATAAGGCGACCCCCAACAACTGAGATTAATTTGTTTGGGCTGGACTACAGAATACTGGGGCACTTTAGATTTGCATGCAGTAATTATTAAAAATAACAATAACTTAAATGTGGTCAAGCCTCGTGTGACCTAATGCACTTAATAAACAGATCCTCTCATTTAGCTTCATTTAAATGCCCCTTGAAAATTAATGCACAGTCATTATAATTGAAATGATCAAAACGGACCAAAACGCCGCCGGATTTTTTTGGGTTGTAAAATGTTTATTGAGACGGTTAAATCAGTTAAATAAGAAAACAACAATATTTTTTGTACATTTTAGTCATTGATTTTTTGAATTATCACCACCTAGCAGCTCTGCGTGGGCATTTATTCAAGCGAATACAGGGCCGTAACTTCTGTTAAACTTTGTCATTAGTTTCAGAACAAACAACAATAATCAAGATTAATTAGTTAAAAAAAGTAGTTTGAGCTTTTATAAGCCGAGTTTTCATGCTTGGTTAGCTTAACTACACTGCCTTCACTTTTTGTGTCGTTGTTAGCATGTACATGTAGTCCTACTAGTCTAGGGTGCCCATTCCCTCCCCCCTCTCCACCCCCCAACCTCTCTCTCCCCCTTGTTCCCAAAAAATATTTTATAACACCTTGTATTCGTTTCATCAGTTTTAGTTTGAAAAATATTTGAAGTAAGTGTAATTTAGTGCACACAAAATAGAGCTAAATCAGACTGATATAATTGAGGGGTTGGGTAAAAGAAATTAAGAATAGAATGTGCAGTTACAGAAAATATCCATACTCCCCCCACAGAAGGTTTTCTGTTTAGCCCCCCCCCCCCCCCGTCCCCCTAGGAAATTCCAGTTTAGCTTCATACTTTGCTTCTAAAATGTTGGCTTTTAAGACCCCCCTCCCCCTAGGAATTTCCAATGACCTTCCATGGGGTGGGTATGGATTTTTTCTGGAACTGCACAATAGAATAGATAACTTTATTTATACATGGTATTTCCATCAGCTTATTTATCATCAGCTAGCTAGTTATCTTCCTAACTACAAGTAAGAGGTACACATATAAAAAATAAAAACCGCTTTTCATGGAAGTCGTGTTCAAAAATATACTTAAAAATTTACCTAAAAGCTATGGTGACTTACTTTTGTCTTAAACTCGCTTAAGGAAGTTGCTTGTCTTAATTCTGTGGGTAAGCTGTTCCACAACTGCGAGCTCCATGTATCATATGCGGCCTACATGTATCATAATGTGCATTTTTACAGATTCAGCTTTTTAGAACAGGAAGTGCCATATCTAGTTTTGGCACCCCGGTATTTCATAACAAAAGCTTTAAATTTAACTGACCATGATTTTATTTTGCCTATATTAGTAAATTTGATTGTGCAGTGCCATAGAAACTTGATGAATGCAAATTATATTAATATATTAATTATTATTATTATTATTATTATTATGTAATCAGGCCCTTAGCCTTAAGTAAAAATGCCCTTTGAATGTGCACTCAGTCCTTCAATATCGTAAAAGGTCATTTTCATGGTGTCCAATATAATGTGTGGTTCCAGAAAATATCCATATCTACCCCATGGAGGGTTATTGCAAATTCTTTGGGGGGGGGGGGGGGTATGGTAATTGGAATATTTTCTGGAACAACACAATGTCATTTGTGGCTGAAGTGTTTCGATCAATATACTCAATGATGAATGGAAAAAATGCTGGAAATACTGGCAAAATAGTACTTTATAAAATAGTACTGTTCAGCGTCAGCTATGCTGTCACATTGGTTACAGAATACTAAACAGTGGTGGATGACTAGGCATGGCTTCCCCCTTTTCTTGGCCCACATTTTTTTTTTCAGTCTAACATGTTAAAGGCCCACTATCACCCATTCGGCTTTGCGGTCGTTTGTTTTTGTTTTCAAATGACGAGCGTGCTTGTGATTGGCTCTTTCAGGAATTTCTGACTGCGTTAAATTCGCAATACATTTTGGGTGATAGTGGGCCTTTAACTCCTGACTTGTACCCTCCCTCCTACCCCCCCCCCCCCCCCACCCTGTGTCAGCTATATGATGTGCATCATTGGTACAGAATACTAATCAGTGGTGGATCTAGGCGTGGCTTCCCCCTTTTCTTGGCCCCCATTTTTTTTTTCAGTCTAACATTTTTACTCTTGACTTCCACCCCCCTTCGTCCCCACCTCTGTCAGCTATGTCAGCTTATGATGCTGTAACATTGGTACAGAATACTAATCAGTGGTGGATCTAGGCGTGGCTTCCCCCTTTTCTTGGCCCCCATTTTTTTTTTCAGTCTAACATTTTTACTCTGGACTTCCACCCCCCCCCCCCCCCCTTTGTCCCCACCTCTGTCAGCTATGTCAGGTTATGATGCTGTAACATTGGTACAGAATACTAATCAGTGGTGGATCTAGGCGTGGCTTTCCCCTTTTCTTGGCCCCCATCTTTTTTCAGTCTAACATTTTTACTCTGGACTTCCACCCTCCCCCCTTCGCCCCCACCTCTGTCAGCTATGTCAGCTTATGATGCTGTAACATTGGTACAGAATACTAATCAGTGGTGGATCTAGGCGTGGCTTTCCCCTTTTCTTAGCCCCCATCTTTTTGCAGTCTAACATTTTTACTCTGGACTTCCACCCTCCCCCCTTCGCCCCCACCTCTGTCAGCTATGTCAGGTTATGATGCTGTAACATTGGTACAGAATACTAATCAGTGGTGGATCTAGGCATGGCTTCCCCCTTTTCTTGGCCCCCATCTTTTTTTCAGTCTAACATTTTTACCCTGGAATCCCACCCTCCCCCCTCCCCCCCCCCCCCTCCCTCCATCAGCTATGTCAGCCATGCCGTAACATTGGTAAAACAGAATACTTATCAGTGGTGGATCTAGGTGTGGCTTCCCCCTTTTCTTGGCACCCATTTTTTTTTTTCATTCTAACATTTTTACTCCATACTAAATCCCACCCCCCCTCTTCTTGGATCTACTGCCACTAATAGGCCACAACAGTTAGGGAATGTAATAACTTCTTTGCTATTGTTCTCTTAATGATGTTCTCGCCGATTGTTTGTGCACATCCTTCCTGCCTTATGCAATCCAAGCTGCAATGCCATATCCCATGTCATGTACAATAATCAAATTTTTCTGTTATAAAAATTACTCTAAAATGTATCAGAATAACGTTGACAGTGGTCATTTTTTATTTAAAATCGTAAGTTGTATCAAATCACTTTTCTAATATAGTGCGACCAAATACCATATAATATAGTACACTGTATTAATTTTATAAAGTTGAGTTTTCATTTGTAACATATTACAGGTTCTGCGCATTTCATATATTTTAAAACTGGGCGAGTTATTCTGACTTGTTGTTTGATATTTCTTTGTTTGTAAGGGTAATGGTAGGAGCACCACTTAGTAATGTAACTTCTGCATATGGCTCTGAAACATTGGTGAGTTATGGAGCAGCATACAAGTGTGAATATACTGGAAGTCAAAAGTGCGACATCATCAACATTGATAACATACGTAAGTCATAATTATTTTTTTTTCAAATATTTTAATCCTTGTTTTAAACTTTATATTTATTTACATTTATAATACACTTGCAGTGTAAGTGACTTAATACCTTTTGACTATACCTTCTGCTTAAAAAAATATTATTTTTTAGCTGTTGATAGGCGACGAGTCACTTTTAATAATGCACAAGACACCTGGCTGGACATGGAAGTGAAGAGTGGAATGTGGCTGGGAGGAACGGTTTATAGCACTGGCAAAAATGGCAAGGCATTGGTGCGGACAATATTGTAATGTTATCTGTTTATTATGATCATATTTCTGCCTTAAATTATGTGCCGGACACTCAGATTGAATACACCTGTTGATTATCATGACCATGATGATCAACGGCAGGGTCGGCAGTTGGCATTCGGCAGCCCCTTTCCCACAGGCGGCAGGCGGCAGGCGGCAGGGGGCAGGCGATAGCCCACAGCCCGCATCCCGCAGCCTGAAAGAGTGATAGTTTGGTGATAATACTCTTCGGGGGGGGGGGGGGGGGGGTCCAGTTGCACCAGTTGCATGTTTTTCCCGCGCTTGGCACCATGCAATGGGGGGGGGGGGAGGGTGGGGGGGGTCAACTCTTCACTCTTCCAAAATCAGTCACTCATGGCAGTTCAGTTACACAGGCATGAAAGTGTCTTCAACTACATAAAATAGCACTGCAGTCTGTTACTCATTATTACATTGAAATAGTCTGCTACTTTCTCAATTTTTTTTTTAAAGGATTCTGTTCTCAATTCTCTGCAGAGAGAAGGGGAGGGTTCCAGAACACATGGAACCCTCCCCTGGGTGTGCAATCTCTGCAGGCCTGGATGTTTGGGGTTGAGTTGCCTGTAAACAATGATTTAATCACAAAAAAAAAAAAACATGCTACCACAGATAGCCTTGTTATTGTTGTTAGCCCTTTCACTCTTTTTAAGAGTCAATTATTGAGATTGACATGTAGTGTAGTTCTAACTTTTGAGTCTGTCGACGAAATCCTATGGTGTGACCATTCAAATGAAACCTCTTCAGCAGTACTTTTGCATGGTACCATTTGTTCTAACTTTTGAGTCTGTCTACGAAATCCTATGGTGTGACCATTCAAATGAAACCTCTTCAGCAGTACTTTTGCATGGTACCATTTGTTCTAACTTTTGAGTCTGTCGACGAAATCCTATGGTGTGACCATTCAAATGAAACCTCTTCAGCAGTACTTTTGCATGGTACCATTTGTTCTAACTTTTGAGTCTGTCGACAAAATCCTATGGTGTGACCATTCAAATGAAACCTCTTCAGCAGTACTTTTGCATGGTACCATTTATTTTTCAATATTTTACAAAATCAAATTGAGGAATTTTCTTGAATTTTGATTTTTGGCACTCTTGGGAGTGAAAGGATTAATAATATTATGCATAAGGTACTTCTATCTGTTTGGTTTTCAGGCTTGTGCTCCCAGGTACATTTATCGAGGGTTTCCTGTGAACACTTCTTATGGTGACCTTCAATATAGCTGGCTGCTGGGGCGGTGTAATCTTCTTTATCAAGACCTTTCAGGGGTGACACAAAATGGTGTTCTCGATCCTTGTTCACCAGGTACTGAACTTTTATTGAGGAATCAATTTATTGTGTAAATTCAACTAAGAAAATTGACACTGAAAATAAACATACCAGTGATGTGTGGTTACAGAAAATTTTTTCCATACCTCCCCCATGGAAGGTTACTGGAAATTCCAAACCAAAAAAAAATCTTCTGTGTAAGGGGTATGGATATTTTCTATAACATACACAGTCTGATAATATGTTCCAGGGCATTGTGTGTTTACTGCTCAGGGTTTCACTAAGTTTTAGAGTAGACAGGAGGGGGGGGGGGGGGGTGGGGGCTGGGGGCAATTGCCCCCCCCCCCCCCCCTCCCCAGGAAAATTTAAAAATCTAGAGGCTCAGAATTGCCATTTCACGCATTTTTGGCAAGACATTTTTCAAAAAACCCTCAACTGAGGGATTACCAAAGTCACTACTAGCATATATGAGTATGAAACTAGCAGTAATCACAGATTATGGAGACGCGTTCGAAGGAATTTCCAGTGGAAATGAGCCCCTGAAAAAAACCAATAGGGGCGGCCATTTGGAAGACCGTCTACCAAAAAATCTCAAATTTTACTGCACATAAACCACAGGACAACCAACACGGAATTAGTATTGCGTTCTTCGAATGCGACAAGTTGTTGCATTCTTTGGTATCTGCATCGTTAATCCATTCATAACCATTGATTCAGGAAACCTGTTGAATCGTTTTAAAAGTACTGTAGCACATAATTTATATGACTTTGCCAGAAAAAAAAGTAACATGTCCAGTCATTAATGAAAAGGTTATTGGGATAGTGGTGGATGGTAATGTGCTCTTTATAATATTTTCTTCGAAAGCCGTGAAACACATTTGAACATTATTCCAAGATACAGTCAGTTTTCATGGTGCCAAATTCACTGTTATTGGAGTTCAACTGAAAAAGGAAATTCACTGTTCTGGACAAGAGAAGTGAACAAGAATAAGAAAAGCTGGGCAAGAGAACACAGGGAGCTGCAGTCACTGAGGTCAGGTTCATAACTTGTGTTATGCATCCATTTTTCAGAGCAAAAAGGCAACAATAATTATGGTTACTGTGCAGCAGGTTTGAGTGCTGAATACTCAGCTGATGGTTATGATGTGATGATGGGAGTGGTTGGAGCAAAAAGGTGGAAAGGTGAGGCTCTTTGTAATTTGTGGTTGATACCGTTCTGACCAGAAGAGTGGATGGGATTCCTTTAGATACACTCTTTTAAAGGGAACCTCCATTGTTATAACAAATAGACGTTA
Source organism: Cladopsammia gracilis (assembly GCA_022457155.1). Classification (NCBI taxonomy): domain Eukaryota; kingdom Metazoa; phylum Cnidaria; class Anthozoa; order Scleractinia; family Dendrophylliidae; genus Cladopsammia; species Cladopsammia gracilis. The sequence continues at coordinate 1,504,489 of JAJGOT010000098.1, read as the reverse complement.
AATTGTTGGAAATAAAGTCTAAATTAAAAATTAAAAAAAAAAAACATGTGCAAATATAATTTTAGTGTACAAAAAAATGGATACGAATATCGCCTGTTTTCGCTTTTCACTTTCCCGCGCGCCACCATTTTAAATATTTATGACGTGTTACGGTTGTCTAATAGGCCATTTGCACGATGATGTCATTTGACTACTACTACCAGAATAGGCCATTTGCACGATGACGTCATATGACTACAACTACCAGAATCCTTCAGTTTTTTGTTTTGTAGTGCAAATTAGGGCTATTGTTATTTAAACCGCACTGGGATTACAACATTTAAATAAGAAAGAAAAAACGAAATGAATTCTGGTAGTTGTAGTCAAATGACGTCATCGTGCAAATGGCCTATTCATTTCGTTGTTCCCTTCTTATTTAAATTTTGTAATCCCAGTGTGGTTTAAATAACAATAGCCCTAATTTGCACTACAAAACAAAAAACTGAAGGATTCTGGTAGTAGTAGTCAAATGACGTCATCGTGCTAATGGCCTATTGTTGCATACAAAAGTTAAGAACTTCGATTCTTAACAATAGCGGCAACCGTAACACGCCATAGATATTCAAAATGACGGCGCGCGGGAAATTTAAAAGCGAAAATATGCGATATTTATATCCATTTTATTTGTACACTAAAATTATATTTACACCTGTTTTTTAAATTTTAAATTTCGACTTTATTTCCAACAATTTAACGTCAATTTGTTCTGGCAATGGAGGTTCCCTTTAACTTCAAGGATGTATGTATCCTGGGCACCCTGTGTGCATCCACTTTTAACAACTTGAAGGGATATATGTACATGTACCTAGTTCCCCCATGGTTCGTACAATCTTGAAAAGGTATTGAATTTTAGCAGTCGTTTTGAAAAGTCCTTAATTTGGTTAAGGTCCTTGAAAAGTACTTGATTCTTTCTTTATTAGGTATTGCAAAGTCCTTGAAATTTAGGACTTTGTGTACGCCCTAAATTAAATGATTTGCTCCGAAAAAATTGGCCACCAGCGACTTTTAAAATCCGAAAATAACTAGCGAAAATGTCGGCATAATACGTGAATGCGTACATGAAGCAAAATTGTAATCTTTGCCTCAATTTCATGCACCAAGAGACAAAGAGTTTCGATTTCGTAAATAAAACGTAGTCCTTGAAAACTATTTTTTTGTCCTTGAAAAGTCCTTGAATTTTATTTGTCTGAAGTTGTACGAACCATGTTCCCCTGTGGAGAGAATTGATGTAATGGAATTTAGGATTAACACCAAAATTTTTAACTTGCTTAAGTTTTATCCACCAACCGTCAGATCAAATGCCTTGTGCACTATATGTGGAGGAAAAGTAAACAAGAAGTCGCACGCTTGAAACACCGCTTGCTACCGCACTGGAACCCGAGCCACAAACATGTACTAGGGCCTGGAAAATCAACAGATTTGGATTGTGTAAACATTTACGACGAATTTTTCGACTGATATCAGAAATCTGTGTTTGATAATACACAGTCTTGTTCTCTCTACGTTTCTCTGTATTTCACTGCGTTCGACGTAAGTCTTGTCTTCCTAACTTTTCTCAGTATGTTTGGTACGTTCGTGCGATATTAGCTTGTGTACGTTTCTCCGTACGTTAGTACGCCAGAAAGGAACCACTCTTTTCTTTTGTAACGGTCCTCCGTACGTTAGAATGTCATTAACTGTTAGTTTTATATCTTCTCGACGATTTTTAGTACGTTCATAAGGTGTTAGTCGGTCTTATCTTCTCGACGTTCCTTTTTACGTTAATCCGTTGGTCTATTGAGGCCTGCCGTTGGTAAATGGGTGTTTTTCAATTGTCTTTTCGACAATGCACGTTGTTCGACGTTTCTCCGTACGCTATTACGTTCTTTTGATCAGGCTTTAATCACTTATTGCAACCTTCAGATAGAACGGCCGGCCTATACCGTGTTGACCGCTTGATTGAATCATCATGACTACTTTTAAAACTACTTCTATGACTAGAAAGAAAATTATCTGTCATTTTATTGTGGGAGTTGGAGCTTTCGGGGTGACAAATTGCACAGTGCATTCGATCAGTGTAAATTTTTGATTTGGTAATAAATTATATAAGAGTTTATAAGAATGGTGTGAGTTATTGGTGCTCTGTGAATTTGTCTTTAGGTGGTTTAATGCTTCATACCTTTCAAAGAAAGACTGTTAAATCAGCATTAGATGAACTTAAGTTTGGAGACTACATGGGTAGGTCAATAATCGTTATACAATGACTGAAGATAGAACAGTTTTCAATTGAGTGTCGAAAGTAATTACGCAATTGCTTTGGTTTTTCATTGCTACGCCTTGTGATTGGCTAAAAATTCTCGTTGCACCTTCTCAACCAATCAGAAGTAAAACCAAAACCAATCGTGACTTGATCTTAACCGCGGTCAAACGAGAGAAATTTGCAAAAGTTAAGCAAAGTACTTAAAAGTTAAGGTTGTCATTTTCACTGTTTAAAGTTTAATCAGAAGCTTATCTGTTATGAGCTTCTGGTTTAATATATTGCCAATACACTGTTAATTTACCAAACGTTTTGAAAGTTTAACAAAAAAGTTCTAAGCGTTTAAAAACTGTGAACTGCAGAATTGTCAGCGCCATTTGCCAACATAATTTTGATCAGGCACAAAGCGGAGTTTTGGTCAGTTTCAAACGGAAAAATTAAAAGATAGTAATGTCAACTTATTTGTTTTTATTCATCCTTGCCCATATTTACATTTAATATTAAATAAAATCCCACTAAATAAAACGAAAAACGCCTCGCGGACGTTTGACCGCGGTGTAGACTTGCTCGCACGCGTTTTCTCGCGCTTGGCGCCGGCTACATGTATTTGCTTCGAGTTCTGATTGGTTCATTTGATTGTCTGCGACTGTTGTGATTGGCCAGAGCGATTACTATGGATTTGGTTTTACGACACTCAATTGAAAATCGCTGTAATACACGCGATCTAATTGGTCCATAGCTATTGACTATTATTCCAGTAAACCACATGGAAAATGTAGTTATTATATAAAAGCAATACACCACAGATTCCTATGGTTTATCAGTGTAATAAACCACTTAAAGGAGAGTTTCACGGTTCGGCGCATGTGCACAGATTAAAATGCTTTATTCGCTTTCTCTTGTTACCAACAGTTTATCAGTTAAAAAAAAACCACTCACGTTTACTTCAATAATTACATACTATAATTAGTCCAAACAAAGCGAAGGATGGCCAAAATTCACAGAAAATTTTAACGGATTATAGCGACAAAGTCAGCACTGAATAAAACCTTTGACCCGAAGCATTTATTCTACGCTCTGGTAGCTTTCATGGTGCACATGGGTATGTATAATCATCTATTCAATCAGCTGACTGACCGCGACATTTTCACGGGCAAATTTCCCGCCAGTCTTATTTACTCGCTTCCGATTGGACTAAACAATGAAATTAAATGGGTTACATCATAGCTTGCACATGCGCCGAACCGTGAAACCCTCCCTTTAAGATATCGGAATAACACTCGAAAATCTTGTAAATCACTGGCCTTTGACTTGTGACTTTTCTTGTATTCTTATCTCGCGTGGTTTATTGAGCCGATATAAGCCATATAAATGTGTGGTTTATTGGTTAATTAGACTAGCACAACAAAATTTAATATAGTCGAATCCCGCTTTACGGACGCCTCGTTATTACGGACAGTTTTTTTGGTTCCCGCCGAAAGCCCACACACGTTTCTCTAAAATTTGCCCGCTTTATACGGACACCCGTTAATACGGACAACGGACAGTTTTCCCCGTCCCGATTAAAACAATCTCCTACAAAGTTAACCTCCTTAATAAGGACAATTTGGCTAATTCTAAGCGATAAAATTGTTCTCAAATGCGCCAAGTCGGGCAGCTATATATGCTATCGGTTTTATGAAAGAAAATTAAGAACGTTTGTCTAATCGTAATTTTTTTAGTGTCTTAGTGCGATTACTGTATTTTTCGTTAAAAGCAATAAAACACTTAATTTACGTCATCCACGCGAACCCACTTAATACGGACATCCCCTTAATACGGACACCCACTTAATACGGACACCTACTTAATACGGACACCCACTTAATACGGACACCCCCTTAATACGGACAGTTTTCGTGGTCTCTTCGGTGTCCGTATTCACGAGGTTTGACTGTACAATCAAGCACTTCATGTATAATGAACATGAAGTCTACATTCAAATGCCAGCAAAGGTTTTTGAGAACAGAAAGAAAATTTGGCAAAGTTTGTTCACAATTCCTCTTGAACAGTATTTGTACTCTACAAGATTCTGATCTCAAGTTTTCCACTCAATGAAATTAGGGCATGGCTTTAATTATTTTTGGGGCCGTATCTACGCTCTTTGAGTGTCGTAAAACCAAGACCAAAACTAAAGTAATCATTCTGGCCAATCACAGCAGATGATGACTATACAATGAACCAATCAGAATTCAAAGCAAATACATGTAGCTGGCGCCAAGCGCGGGAAAACGCATGTGCCAAGCGCGGGAAAACGTGTGCAGGCAACTGAGCCACGACTGGTTTTAGTCTTACTTCTGTGAAAGTGGCGCGAAATGTTTTAGCCAATCACAAAGTTTATCAATGCGAAACCAAAGCTCTAAAGGCCCGTTTACACAGGCGGTTTTTTGTGCAATTTTTGTCGCGCGCAAGTTGTATCTTCAAATCGCATGTGTAAACGGGCGGCGATTTCAGTGCGATTTAGGCACGATGTCGCAGAGGTTTCGAACATGTTCGAAACCTGATGCAACTTGGCGGCGAATTTGGGGAAATCACAGCAACTCAAAGCAAATGTCGCACCCGAGTCGCACAGGAAATCGCCGCTAGTTTGCACATGCAACAAAAGTTTCATTGGAGAGCGCGACAAAAATCGCATCAAAAATCGCAGGTGTAAACGGGCCATAACAGTAATAGCTTATTTACCCCAATTTATTGAACGATTAATGACATTTAACTAATTTTCTTCACTGTTTTTGACTGTGTTTTAATGTATTTTTTGGATATAAATTCTTGTTTCTTGTTTTGTCATGTTATTCAGGTTATGCCGTGACCAGTGGATATTTTACCGATACTAAAATAACAGGTTTGCTTTAAACCATCAAACGGATTATCAAAAAAAAAACTTGCGTACCATCTGATTTGGTTTCACATGTAACTTATCTTCCTCCCCTTTATTTAAAGTTTGTATTTGATCCTTTTTAACGTCAATATACCTGGATTGTAACGAAAGTCAGGCTATCATTATTAGATAAAATTGGGCCTAGGTAAAGTGATTATTAGACCTAAGCTAGATTCGCGATAAGGTTAGATTTAGGGATAGGGTCACCCGTTATTTTATAGATGTATTGTTAAGAAAAGCACGTTTTATAATTAAATCTTTCTTGGGTTTGCCGGATCAACTCACTGGTCTAGTGGTGAAGAAGGGATGTTAGCACGCAAGAGGTTAAAAATTCGATAATTGGTGATCAATTTGGCAGCAATCGTTTACAAAATGGAAATTTGCGTCGCGAAAATTTGGTGTCATTTTAAAAAGCAATGAATGTTTTTGTATTTTTGAACAGAAACGGAAAAGTAATGGTCCATCTTTGTGATACCTTAAAGTGCCCATAACCTAATTTTTTTTTATTTTCGTATCTAAATCTACACGTCACGTAATGAACATCTGCGAAAATGTTTTTTTATTTTAGCAAAACGTGAATTTTTTATGAATATTTAAAATCTTCCAAATCCAATTTTTTTGTGGTATACCCGTCCCGCTGTTAAGAAGGCCAATGGGCTCACATGTTCCTTAATGTACGTCACAGTTCCTTTGTTTGAAGTCACAAGTTCCTTTGTTTGAAGTTATATGTTCCTTAATCTACGTCACAGATCCTTTGTTAACTGAGAGGGAACGAGAGGAGACTAATGCGAATGGTGGACCAAAATTGCGGCAAATTTCGAAGACTTTAAAAATCATAAAAAATTCTGCTGAAATCAAAAAAAATTTTCGCACATGTTCATTACGTGACGTGTAGATTTAGATACAGAAATAAAACCAAAACTGTCGATCAGTGTCTCTAGTCATAGACTGGCTGGGCTTCTGAATGAATTGCAACTTAAAGTTGGCCTTAATTTTTGTCAAGTTCTCACATTTTCCTGAGAAAATCACTTATGTCCAGAAATGCACGTAACTCGGACCTTGGGCACTTCATATTACACACAATTATTTGGAATTTCCATATGACTTCATGTTTGACAGAATTGCTTGTGTTTAGGTGAGAATTAGGTCTAGGGGACACTCCATGATGTCTATCATAAAGAGCATGAATCTCATTAGCATGCATTTCTGGACATACCTCGAGAAAATGCGGGGGGCTTTACCTTAATGTTGGGGGGCTTTACCTTAATGCCATTTTTTCGCCACTTTAACAATGGGTTTAATGGAAATATCTCGTTCACGTTTCAAGCAATCCAAAAACAACTAACTCATCTCATCTCATAAATCTAAAGAAGTGTTAGTGAATTTTTGGGTGATTTTTGGGTATATTTGGGAGGAAATAGTTTGTGAAAATTAGAGAAACACGAAATATTGAAGATTTAACGTAGTTTTAAAATTAGAATTTGAAGTTAAAAACTTGTAGATGGACGCCAAAAATAGTCCACTATCAACCTGAGGTGCTCTTTTGTGGGTATCAACTGTCTGTTGGTGTTTCATTTAAATTTAGGTAAAACCCCGCCTTAAATGCGCCTCTAGTGTACTCACAGTGTCTCTCTTTTTTTTTTCAGAGTTTGTAGGTGGGGCTCCCAGAGCTGATGGAATAAAAGGAAAGGTAAGCGAAAAAACGCCTTCGACGGGCGATATCACGGCTACTGCGAGGTTTTCACCGGTAAAAATCTCCGGGAGAAGCGCGAAAAAAAATCAGGCGATTAAAAAACAAAAACAAAAATTAAAGCTTTTATAATGAAACTTCCGATGCGTCGATTTTCGTCTGAAGATTTTTTTTTTGCCTGCCTGCGCCCGTTCACTTTACTTTCGCGCGCATTGTATGTAATCTGATATTTGGCAAGTATCCACGGTTTGTTTAATTAAATCAAGTGGTTTCCGACATTGTTTGTTTACTGTCTGGAATTTCGCTTCAAAAAAACTTTCTATTACAAATGTAAAACTTGGAGTCTGACCGTAATGCAATTAAAAATAACGGCAACGGCACTTTGGACTACATTCAAAAGACTCTCAAAAGGAACTAAAAATTGTTCTATATATTTACAGTGTTTTTTGATTGATAAAAGTAAATTTTTAGCGACCAAACACGTTCTCGGTGAATAAATTTCGACATCCTTACGCATTAGCATGAAAGTTGGAAGTTCGAAAGTACGAAAGATAAAAACAAGAAAACAATGGTTCACTGTCTTCATTCGTGCTATTAGGTTTGATGTAAACAGATGAAAGTTACAGTATTACGGATCTCCTAAACTGTAGTCGATTTTCCCGGGATGTTACTCAAACGAGGAACGAGAAACGGAGAACGGGGAACGGGAAACTTCAAAATGGTGGACGCGACGAGAAAGTGAACCACGAAAAATGCAAGATTTAAAAGAATCGTAACTGTGTTTATTTGTGCTTTGTACCTTCTGGCAAAGGAAGTATACCATTTTGCAGCGATGATTCGAAACGAATTAAATCGAGACCAATCAAACTCAAACCAGCAGTGAGTGATAATTATGAACCAACTTGGCAACAAGTTTGGCCCGACTTGGTCACCATTTTGGTGCAATGTGGTAACAATTTGACGCAATTTGGTCACGATTTTGACTCGACTTGCTCACAATTTTTGACCGAATTAGGCCCGGATCGCACTTGGAGCAATTTTGGACATTTTTTATCGTATTTCAATTTAAGAGCCTAACACGAAATTTAGAATAAGTTTTTTTGCATTCCTTCCAAGATTCCCGCCGTGATTCCCGCCGGGATCCCCGCGAAGATTCCCACCGGGATTCCGGCCGGATCTCCGCCCTGAAGTTTCCCGCCGGGATCCCCGCCAAGATTCCCGCCGGGATTCTCGCCAAGATCCCCGCCGGGATTCCCGCCAAGATCCCCGCCAAGATTCCCGCCGGGATCCCCGCCAAGATTCCCGCCGGGATCCCCGCCAAGATTCCCGCCAAGATTCCCGCCGGGATTCCCGCCGGGATCCCCGCCAAGATTCCCGCCGGGATCCCCGCCAAGATCCCCGCCAAGATTCCCGCCGGGATTCCCGCCGGGATTCCCGCCAAGATTCCCGCCGGGATTCCCGCCGGGAAACCCGCCAAGATTCCCGCCGGGATTCCCGCCAAGATTCCCGCCGGGATCCCCGCCAAGATTCCCGCCGGGATTCCCGCCAAGATCCCCGCCGGGATTCCCGCCAAGATTCCCGCCGGGATCCCCGCCAAGATTTCCCCCACGATTCCCGCCGGGATTCCCGCCGGGATTCCCGCCGGGATCCCCGCCAAGATTCCCGCCGGGATCCCCGCCGAGATTTTCGCCGGGATTCCCGCCAAGATTCCCGCCAAGATTCCCGCCAAGATTCCCGCCGGGATCCCCGTTAAGATTTCCGCCAAGATTCCCGCCGGGATTCCCGCCGGGATCCCCGCCAAGATTCCCGCCGGGATCCCCGCCGAGAGTCCCGCCGGGATCCCCGCCGAGATTCCCGCCGGGATTCCCGCCGAGATTCCCGCCAAGATCCCCGCCAAGATTCCCGCCGGGATCCCCGCCAAGATTCCCGCCAAGATTCCCGCCAAGATTCCTGCCAAGATTCCCGCCGGGATTCCCGCCAAGATTCCCGCCGGGATCCCCGCCAAGATTCCCGCCGGGATTCCCGCCAAGATGCCCGCCGGGATTCCCGCCAAGATTCCCGCCAAGATTCCTGCCAAGATTCCCGCCGGGATTCCCGCCAAGATTCCCGCCGGGATCCCCGCCAAGATTCCCGCCGGGATTCCCGCCAAGATTTCCGCCAAGATTCCCGCCGGGATTCCCGCCAAGATTCCCGCCAAGATTCCCGCCAAGATTCCCGCCGGGATCCCCGCCAAGATTCCCGCCGGGATCCCCGCCAAGAGTCCCGCCGGGATCCCCGCCGAGATTCCCGCCGGGATTCCCGCCGGGATTCCCGCCAAGATCCCCGCCAAGATTCCCGCCGGGATTCCCGCCAAGATTCCCGCCAAGATTCCCGCCAAGATTCCCGCCGGGATTCCCGCCGGGATTCCCGCCAAGATTCCCGCCGGGATTCCCGCCAAGATTCCCGCCGGGATCCCCGCCAAGATTCCCGCCGGGATTCCCGCCAAGATTCCCGCCGGGATTCCCGCCAAGATTCCCGCCGGGATTCCCCGCCAAGAGTCCCGCCGGGATCCCCGCCAAGATTCCCGCCGGGATTCCCGCCAAGATTCCCGCCGGGATTCCCGCCAAGATTCCCGCCGGGATTCCCCGCCAAGAGTCCCGCCGGGATCCCCGCCAAGATCCCCGCCAAGATTCCCGCCGGGATTCCCGCCGGGATTCCCGCCAAGATTCCCGCCGGGATTCCCGCCGGGAAACCCGCCAAGATTCCCGCCGGGATCCCCGCCAAGATTCCCGCCGGGATTCCCGCCAAGATTTTCGCCGGGATCCCCGCCAAGATTCCTAATCATTCAAAAAAATGAAGAAACATAACAATTAACTTCAAGGCTTCAAGGGCCAAAATTGTTACCAGCTTGGGCCAAAATAGTTACCAAGTCGGGCCAAAATAGTTACCAAGTCGGGCCAAAATTGTGACCAAGTCAATCCAAAATTGTGACCAAGTCGGACCAAAATTGTTACGAAGTCGGTCCAAAATTGTGACCAAGTCGGACCAAAATTGTTACGAAGTCGGTCCAAAATTGTGACCAAGTCGATCCAAAATTGTGACCAAGTCGGGCCAAAATTGTAACCAAGTCGAAACAAGATTGTGTCTAAGTCGGGCCAAAATTGTGACCAAGTCGGCCTAAATTGCGACCAAGTCGACCAAAATTGTGACTTAGTCGGGCCAAAATTGTTACCAAGTCGGGCCAAAATTGTGACTAAGGGACCGTTCATTTTTTATGAGGTAGGATGGGGGGGGGAGAGAGTGGCTGGTGGGATTTGAGGGGGGGGCATGCGAAAAAAAATGGCTTTAAAGGGGTGGCTGTCCCCAAAAAAATGAAGATAAAGAGGGGGGGGGGGGGTCGGGCAAAATTTTGGAGGTAAAAATTAGTACGGAATTTTAACAAATTGAAGAGAAAATCTCTTGCTTTATTCACAAAATATAAAAATATTTAATTGTAATCATGTTCATTGGCAGTTGAAAAAAGTAACAGTTAAAAATGATAGCGAGATAACAATATAAACGTACCTTTTTAAAAACCAGCCGTTTTTTTTTTTTTTTTTTGGGGGGGGGGTCATCTAAAAAAGTTACCCTTATGGGGGGTCTTTCAATTTCCAAATAATACTCCTTGAAATACAACCAGCCCCCCCCCCCCCCCCCCCCCCCCACCTCATAAAAAATGAAGGGTCCCTAAGGCCCTGTTTACATGAGGTAGGGTGCTCCTAGGGTGTAGGGCCAACTCTCTTTGTTTGAAAACCTCCAGGGAAAAGAAAACAAAGAGAGTTGGCCCTACACCCAAGGGTCACCCTACCTCATGTAAACAGGCCTTTAGTCGGACTAAAATTGTGACCAAGTCGGGCCAAAATTGTGACCAAGTCGGTCCAAAATTAAGACCAGCTCGGGCCAAAGTTGTGACCAAGTGGGACCAAAATTGTGTCCAGCTCGGACCAAAATTGTGACCAAGTCGGCCAAAATTGTGACCAAGTCGGCCAAAATTGTGACCAAGTCGGACCAAAATTGTGTCGAAGTCGGACTAAAAATGTGATTAAGTCGGTCCAAAATTGTGACCAAGTCGGACCAAAATTGTGACCAAGTCGGACCAAAATTGTGTCGAAGTCGGACCAACATTGTGACTTTGTCGGGCAATAATTGTCATCAAGTCGGGCAAACATTGTGACCAAATCGGCAAAAAATTGAATTCACAAAATGCTAATTAGACAACGTCAACCCGGGACTTGACAGCTTGAGGATAATTAATTTAATAAATACTAAAAAAACTGTGGAATCACTGGATAGTCAATTGATTCGTAAAAAAATATTCCTTGGAGGTGAAAACAAGTAGTTGTATAATAAATGATTCCCGGGTTGACTTCATCTAATTAGCATTTTGTAAATTCAAATCTCTATTACTTACTAACACGACGTTCAAAACAAGAAACATTTTACCATTCAACTATCCAATGTACATAGAGTTGATTAAAAAATATATTTTTTATGGGTAATAGGGACTTTAATTACCAGTCCCTTGAATATTTTATCATCAATCTGTCACTAAACATTATTCCTTTCGTTAATATAAAATATATGTTGTGGTGCAATTTTGTCCTTGGTACAAATTTTATTTTCCTTTGTTTTGGGGTATGGTTATGTCTGATAATGTATAATAATGAGTTTTAAACAAAGGAAAATAAAATTTGCACCAAGGATAAAATTGCACCACAACGAACAAATATGATGAACCTGTGTAAACCAGACGTTTTGTATCTTTAAGATCATTTCATCCGAAGATGATCTAAGTTTTTACACTTTCATCATATTTTTATCTATAGTTTTACCCTTTTTATGCGACAAAAATGAATTGTATAATTCCTTTCCTTTTCAGGTTATTATTTACCATTTTTATGAAGGCCATTTATCAGTGAAATCAACTTTACCTCGGCCAAAGAATTTACCAGTATGTTCATTTAACTGTTTGAATACCACTTTTAGCTAGTAGTTTTTTAGAGCTCTTGGTTGAGAGACGTTTTCTTTTGTCAAGCGTACGCGTGCACTGTGTGCAAGTCGGATGATGCTGTTATCAGAAACAGTGCTTTCGCTTGAAACTTGTACTTTTTAAAGAGTGTATCCCGTTTTCATAATCTTTATTTTTTAAGAAGAATTGAATCCTCAATATCCTTGGTAGTAACCCTTATCACTGCATCATATTTTCAGACTGGAACCTATTTTGGGAGCGTCATTTGTGCTGTGGACTTGGATAATAATCAGTAAGTTTTTTCAGCGCGCTTAAAAGGGATGGGGTTGATGATGGCTGTTCTATAAATCATCTTCTTAAGTCTGCACAGGTTTCATCGTAATCGTTCTTGATCGTCCCTTTCACTATAATCAATCGAGTGAAAAGTTATCAGGATACTTCACACGATTCCCGACTTTTCCCTTACTTTCTGTTAAAGAGCATGACGTGGTTTTTTCTCCAGGTTCTCAGACATTATTGTTGGTGCTCCGTACTTCACTCACGTAAAAGACGAGGGGCGAGTTTACATCTATTTGAATAACGGACAGGTTTGTTTTGCTTTTTAATCAGTACAGTTACACTCAGTCTCTCTGAACTGTGGCCAGTCTGTTAGGGGTAAGATTTCCGTATAACCTCATACAGTGCTGGAAGTAACAGTCGGTCATCGGACATTGTCCGACCAAAACCCGAAAATGTCCGACCAATTTTAATTATGCTCGGACATGCTTGAAAGTCTTGTAAATTCGTCGCATTTGAATCCAAAAACATTACAATAAGAATTTACGCTGTTTGTACCATTCATGTTGCCGTAAAAGGCTTTCTCGATTCGAGAAAATTCAGAAAAGGCCGTGTCCTTTGAAATCGCCCAACAATGCATTGCAAACTTTCTTATAGCACGTCGTGTATGCTTACGGATTGTGTCTCAGGAAAAATCCAAAAATCAAAAAAGGCCGTGTTCTTTGAAATCGCCCTACAATGCATTGCAAACTTTCTTATAGCACGTCGTGTATGCTTACGGATTGTATCTCAGGAAAAATCCAAAATGGCGGATGTCCGACCAATTTTGTAAAATGTCCGATCAAAAGGGAGGTTTGAAAGGACACTTGTCCTTCTAAGCAAGAAAAAATATTTCCAGCACTGCCAACATTAATTATGTATGTATGTGCTATTGTTTTGCTTTTGGAGTTCTATTGTTTTGGCTTTTGTTTCGATGTAAAGAACGTTATGCATAGCTAATGTATGGGGTTATACGGAAATCTTTTCATGTTAAGTACACGGACTATTCTCACTGGTGCCATCACGCACAAACACTCCCAAATCCGCTAGAATTCTATTGTTTCTACACCCGTGCATCCGTGAGCCAGTAGGGGGTGGTGTTATGCATATATTAGGTGGTTTTGCATAAATAGGCCGTCGTTATCCGGTTTATTCCTCTCTTCGTTTTAACGGCCGCCAGACGTCCGCTTGGCGTTTATTTCTTTTTCTAGTCATCGCTGCGCCTTCGTATTTCTAGTCTCTATGCCGGAGCAAGTTACTCAGAACCCTGTTGCGGGCGCTGTTGCTGCAGCCTCTGCAGTTCAAGTTAATCCTTTACAGGCGGCTTCAGCGGCCGAACAACCAGCACTACCGGTTCCCGGCTCTTCCTGCTCCTGTTGCTCGTAATGTTGCTCCGGACGCTGCTCCCACCGACGCTATTCCAGTTGTGGCTCCAGAGGTTGTTTTTTCTCTAGTTGTTTGTATTTCCCCGGTGTGGTTCGGTTTCCCCTTCCCGCTTTTGTGTCCTTCGGTGCGATGTTTAAATTTGTTAGTTTATTTTACAATTCATGGTTCTCTTAGTCGCCACATGCGCGGTATGTTTTCCGCTCCGCGTCTATGTTAGTTGGTTTTGGCTTTCTCATTCGGCGTGATCATTTTTCCGTCCGTGTGATTACAAAACTTTTTATCATCAGTCTGTGTGGCGATTTTTTCGGTCTGTGTGACCACAAAACCTTCAATTTTCAGTCTGTGTGATTATTTTTCAGTCTGTGTGACTATTATTCACTCTGTGTGACTACAAACTTTCAATTTTCAGTCTGTGTGACTATATTCAGTCTGTGTGACTACAAAACTTTTCATTTTCAGTCTGTGTGACTATTATTCAGTCTGTGTGACTACAAAACGTTCAATTTTCAGTCTGTGACTATTTTTCAGTCTGTGACTACAAACTTTCAATTTTCAGTCTGTGTGACTATTCTCACTGGTGCCATCACGCACAAACACTCCCAAATCCGCTAGAATTCTATTGTTTCTACACCCGTGCATCCGTGAGCCAGTAGGGGGTGGTGTTATGCATATATTAGGTGGTTTTGCATAAATAGGCCGTCGTTATCCGGTTTATTCCTCTCTTCGTTTTAACGGCCGCCAGACGTCCGCTTGGCGCCCCTCCCTCCTCCCCGCAGCGATGACTAGACGTGTTCTTTCATTTTTGAGCTCCCGCTCCCTTTCGCCTCCGGGCTCGCTTCTTCCCATAACTCATTCTAGCTTGGGGTGTTTGGGAGTGGGGGCTCCAGTGGGAATATATTACTACCTTTCCTGACCCGAGTGTGTTTGCCAAACGACAGGTTCCGCTGTTTGGCGTTCTACATGTATTCTTGATTATTTCTAACATTAATAAACCACTTTATATAAAAAAATATTACTGGCTGGATAAATGGTATGATATAGCATGACCTTTTGAAAACGTCAAGGTCTTTGAGGAATTCATTGATATGAAGAAGTGGCAATGCCCGTAATGCTGTAAACTTAAAAGTTTTGTTTTAAAATCGTACTTACAGCATTTTTTTTTTACGTTTTGCAAGGAAAATAATTATTTTAAACTCGATTTTGTTAGGCGTCTTTGTATATCAGTATACTTTTCTAACCCTAATTCAAATCTTTACATTTAAGTGATTCATCAATTGGATGTTCGGTTGTTTGATGTATATATATTTTAATAGTCGAATCCTGTCTTACTCTATACAGGGAGCCCTCAATATACAAGACAGCTTTCTTGAAGGAGATAGAAAAGTGAATGCTCATTTTGGTCATGCTATCGCTTCTGTTGGAGATCTGAATGCTGATGGTTACAATGGTAAATTTGTAAATTATCGTCTATTTACATCATATTTTTCCAAATCAGTCTGCAGTCGAAAATCTACTAAAAATCACCTCCTTTTAATAGGCACCTCACACAACGGCCATTTTTTTGTCATGAAAAGCAATCCACCCAGTCGAAATCTTATTTAAATCGTAATGGTCACCTAGAACATTATACCCGAAGGTAGCCTTTCAAAAGAGGCGCAACGTAAAAAATTAAATCGTCAGCAGCTGTTGCTTGAGCATCAACAACAGCAGGAACGACATCAGCAGCATATGCCAAGTAGTATAGCATCTACAACAGCAACAGTATCATCATCATCATCACCATCACCATCATCATCATCATCACCATCACCATCATCATCATCATCATCATCATCACCATCATCATCATCATCATCATCATTCATCATCATCATCATCATCATCATCAGGAGCAGCAGCAGCAATAGCAGAACTCTCAACATTAGCAGTAGCATCAGTAGCACCATCATCATCATTGTGATCATAATTATCAGCCGTGACATAGCAGCAGAAGAAGCGTCGGCGGTAGCATCAGCAACAGCTAAGCAGCTTCAGCAACAAAAGCATGAGGATCATCATCATCATCATCATCATCATCATCGTCATCATCATAGCGTCAGAAACGGACGCATCACCAGTATCAACAGCCTTAGCTTCAGAATCAGTATCAACAACTTCAGAATCAGCAACATTACCAACAGTAATGTAAATCAGCTTTTTTTTCCAACAGGAGCAGCAACAGCATAATTATTATCGTGAGCATCATCATTGACAACAGTAGCATTCGCAATAGCATGAGCATCACCAGCGTCATCAACACAAGTTTGGTCAAGTGTAGCAGTTAGTAAACTGGACCCGGTTGTTCATAAGATGGATAGAGTGATTTTACTTCAACTGTGAAACAGAAACTATTAGTTAGTGTCTAAAACTATCTATCACTATCTATTACACTAGCGCTAGACCTTGATAGAGTGATTACAGTTAACCCGTGAAACACAATCTAACAATTAGTGTGTGATAGTCCAAATTAAACAAAAGAAAACAATGGAATTATTGTCTAATAGTGCGTACTATTCTACTAACTATTTCACGGATTAACTGTAGTCTAATCGCTCTAATATTTGAGGATAATAGAAACTCATACGAAGTACTACGGCGTAAAATCCTACTATCTATTTCACAGTTGAAGTAAAACCACTCTAGCGCTATCCACCGGATAAATCACAATCCAGCAGATAACACAAAAGATTTTGTTAAGTCTTCTCCACTGGCACCCTGGATCCAGAGGTCCGTTCTCTGAATATCATGAGTAAAATTAACCGCATAAACGGTTAGAAGAAGCCGCGAGACGGACCTCTGGTCACTCGAATATACAACCTCATTTCCATGCGAGGATCTAGTTCAGAATCTGAACTAGGTCGCTGATTGGTTACTCCTACTTGTTTCCAGACTCTACCGGGAGTTAATGATGCAACAGCAACTTCGATTGGCTGGACCAAAACAATTCGCCACGGGCGCGTGAAAAACCGGTTTCCCAAAGTGAAGCCACACAAACAACAATGACGGACGTAGATAGAGATTGCGGCTTTTTGCGATCTTTAAAAAACGCTGTGGATTACTCTGTAGTCTCCAAATTTTCAAATATCAGAGAACTCAAGCCAGTTCAGAAAGAAGCGCTGTTGAAATCTATTCAGCGCAAGGATGTCTTGAAAAGAGGTGTTGACAGGCCAGACACGACTTATTAATTCGTGTTATCGTGGAGTGACCTTTAGAGTTTTGTTTGAACGAGGAAAATTGTTATCTCTATTTTATTTTTATCTCTAGCACGGTGGCGTGCTTTGGAGCTGCAGGTATTCTCGCTGAACGATTTCGCTGAACACCGGTAGGTGACAGGAAGAGAAATAAGTGTACTGGATTAATTGCGTGCGGATATCAAGGATTCTTTGTTTGTTAAATCTCTCGCCTTTCCAGAAAGTTTACTTCTTTGTCTGAGATTAATGTTTGTTTGCAAGGACAATAAAATCTTCTGTCTCCACTTTTTCTCAACACTCTACAGTGAAAAAATGTCATCGATGTATCTTTTCCACTGAGTGGATTTGATTTAATATTTCTGTCTCGACCGCGGAATATTGTCACCAGACTTAATGTAAACAAACAGGCACGCGTTGGTCCCCAAGGATTAAAACCGGTTTGGTGAGACATCCGATCCACAAATCGCATGGAAATGAGGTTGTGTACTCGAGTGCCCAGAGGTTTTTATTTTTTCTCGGCGCGTTGCGCCTCGTTGTCGCGGCTTCGCCGCTCAAACTCGCCGTTTTCACTAAAAAATAAAAACCTCTGGCACCCAGGGTACTCCACTGGATAAATCACTGAACAACCGGGGCCTGATGGTTAACCACTCACAAGTAGAAAAAAAAAGTAGCTGATCTATTGTTTAATCTTCATGCTTATGTTATCTTCAACGACAGATGTTGCTATTGGAGCTCCATTTGAAGGGGAAGATGGCAGTGGCGCTGTGTACATTTATTATGGCAACAACAAGGGAATAGAAGTGCGGTACAGACAGGTACAGTGTCCTGATATTTGTGATGTTGCATTAATTGTTTTATTACCAGGCTAAATCATGTGGAGGCAAGTCACGATTGGTTTACGTTTGCTTCTGATTGGTTGAGCACATGGCGCGAGATTTTTCAGCCAATCCCAGAGCTTAGCAAAGCAGAACGAAAACAAACACGAAATTACTTTCAGCACTCAATTGACTGAGCCTAACAGGGGACGCAAACCCCATCGACATTATAATAAGTTGTAAACCAAGATAGAGCTGATTTAAGGAAATTTGGATTTCAAGGCCACATACACACTTAACTTCTTTTCCCACCATTAGCCATTTCACACTAACTGAAAAATTTACAACAGGTATAGATGGTTTTCACTCACGTGACCTTCAGTCCTGTGGGACTCAAATGACAAAGGCCATGGCGGCCATGTTAGTGTACATAACAAAAGAAGTTCATTAAAATTCTTTTGTAGTTGTACACCAATATGGCCGCCGTGACGTAACGTGAAAACCATCTATAATAAAAGTCTACAATAAGTATAATAAATTACAATTTTGCATTAAAATAATATGGGTACTGGTTACCCGAAATAACCTTAGAGTTAAAAAATACCAGGCAGCCAGTTAATAGAAAATATTTCAAAGTTAGGAATGGAAAAGCTAACATTTGATTTAACTTCTCTCTTAGAAAATTTTAGGTTCAACAGTCCAATCAGGAATCAAATTGTTTGGATATTCTGTATCTGGAGGGGTGGATGTGGATCAAAACGGTTATCCTGGCAAGTGATATTTCTTACAAGGGCGTAGCTAGGATTTTTCAAAGGAGGGGGGAGGAGACATTTTGATGTGACAGATTTCTGTTCATGGTATGTGACGTTTCCACGGCAACTATATTTTAATGAGCAAGTTTACTCAAATTTTGGATATTTTGGATTTTCTGCTTAAATTAATTTTTAAAAAGAATTTTTTTACTTTCTTGCGGTAAATTTTACAATTTAAGATCATTTTAGCATTTCTCTTTTGATTTTAATTAATCTTGACTCAATTTTAGCGCTTTTGTAACAGAATAATATTCCAAGATGGCGGCCATTCGGCATAATGACATAATTCTCACGTCATATGACCTCATCCGTACCTTTTATATTCTCGAAGCAACGGAGGGAGGGGGGGGGGGGGGGGTTGAGGTCGATCTCAAAAAACATAAAAATGCTCGGTATGGATAGGGTTCAAGTAAATTTACGGTGATTTATTTTTTTTAACAATTATTTTTTTTATTGTCACAAATAGATATTGCTGTTGGCGCTTTTGGCTCTGAAAATGCTGTTATTTTGAGGTAAAGTTTTGTTAAGTGTAGGTAATTTGAACTCCTTTTGAGATGTGTTTCACAGGGCCCGCAGGAACACCTGGATAACGCTGCCAAAATAATCGTGGAGTATTTCATCATTTATCACGTGACAAACCACCCCTAGATGCTTGGAGCATTTCGGCAGCCTTTGTCCAGTGGATTAGATTTATAGGTTATTATGTTATTATTCGTGGCAGTGAAAACTATGAAGGATTTATTGAATGTTGATCCACGCAGTAATCGGAGTTGTTAAAAAATTCGAGAACGATTTTTGATCATGAATTGTAAAGGGAAACAAGAACAACAACTCTTCGAGTAGTGAAGTCGTGCTTTAAGAAGCTTTAAGGGTCTTGTAAGTGCCCCTAAGGTACGAGAATTAATTCAATATATTGTTATGATTTGTTTTACATGTACAGTCACTTTTCCGGTCACACTAGGTGATCCGTCACGCACGTTACTGCACTGTACGTCATTTGAAACCTGTAATCAGTCTTTCGCAATCACTCGTGCATGCAAGATCAACTTTCAACTTTAACTTTTATATTACTTCCATTTATCTGTTGCTCGAAAAGAAAGAAAACGAAATTGTTATCGAATGGAACTCTCGCCAAATCCGGCAATAATGTAAGTTCCTTTTACTTGATATGTTTCGTTTCGTCATTTTCTTTTTCCTTATGTTGTAAATAAATCCAATCATCCATGAGCTTGAAGTTGCTATATCAACTGATATGACGTCACTAACATTTTGCCGCAGTCTACAAACCACTTGAAAATCCGAACTTTTTTGCTTTTTGCTACCGAAATTATAATTCGTGCGCTTGGCTTGTAGCCAAGAACACGACTTACTAGATGCTGACAACTATTATTTTAACACCAACTACTTGTACTTATTCTTGTTTACTTTTCACTGATTCACTTTTTATTACTTTTTGTAATATTATACTATTCAGGTCACAAAATATTGTGAATGTAGAAGGTAAAATTACACTGAGCAAACAACAGATCACCTTGGAAGGCAATGATAGCTTGTGTGACTTAGAAGATGCTAAACACAAATGGTAAGTTGTCACGCAACAAATACGCGTGTCACGCAGTAAATAATGATGGTGTGTATCTCTATAGGGGAAGATGCTGATCATAATCGGTACGTTTTTTACTCAACAAATGAGGACAATATGCCAATAGCACCAGGTTTGAGTAGGTTTGGTAGTTTCTTAATCAATAAAAAATATTATAGTTATTTTTTGTCTACAGCGTGAACTTCACCCTTGCTTTCTACTACGATGATGTGATTTCAGCAACTGCTAGTAAAGGTTTGTCGGATTTTTTGGGTTAATTTCTACTCTCTGACTGTATATTTGGCATTAAGTATGGGTTTAATTTTAAACCTTTTTGGGGGGAGTAGTTTGCAGCACTATGCTTTCAGGTCACGCTTGAGGATCACCTCCACAGACTCAAAAATACGTAAGCAATAAACCACATGATCAATAAACTACGCGGGATGTTGGAAGTACACCAGGCGTTTATTTCACTGATAAACCATAAAGACGTATGGTCTATTGCTTTTATATAAGAACTACATTTTCCATGTGTTTTACCGGTATATAGTCAACAGCTGTTGATCAATCATAGCACGCGAATTATATTCAGTTATTGTATAAAACATAATAGACACGGAAGTAATCCTACCACAGGAAAGTAGTCCTCAACATACAGCTTTTTTTCTGAATGAACCTCCTTGTACAGAAAAAAAATAGACAGTACCACAGTTAAATACGTTTCGATAGGTTTCACTTGAATGGACACATATAATATTATATCTTCAGCTCCAAAGATGAAGCCAGAAACGTTACATGTAGGTGACTTGAGCGATTTGTTTCTAAGCTGGAAAGTGATTAAACTGTGTTTGAGAAAAAAGAAGACCAGCGATATGTTCTCATATTTTAGACTTAAATATAAAGTACACAGTGAATCTGGACAAAGGACACAACGCATTACGTCGAATGTTCTTCTGGGATGCATCGATCAAAAACAGAAAGTTCACCTTGGAAGATAACTACACCATTCCTAAAACGAAGACATATTACAGTTTGCAGCCCAAAACAGTGTATATTATGGTATGTCAATGTTCTGTTATCTCAACTATTCCAATAACTTTTCTCTCAGAGGAATGTGTGATACAGCTATTTAAAATAACGTTGTCGGATGAAAACTCAAAGCTGCAAGCCAAGATAGTTGGAAGCGGCGCAAAAGAAACGTTTTTCTCGCTCGTCGCATCGGTCTTTCGCGCCGTTTCTTTTCGTTTCGCCGCTCCCAACTATCTGCATGCCTTGAACATGTACAGGCGCCCGAATTACTCGTTCGGTCTTGACTTCTAGGCTTTGAGGTTTGAGCTGTCATCCGACAACGTTAATTGAAATAGCTGTATCAAACTTCATCAGGATTTCCAAACACCGAGAAGTGGGTCGAAAAAACGTGGCGCAGCCGGGTTTTTTTAAACGACTTCAAGGTGTTTGAACACCTGATGAAACACTCTTTGATTGTTAAACACAGCTTAAGGAATTAATAATATGGCTAGAATATATGCTAATTAACCTCGGGTTTCCGAACCGCCGTCATGCTTTTGATGTTCGAACTTGATGTATTATTAAAGGAGAGTATCACCCAAAATGCATTGCGCGCCCGATGCCCCTACGATTGAATTTAACGCAGTCAAAATTTCCCGAAAGTGCCAATCACGAGCGAGCTCGTCATTTAAAAACAAAAACAAACGACCGCAAATTAAAGCCGAATGGGTGATACTGGGCCTTTAATGAGTTCGAAAAGAACTCATAGCTATATATATAACTTGAACACATTCAACTGTCCACTAACAACTGGATTTGCTTTGCTGTTATTCATATCTGGAAACTCTTACAACTCATGCATACTTGGATTTAAAAACAAACAAAAAGACTATAGATAGTTTGTTCCGGTTATGTTCGTCCGGGTGAGAGTAGTGGATTTTGACAGAGTAATATATGCAGTATGCCCATTCCATGTTTTCACTCGAATGTCGTATGCCCAAAACCAAAGTAAAAGTAATCAATCTGACCAATCACAGCAAAGAAGACAATCCAGTGAACCAATCAGAACTCGAAACAAATACATGTAGTCGGCGCCAAGCGCGGGAAAACGATTGGTTTTGGTTTTACTTCTGATTGGTTGAAAGTGACGCGAGATATTTTTATCCAATCACAAAACGTAGCAATGGAAGTGTCGTAAAACCAAAACCAAAGTAATTACTCTGACCAATCACAGCAGTCGTAAACAATCCAATGAACCAATCAGAGCTCGAAGCAATTTCATGTCGGCGGCGCCAAGCGCGGGAAAACGCGTGCGAGCAAGTCACGATTGGTTTTGGTTTTACTTCTGATTGGTCGAGAAAGTGGCGCTAGATTTTTTAGCCAATCACAAAGCGTAGCAATGAAAAACCAAAGCAATTGTGTAATTACTTTTCACACTCAATTGAAAACTGCTCTAAGTAAGCAATTGTTAAGTTATTTTTGACACTCAATTCAATAATGCTTTTTGTGGACAACAAACCAATTTAAAACCTGATGTATTTGTGCACGAGAAACGTGCAAGTTTATTTATTTATTTATTACAATTTGATGGCAAATAATATAAATATACAACAATATTAATAACAACTGCCATAAGGATAACTTGTAAAGGAGTCTGAACCCCATGTAAAAACAAGTCACCTCCTGTATACAAAGTTGTAAAAATTATCATAATTACTAAAAATACGATTCGCTAATATTAAAAAATCGATTAATCACTATTAAATAAAAAATTCATAACCTTAAGTTTAAAAGTATTTACATCAGTAGCCATACGGGTCTCTTTTGGCAGCATATTCCAGCTGTCTACAATCCTATTAACGAGAGGGGTAATTACATTGGGACTGGTCCATTCATTAATTTGTTACATGTAGCATAACATTCTTTTAAATCTAATATCAACTCTAGGACGAATTTATCTTGGCCGTGGAAACCTACGTCCTGTAGAAACTTCCATGAACCGTCTCTATAGGTGGTTTTCACGTTACGTCACGGCGGCCATGTTGGCGCACACCTACAAAAGAATTTTAATGAACTTCTTTTGTTATGTGCACCAACATGGCCGCCATAGCCCTTGTCATTTGAGTTCCACAGGACTGAAGGTCACGTGAGTGAAAACCATCTATACAACAGTGAAACGGAAGGGAGCCATATCGATGCCCAAACATTTTTGTATTTAAAAATTCTGACTATTGTCAGACACAATTAATGAGATCAACTTTGTTTTGTCGTAGGATAAAGATGGTATTGGTGATGTTACCTCGCTTCTCACCTTTGATTTGACCGTCTCCCTACCTCCACCCCCTTGTGCTGATCTTTGTCCTGTTCTTAATAATTACCAACCGGACACCTTCCGAGCTCAGGTAAGCCGGCATGCAGTGACCATCACCAAATGTTTCCTTATAATATTGATGGT
The DNA here is from genome assembly GCA_022457155.1 of Cladopsammia gracilis. Taxonomy (NCBI): domain Eukaryota; kingdom Metazoa; phylum Cnidaria; class Anthozoa; order Scleractinia; family Dendrophylliidae; genus Cladopsammia; species Cladopsammia gracilis. The sequence goes on along the minus strand of JAJGOT010000098.1, from coordinate 1,481,017 downwards.
TAATCAATAAGAGAGGTTATGACAATTAAGGACATGATCACCTAAGATGAATTCTCTTGATATTTTAAAGGCTGGTTCTCATATAATCGTCCCGGTCGTCCGAGTCGTTTCAAAAGTTTTTTGCAAACGACTCAGACGATCGGGACGACTCAAGCGATTTGGGTTCTCATATGATCCTCCCTTTCGTCTCGAACGTCAATAGCGCAGTCGTAAACTGTGTCCGACAGCATGTTTTGGGCAATAATACTGCATTCTGGGGTAGGTTTGGGTCGCTTCGATCGCCTCAGTCGTCCCAGTCGCCTGAGAATAGTTCTCATATGATCGTCCCGGATTATTCACGATCGTCCCAGTCGTCCGGATAGAACACAGTTATATCCAAGCGACCGCGATCGTCTCAGTCGTCCGGGTCGTTTGCGATCGTCCCGGGTCGTCTCAAAAGCGTTCTCATATAATCGTCCGGTCGTTCGCGCACTTTTTGAAACGACTCGGACGACCGGGACGACCGGGACGATTATATGAGAACCAGCCTTAACAAAGTATCCCCAATACTTCTATAAAAATAAGGCTTGGCGAGAAGGGAGGGAAATGTGTATTTTGATATTGAGGATAAAGGCTTAATTACCAGAATGCCTATACAGATTCACTTGAAAATACAACAGTATTAACCTTTGCAGGGTCACCACAGTAGCTTGCACTAATTACTGTGGGTCTGTAACTGCATAACCCTCCCTTGCCCTTCCTCCTCACCCTTTTCGAATACTGAGTGGTTTCTTTAACGTCCCCCTACCTCACAATATTTTAGCATTAATTAACGAACGGCAGCATAGAAAGATACCTCTCAACAGGTTTTATTTCAGCCTTTCATCTACAGAATCAAAAATTAGAACCACCTTGTACAGCATAATAAACTGCACCACAGGAAAGTACTGCTCAGCAGCTTTCATTTGAATGGTCACACTTTAGGATTTCATCCACAGACTCAAAAGTTAGAAGCACCTTGTACAGCATAATAAACAGTACCACAGGAAAGTACTGCTCATAGCTTTCATTTGAATGGTCACACTTTAGGATTTCATCCACAGACTCAAAAGTTAGAAGCACCTTGTACAGCATAATAAACAGTACCACAGGAAAGTACTGTTCAGTAGCTTTCATTTGAATGCTCGCACTTTACGATTTCATCCACAGACTCAAACGTTAGAACCACCTTGTACAGCATCATAAACAGTACCACATGAAAGTACTGCCCAATAGCTTTCATTTGGAAGGTTACACTTTTGGATTTCATTCACAGACTCAAAAGTTAGAACCACCTTGTACAGCATAATAAACTGCAACACATTAAAGCACTGCTCAGCAGCTTTCATTTGAATGGTCACACTTTAGGATTCATCACAGACTCAAAAGTTAGAACCTCCTTGTGCAACATTATAAACAGCACCACCGGAAAGCACTGCTCAGCAGCTTTCATTTGAATGGTCACACTTTAGGATTTCATCCACAGACTCAAAAGCTAGAACCACCTTGTACAGCATAATAAACAGTACCACAGGAAAGTACTGTAAGTTATTTTGCTTAACTATTCTCAGTGGTAATTGTCTCTTCTCAGCTGGCTTTTGCGAAAAAATGCAGGAATCAAGTTGTTTGTGTTCCAGACTTGGCGCTTAGTGGCAGTTTGTTTTTTTCTCCTGGGTAAGTAATTATATATGAGTAGTTGCGATAATTTGGAATTCTATAAATCTCGAGTCACGCAGCACAAGTACAATACAATACAACACAACACAACAAAACACAGCACAGCACAGCACAGCACAGCACAGCACAGCACAGCACAGCACAGCACAGCACAGCACAGCACAGCACAGCACAGCACAGCACAGCACAGCACAGCACAGCACAGCACAGCACAGCACAGCACCGCACCGCACCGCACCGCACCGCACCGCACCGCACCGCACAGCACAGCACAGCACACAACACAGTGTAGCTGTCAATCAGTAAACCTAAAGATTAACTGGTATTAACTGGTGATCAGTATATCAGTATATATACAGTAGATAGTATCACTGGATCAGTATATATACTTTTTTACAGAAATATGAAAGAACTAAGAGTTGGCGTTGTTAAGGCTTTTACTGTGCAGCTTACAGTAGAAAATAAAGCCGAGGACTCTGCATACACATCCAAGATTAAACTGAGGCACCCGGATAATCTGGACTACATTGGACCTGATCAGGTAATCAGTACAAAAGAAAAGGGGATTGCGCGTACAACACAACACAACACAACACACAACACACTGTAGCTGTCAATCAGTAAACCTAAAGATTAACTGGTATAATCTGGTGATCAGTATATCAGTATGTATACATTAGATAGTATCAGTAGATCAGTATATATACTTTTTTACAGATTAATCAATACCATAGGAAATGGGATTGCGCGCAGGCGGGTACAGTTGGAATAGAACAGTTGTAAATTGAATGTCGTGAAACCAAAACCGAAGTAAAAAATCTGACCAATCACAACAGACGCAGACAATCCAATGAACCAATCAGAACTCATGGCCAATTCAATTCGTTTCGGAACACGTTGCGAAACAAGTTCTACAAAACATTTAAGAACTTGTAACAGCATGCAACGGGAAAAAAATCATTGCGGCACAAGTTGCAGCCGCAAGAACAGAACAGATAACAAGAAACCTCCTCTCCGAAAATAAGCCCACAACAATGTTTTTTTTTAACGAATAAAGCAGTTTTCAATTGAGTGTTGAGACCAAATCCAAAGTAATCACTCTGGCCAACTACAACATATGCAGATAATCCAATGAACCAATCAGAACTTGAAACAAATACAAGTTGCCGGCGCCAAGCGCGGGAAAACGCGTGAGAGCAAGCCACGATTGGTTTTGGTTTTACTTCTGATTGGTTGAGAAAATGGCGCGAGATTTTTTTTTTCAAAGCGTAGCAATGCAAAACCAAAGCAATTGCGAGATTACTTTCGACGCTCAATGATCAAACACGATCACCTCATTATTGCAGACACTTTTTTGGACCGCAGAAAAGCGGAGTCATGTTCTTATCTGAAAACCACGTTAATCTAAGCACCCCGGTAAAGGGAACCTTCATTGTTATAACAGACTGACGTTAAATTATTGGAAATACAGTCCAACTTTCAATTCTTTTGATAACAAAAGGGAAATAAAATTTTTATGACGTCGTATGGTTGCCGCTATTGTTAAGAATCGACCTTCTTTTGTATGCATCACTTGGCAACCACATGAGGTCATAAATATTCAAATTTTCAACATTGTTTGACATTTTGTTGTCCGGCAAATTTGCAACATGTTGAATGAAGATAATCAAAGGACTCTAAGAGCCGTCTCTTAAATACGAAAAAACTTATGTTGAAGTCCACAGATCGGTTTTAATTTTCCATACTGAGTTTGAAGTCAACGAATTGAAGAGTAAAACAGATCTAAAACGACCAAAACATCTTAACTTGTGAAACGAGACTGGATGTCTGGATGACGTAATTACACTGGGGAATCAAAATGGTTTACTACAACAATCATCTTTTAACACGTAATACACTGGGGAATTAAACAGTTTACAGATGATGGAACGAGTGAAAATTTGCATATCTGTCTCCGTATACTATATCTCGTTCAACGTTTCGCGTATTCACGAGATAAAAATGATTGGTGGGTAAGAAAACCTGTGTTTTTATGAGTGTTTACTACGAGGTCATTGCGAGTTGCACTGTAACCTTTCATATCGGATAGTTTGTGCTTATAATGGATAAGGTTGTTTTTAAACGTTTTATCATTATTGTATGTAGTAGTCCACGGCTCAATGGAAGAGCATTTTTAAATGAAAGCGATCCCGTGTTTTTTAAATAAAGATGATGATGATGATGGTGATGATGATGATGATGATGAAAATGAGTTTTATTTGATTGAAAGAAAGGTCGAGCACAAAGCCATGCTTTGATAATGAGGAACAAAGCAACTTGGACATGGCATGTTTGCCGTATTTAACCTATTTGTTTGTTTGTTTGTTTGTTTGTATTTTAGGATGTAGAGTGCGACAGGAGTGTCCCTGATAATGGCACCGTAACAGTCACCTGTGACGTAGGAAATCCACTACAGAACAAGTCTAGTGTAAGTCAACCATAAATATGTGATGATGTATCTTTCGTGAATCTCCCGTCGGTGGCTAGGATAACCACGGCAATCTGTGAGAACCTTTTTCCATGACTTTTGCACAGCACTGACTTGGGCGCGAGTCAGTTATGACATTCCTGTCCTGTTTGGTGCTCTGTTTTGGTCGCTTTCCGGCTTTTTCTCCGGGCACTGAGTGAACCTCAACCTGAACTGATGAACTTAGAAACTTCGTCCGGAACGTCGTTTAAACGACGAAGCTGACATTTTTAAGGCAAAAAGGTCCACTTTCGCGACACAGCCAAAAAAACCGTTCACCACGTTAGCAACAACGAGTTCAACTGAGTTCACGCAGACGCCATGCTATCTCACCTGATCCCTCTGTGGATGACGAGGTGGAATTGAAACCCTTGGTGTGAATGTTCAAATATGTGACAAAATTTGTCCTCAGAGCCACACCTAACTGCGTAGAACTGACTAGACACGTTTGTTTCATTTTATCATCCACTTTTAGACATCATTTGGAATCAAGTTTTCAACAGGCGCTATCAGGGAAAACTTCGTTCTGGAAGTTGAAGCTTTCAGGTGCTCATTTCACGTTCCATTTCATTTACTCTAGGAATCCCCGGAAAGTAATGATGAAGTTTGATTTTTGTAAACCTTTCCTCTCCCCCGAAAGTAGTGAACTCATACTTTGCGTGGTTTTTCTGTTTGACAATGTAAGTAGAACCAAATTAACAACAAACGATTACCCGTGACTGTTGTTAGCGATTGTAGGCATCCTGGGTAAAGATGTTTACAGGTTTACAGCTTTGCTGCAAATATTTTACCTTACTTATTAAAGAAGAATAGCGGTGAAGCCTATTAACGTTCATATTGGTATTCTGTATCGATGATACAATCCAGCTGTTCTGTATTAGGAAATAGGATTTACTAACCTTCATTAAATTTTCATTTCTTTTGTATTTTCCTTATGAATTATGAATTAATTTTGTAACTAATTATTAATAATGGCTATGGCTGAGTGGTGTGTTTTTAACCCGTGAATATGCGCATGCGTAATGAACGGGTTATCGGTAACGGAGATAGATATGCAAATGAGCACTCACTCGCTCACTTACTCGCTCACTCACTCACGTACTCACTCGCTCACTCACTCACGTACTCACTCGCTCACTCCTTTCATCAGCTGTAAACTTAGTAACGTAAGGCTTTGTTACGAATGCGTTTCGTAACAAGAACTGCGTGAATCCAGCGATAACAATAACTAATTTGTTGTAAATGAATTTAAACAACAATAAGCTTAAAAATGTTTCGCATTTGGAGTCTTTAATGCAACATTAAAATCGATCTAAAAGGATTTTTCAACCGAGACACGCGTTTTAATGCGTATCTACCTTGAAGTAATTTAAATTAAATTTATCCTGTTCTTAAGTCAGGGATCACGATGGCCGAGTGAATTAGCGCACGGAATGACAGCCGGAAGGCCGAGGTTCAATTCTCGCTCGGGATCTTCTTTTTTTTTCTTCTTTCTTCTTCGGACTGGACATTATAAAAGTGATGTGCTGTATTTTTCTTTTCGCGTTTGTCAAAAATCCTTACGTTTAATTTAAAAAAAAATATTTTGAACCGTGTCAATGTGAAAACATAAAAACATATTTTGAACCGTGTCAATGTGAAAACATAAGCTTACCGCAATATTGCGTTACGCGTTAGCATTTCTTATTCACGGGTTGGCACTTTGGAGCCTTTGATTAGCTCACTCTGTTACCATTCAACACTAGACAACGGTGTAGCGTGTCTGACTTGTTTAATTGTGGGTATTATTACAGGCAAAATCGAGGTTGCTAACAACCAATGGGATTTGAGAATTTTTGTTCATGAAGCCGTTTTGAAAGAAAATATTGCACGAAATGCAGCGACAAACTGGAATTAAATTTACTTTACGTTTAAAGCTCAGTCTTCACAAATGGCCTTTAGCTGTTAGTGGAAGATTCCACATTCGCTTGAAGTTTGTTTGCAAAGATAGTTACCAACATTTTGGTGCCAACTGCGCATGCATCGCACATTTGACCGCTGCGAAAGCCAGGCGTGGTATTAACTTTTTTACTCTACTCTGTAGCCAAGATAAAGATGCTAATGATAAAGACAACAAGAAACAATTTTTCGTGACTGTGAAGTTTGAAGCGGATGTTGAAATCACAGGGTTTGTTTATATTTACAGTTTTTAGGAGTTATTATTTTTACTTATGTTGGTTTTTCAAGGTACATCCAACTCTCTCAAAGCGGACACCCCGTGAGGTTCACATGGTTTACTGGTCCCCACCAAATTTTACTTGTTTGCCAATTGCTAAACTACCCTTAACACTATTCAGACCAGAGAAGGAGTGATCACGCTGACTTCAAACGTATGTTGGTTTTTCAAGGTACATCCAACTCTCTCAAAGCGAACACCCCGTGAGGTCCACATGGTTTACTGGTCCCCACCAAATTTTACTTGTTTGTCCATAGTTAAACTACCCTTTTCAGACCAGAGAGGGAGTGCTCACGCTGACTTCAAACGGTTATAACGTTCGAGCGTTTAACTTATATTTTCGACAGACAGATTGATGTAACATATGATGCTACCATGGCAACCATATTTTGACAAGCACGCTTTCCCCACATTTTGAATGTTCTGCTTAAATTAACGTTTAAACGGAAACTAACTTTTTTGTCGTAAATGACACAAATTATATTCATTTTAGCATTTTTCTTTTGATTTTGACTCAATTTTGGCGGTCATTCGGAATAGACAATATTCGTATTCGCGGTATTGGACTGGAACTATTTTTAATGATATTCCCCCGCATTAGCCTCGACTGCACGCTAGTTTCAGTTCAATACCGAGAATACGAATATTGTCTATTATGACGCAATTTCCAAGTCATATTATGTCATCATGTCACGTGAGCTACCTTAATTTAGTTTGTTTCTTTATGAGGCGGACAGCTAGAGGTAAGGTTGTCCGCTTTAGAAAGAGTTTACATTATTTACTGATGTTATTTTGTGTAGCTCGTCAAAGCAGGACCGGGTGGTCTATTCAGGACGTGTGAGGGATGAGGAGGAAGTTAAAAAAGACTTGGAATCCATCGGACCGGAAGTGATCCAGACTCTATCTGTATGTGTAGAAAAGATGAAGTACTGGGGCCGAACAAACAAATATTGTGGTTCCGTTTACACTATTTTCTCTATCCATACCTGTATCTTTTTAAGTTTAAAATTATGATCATTGACTGATTGATTGATTGATTAAGTGATTGATTGATTGATTGATTGATTGATTAAGTGACTGATAAATTGATTGACTGATTAAGTGATTGATGAATTGATAATTTGATTGATTGACTGATTTTTAAAGTACAAGAATTTGGTTTTATCGACTGAGTCGATAAGGTAAATTAGCCACCGTTAAAAGATTCGAGAAAGCTGACGTTTCGAGCGCTAGCTTTTCGTCGGATCGAAGGGCTAGCTCTCCAACGAAGGGTTAGCGCTCGAAATGTTAGCTTTCTCGAATCTTTTAACGGTGGCTAATTTACCTTATCGACTCAGTCGATAAAACCAAATTCTTGTGCTTCACCCCCCACCGACGCAGCACCACAGTTTCTCTAGTAACTAACCCCATTGATTTTTAAAGTAATTTGATTGATTAATTGATTTGACTATTTGGACAGGATAAAAATTCCTGAGTCAATTGGAATTATTTGATAAAGTAACAAACGAACGAACAAACGGACTAATGACTGATCGACTGACTGACAGTGTCTGTTTGTCTGACTGACTGATTGACTAAAGCTATAAATACATAGTTTTATAAATAACTTCCAGAGTAAAATCCTAAATCAAACAAAAGCTGCTTTTCGAGGATGTAGTTGAGAAATCTCAATACCATATGTTTCTGTTATTTGTAATATAATATTGTATCTCAGCCTTTAGAATTACGTTTTCTCAGGGAGGGTATGCATTTACCAAACTCTTAAATTAATTAATTAAGTCAATACACTTGTTATTCTTTTTACAAAAACTCTTTAAAGAGGAAGCACTGTTTTCCGTCCGAGCCATCACATAAAAGCTCACACAATCGTGACTTGCTCGAGCTTTCTGCCGGTTGGCACTAGATTTCATAACACCACATACTAGGACGGAATTCACTTTTATATTAACACTTAGTTTTCACATTAACAGGTGCGTAATAAAGGTCCGAGTGATGTTGATGGATCAGTGGTGACTGTGAACTTTCCCAACTTGTTTTCATCGTCCAAACCTGAAAGCTACCTTCTGTATCTGCTACAAATTGAAGTGAGTAAACGATGCACTCTGAGTTCTTAGCACGAATACCGTTGAATGCCATATACATATGTAATAGACCATATTCGTATTCTGGAACTAGATTGCGGTCGAGGCTCATGCGGGGGAAAAGACTGCTCGCATGAGCCTCGACTGCAAGCTAGTTCCAGTTCAATACCAAGAAGACGAATATGATCTATCACTACTGTACATTACACTATAGTGTGTGTGCGGATGACGTCACAAAATTACCGACGGCCATTTTGGAGGACTGACGTAATCAAAATGGTGACTGAAACAACACAAATCGAGCCTCCTATGCTGTTAAATAATGGCTAACCCATCAAAGTGGTCCTCCAACATGGCGGACGGTAATTCAAGGGTCTCGTGAGCGCGCACATACTATAATTTATACTCACTTCAGTGCTTAATAATAATAATAACTTTATTCGCAAACCTTTGGCTAAAAAGAATTACGGTTGTGTTACAATTAAAATATATAAAAGTTACTAAATATTAACAATAAAGCTTTGGAAAAAGCACTATAAAAAATTAAAAATAAAGAATTAAGCCTGGCACCTCTATCGATGTGCTTGCGTGTAAAAAAAGACACACCTACTATACCGTACGTGAATTTTCGATATCATACAATAATATAGCATAACACTACTAAATATTTACTTACATTATACTACCGATACACTTCACTTATTTGGACTTAAACATTACTTACTTACGGTGTGCTTACGTACACTATACATCCAGTATCGTACGGTGTGCTTACGTACATTATACATCCAGTATCATACAATACAGTAAATATGTTCTGACAGTTTTGTTATTGATTAAGACAGTTTAATGATTAAATCAGTGTGAAATTTGTGGTTGCAGTTCTTTTTCGATCCATATAACCACTAGGTTCTTATGGCTTCTGTCTGCAGCTTGAGGGTGCTTCAGGAAGTTGTAACGCGAAGGTCAACCCGCTGGATATTAAGGTGAGAGTGAGGAGGGTTGTCCGATACTCTTTATGTACAGCATTGTATTGTATTATATGACCATAACAATAGTTTAACAATACACTCTAGAACGGCACAATACGGCACAATGTATTACAGTACAATGCTATGCATAAATTTGTCAGAGTATTTGGACAAGTTTGGCGTAACCCGGTTTTTGTAGCTTGCAGTGACTGAGAGTGTCACTACTTCTATGCTGAGCTATCGAAAGGACACCCATCTCCAGCATTATGTTTACCGAAAACCATTTATACATCTCTGTGAAGAGAGACAATGCGGAATAAGGTTCCCACCTAAGGAAACAACGCGGGGATAATGACTAGGGCTCAAACCACCGACCTTCAGGTTAAAAAAAGATCACTATATTCAGCACAGAAGTACCAGTTGAGGACACTGTTTTTACGTCCCCTACGGACGGAACTGCCATTTCTACGTAGTCATCCGAGCTACGTGAAGATCTACTTACCGTTTTTAGATGTCTTAGCAAAGGTAGCACCTTCGTCCTCAGTTATTTCAAAGGAAACCTCGGCTGAAAAACAGTTTTAGATCCAGAGCTCAAGTGTGTTAAGGCTTGACTCGACCAATAATTTGGTGGATTTTTATTTTAAGTAGAAGCATTTATCTAATCTTTATGAAACTTGGCAAGCGTTTTGTTATTCGCGTTTGCATCCATTTAATCAACTTTTTATTGTCAAGTTTGAGTCACGTGACTTGAATTTGCCTTATAACGGTTAAAATCTTTCAACAAAAATGGGGAATAGATAGTCACATTATATTAATCTTGTTTATTCCTCTTTCTATGACTCCTAGTAAGGGCTTAATAATGCCGCCTTTTAATCGTGTCCATGTGTCAACGGAAACCGCCAATTAAGGAAAACAGGTCACGTGACATTACAAAATGTCAAATATCTGACAAGACATATGACGGATACCGCCTTAAAAGGCTGAGTTATATTGGAAAGGACCTTTTGGACATTTTGAAGGCGAAAGTTTTCAAACTTTCCGATTGCAACCGTTCCCCATTTCAAGAAACATGTTTTGTGACGTCATCAATCAGGGAATATCACGTGTTGGTTGAGACCGAGGAAAGTTATTATATCAACTAATAATGGGGTTCTTTGAAATCTCTGCAGGGGGTCCTAGAGAGTGTTCGTAATGGTTATATTTAACTCATGCTGGGGTTTTAAGGCGGTATCTCCGTAACTGGTTACTGAAAGTGAAGTGTTCTTTTTTCAGTTTAAATTTCCCGCGCGCCGGCATGTTTTCTTTATGGTAATTTATGACGTCATTGCGTTGTCGCAGATGTCAATGTGGAGTTTACAGAAGAAGATTTCGCGGTAGAACCGTACAATATTCAGCCAAAAGTGCATTAAAAGCATATATATTTATAAATTTACATGATGTTGATTTAAACCGTCGTATTGAAAGCTCACGACAACAAACTGACGTCATAATTTCCCATCAAACTTTGCGAAAACAAACATGGCGGCGCGCGGGAAATTTGAAAGCAAAAATGCAGAAACAAAATGCCCAGTATTCAAGAGTTAAAGATTTGTAATCACCTTAAAATCCCGTAAACCAGTTTAACAATGGCACGAACTAATGATCTAGAAGAAATATTTTTTCTAACCGAGATTCCCTTTAAGACCCTGGGTGTTGGTCTGGTCGGGGATTGAATCCGCGACCTCCAGCTCAGCAGACCAACACTCTACAAACTGAGCTAACCCTGTGGCGGGAAACGCTATGCCACCGCGCCTTCACATTAACGGTACCTACATTTATTACCTAAAACAAACCTCGGCCTCGTGGTGAAATGATTTTATGTTATTTTCTTTCGTTGAATCAGGCATCCAATGACACTTCTCAACCAACCGAAACACAGTCTCGCAAACGACGCGACACTGAAGAAAACACGTTACTGGTGAGTACCGGCTGTCTGGGAGAGTTTGATAAACACGATTTGGAATTTGTGTTTCATGGGAACTATTTTCCCCAAATGCTTTAGGGAGGCGTGCCCTCAAATACCTCCAAAGGTTGAACAATCGGTGCTCAAATAATGCTTGACTTAATCTGCGAGTTGGGTCCTTTTTCAGAACGATTTTGATATATTTATTATTTTTTGTTTTGACGTCTCAATTAAAAACTTCAATGAAACCCTGTCTGGGTCTCAAATGACCAGGCCCTGTATTTCACTTCTTTTTCTGTAGTTCTTTTTTTTTTGTATTCCATTGCTCTTTTTTAATGTCATCGTTATTTATATGGTTGAGTTAACTATCATGGTACGGTTGTTAATAGGGTTGCCGCCAGGCGAGCTGCAAATCATTCCAGTGCAATCTGGGACTGTTAAAGATGGGCGATAAAGTGGAGATCAAGATGACATTTCTACTTTGGGAAAACACGCTGCTCAAGGTTTGATCATCACGTGGTTTCTCCCAAAAGTATCCTTACATTAATGATTAAACAGACAGTGATGAGAATAAAGAGGATAATCACTGAAAGGAAACTGTGCGAGACACTCTCGGCAGTGTGGTCTTAATGTGAGCAGGAATTTTTCTGTGGCACTGTTCATTGTGCTGCACAAGTTACTTTCCTGTGGTACTGTTTATTATGCTGTACAAGGTGGTTCTCACTTTTGAGTCTGGATGAAATCCTAAAGTGTGACCATTCAAATGAAAGCTATTGAGCAGTACTTTCCTGTGGTACTGTTTATTATGCTGTACAAGGTGGTTATAACTATTGAGTCTGTGGATGAATATCCTAAAGTGTGACCATTCAAATGAAAGCTATTGAGCAGTACTTTCTTGTGGTACTGTTTATTATGCTGTACAAGGTGGTTATAACTATTGAGTCTGTGGATGAAAATCCTAAAGTGTGACCATTCAAATGAAAGCTATTGAGCAGTACTTTCCTGTGCTGCTGTTTATTATGCTGTACAAGGTGGTTCTAACTTTTGAGTCTATGGATGAAAATCCTAAAGTGTGACCATTCAAATGAAAGCTATTGAGCAGTACTTTCCTTTGGTGCTGTTTATTATGTTGTACAAGGTGGTTCTAACTTTTGAGCCTGTAGGTAAAATCCTAAAGTGTGACCATTCAAATGAAAGCTATTGAGCAGTACTTTCCTGTGGTGCTGTTCATTATGCTGTACAAGGTGGTTCTAACTTTTGAGTCTGTGGATGAATTCCTGATGTGTATAGATATAATCCTAAAGTGTCGCCCTGGTTTCAAACGAAAGCTATTAAGCAGCACTTTCATGTGGTACTTTATATATTGTTCTACAAGATGGTTATTGCTTCTGACCTTTTGTGTGCGCATTTAAGTAAAAGCAACTGGGCAGCACTTTTCTGTGTTGCTGCTATTTTTTTACGTTTCGCAGGTGGGCATTTAAAAAAAAAGAAATTGCGGTCAAAAGTTGAATGTGGCGCTCTCTCTTCAGGAGACAAGGGCTTGATAAGGGCTTGATAGGTCTTGACAAGGGCTTGACAGGTGTTGACAAGGGCTTTACAAGGGCTTGACAAGGGCTTGTTTTTGTTTTTCACCAGGAGTTTGATCCTCCTAAAGCAATAGACCTCGAGACAAGTGCCAAGGTGAAAGTACCTGATGAATTCACACAGCCAGACGAAGATAACGACAAGACAACGGTGGGTTTAAATAAGAACAGTTAAAACATTTGTTGACAATCTTGAGGTTTCTTTCGTCTTAGAGGCGAATTTTTGGCAAGAGGCGCAGCCTTGAGAAAGAAGATAAATTGAGAGTCCACGTTTTACCACTGTTGCATGGTACCATTTGTTCTAACTTTTGAGTCTGTTGACGAAATCCTATGTGTGACCATTCAAATGAAACCTCTTCAGCAGTACGGTTGCATGATACCATTTGGTTTTTAATATTTTACAAAATGAAATTGGGATATTTCTTGAGTTTTGATTGTTTTCATTCTTGTGAGTTAAGGTTTAAACGTTTGCGAAAATTAATACACTCCGAGTCATTTAATCAGCAGTTGATGCGGTCCAAGTTCAAAGTGTGTGGCTAAAACACAAACGTGTTATCATTTATACGAAAGCTATTGAGTATTACTTTCCAGTGGAGCTAGTTGTTGTACAGTATATTGCAAAATGAAATTTGAGATTTTCCCCAATTTCGCATTTAGGCACGTATACGCGGTAGTTGAAGTAAACGGCGGGAAAATTAGTCAGGATCTGACTAGTTTTCATATTTTTCGTACTACCACTTTTTGCAGATTGTGACGACAGCCAATCCTGCACAGACAGAGGCGCAGAAGAAAAAGACACCTTGGTGGGTGATCCTCGTATCCGTACTCGCCGGAGTTGTACTGCTGGGAGGCGCGATAGCTATGTTATATAAGGTAAGCAGATTATGATTGAAATAAAAATGGTTTTCAGGTGGCTCAAAATAGTTTTTTTTTTTGGTTTCCCTATTATGTATATTTGGAGGCAAAACAATTAGAGTTATATTTTGTGAGTCGAGAGTCGAGGCGCGCGGAGATCCATCCGGATCCGGGACGGTAAAACTAAAAATCCTGGGTATCTTGTGGCCTCGTTTGAAGTATTGCGCGCAAAACTAGCCGGCTTGGAGACTGGAGCTCGGTCTCATAGTAAAATAAACTTCATTCATAAGTACTACTCAAATCTGGGATGGGTGACGACATCAATATGTAATTTTTCCTTAGAATTCGTGGGAAACGTTACAACTCTGGGAAACGTTTCGTCACCAATGTTAGATATTAATAGGCCACGATATTGAAGCATGGATAACCTTGAAAATGTTATTTTCTTGTGTTCTTGTCACTCGCAATTGACATACGTGAACTGTTTCATTCGTTGGCTGTCATATTTGTGGTTTTATTGGGTAACGGGGCGCCCGTGTCTCTTATGAGCACAATTGACTGTAAAGTGATCTGTAGGCTGCCCGTTATGAATGCATCATTGCTAATGTGAAGCCTCCACTTCATCACTAATACGTTGGAACATGCAGCGGAAACCTATTTGATTTCCGTTTAACCACCCAATGCAAGTTAAACGAACAAGGGGTCAACTAACCTGCGAGCAAGGTCTCGGGCTCTGGTTCGGAGTTTGGGGTTTGGGGGAGCGTCCTTTCCCTATCCCACCCCCTCCCCCTCCCCCCCACCCCCTCCCCCCTCCGCCAAATCCGAGCCCGAGAGCTTGCTTGCAGGCTATTTCAATGCAAATTTACATTGATGTAAGACTTCTTTTAACTAGGACTCAACGTCTATTAACGTAAAGTAATTTTATTGAAAAATCAATTTTTAAAAAAAATAATCTTTACTGCATTAAAATTTATATGACAATCTACTGATACCGTTACTGATGTAACAACTTACTAAAACATTTAACAGTTGAAGTGGCTTTGTGATGTGTTTTTTTTTTTATGTTTTGGGGGGTTTAAACAGTGCCAAGGTGAAGGAAAAAGCCGGCAAAACTCACTTATTCTACTTGCGTTCCTTTTGAACGTAATTTATTGTAAGCAGTGTTTGTAACAGCAATAAATGCATTAACAAATAGTAGTAATCTTGCCAAGGTGAAGGGAAAAGCTTTTAAAACAAGGCATTTTAACAGATATTCACAACTTCTGCTCTGCAAAGATCCATCGCTTCACTCGAATGTAGTGTCACCTTATGATTCCCAGTCACGGATTTCGTTACGCAGTCATGAATTCCCAAATAGGCCACTTCGAAAAATACCATAATACTCTTTAAAGTGCAGGTTTGGGTGGTGCTTGATGTAAGCCTGATTTTTCCAAATTTCTGCACGTGCTATTTTTCAACTCCTTGGCAATTTGCATACGGTGCACATTTGTATACGAACACACAATGCTACCTCCTAGCATTCCCACATGTACTCTGAATTCCATTGTGTCATTCTAACAAAGGAGACTTGAATAACTACACTCCTGCGAGGCTGAGCCTGCACATAAAAGATTATTATGGTATTTTTCGAGATGGGATATTCCCTCACGTAGTCACGAATTTCATACGCGCAGTCACGGATTCCTTCAGGCAGTCAGAAATTCCCATACCCAGGTACGGATGCCGTCACGCGTTCACGGACCCATACTTACGCACGGATTCCGTCTCGTAGTCTAGAATTCCCATACGCAGTCATAGATTCTCTCTCGCGTTTACGGATTCCATCATGCCGTTACAATTTGATACGCAGTCGTGGATGCTCTCACGCAGTCACAGATTCTCGAAATCTCTCACGCAGTCACAAATTTAATACGCAGTCACGGATTCCGTCAGGCAGTCACATATTCACAGATGTAGGCATGGATGCCGTCATGCAGTCACTGACTCCCATACGTAGGCATAGATGTCGTCACGCAGTCACTTGATTCCCATACGCAGGCATGGATGCCGTCACGCAGTCAATAATTCCCATACGTAGCACGGATGCCGTCACGCAGTCACTGATTCCCATACGCAGGCATGGATGCCGTCACGCAATCACACATTCCTTCACGCAGTCACGGGCTTCGACAATCCCGGCTTGTGATTGATTGTTGTTTTTTATCTTTAGCTTGGATTTTTCAATAAGATGCGAGCTGATATCTCGGGTCCGATGGAGGAAACTATACCTATGAATCCTCAATGACATCTGCTTGACACTGAAAACGGCAAGGAACAAATGTAACCATTTTCTTCGACTTTGTTTTGATTGTATTATCTACAAGGTATCAATACATGTACGGTTAGGATGTTCTTGTAAAGGTACAACAGAAAACCGCTAATGTAACCTACAATTGTATTGTAATTTTGAAATCAACTTGGACAAATGTAGAAGAGCATGACGTACCAAATCTGAAACCGCTGCGTTACATATAGCGAGAAAATTGTTGTGTGACGATGCAAAGAATGCTTTATAATAACTAGACTTAGTAACACAACACCTACATTTGTACCCAATACCCATCCAGGTAGCAAAGGTCAAATTACGCAATAACTCACATTGTGAGCTTGGACAGCCTGTGATTCACCATTTGATTGCCTTGTCTCTTTTGCATTGAAGGTTGGGTTTTTCAAACGCAAACGAATAAAGGACATCTCAGCGCCGGATGCCCCTGAAATGGCGGTCAAGTGATATGTGTAAATTATTCTGCAGGAATAAGGGATTACTCCCCAGTTATTTAAAATATGGAGAGCGCTTTTTAGTATATAGATCGTTTTCACCTGACCTAATCAGGTTATTCATACCACATAAGAAGTCTTTTGAATCTTTAAACTGAACAGAAACAATTACATTCAACTCTCTCTTAACCCTTTCACTCCCAAGAATGCCAAACAACAAAATTCAAGACAAATTCCAAATGTCATTTTGTAAAATATTGAGAAACAAATGGTACCATGCAAAAGTACTGCCGAAGAGGTTTCATTTGAATGGTCACACCATAGGATTTCATCAACAGACTCAAAAGTTAGAACAAATGGTACCATGCAAAAGTACTGCTGAAGAGGTTTCATTTGAATGGTCACACCTTGGGATTTCGTCCACAGACTCAAAAGTTAGAACAAATGATACCATGCAAAAGTACTGTTGAAGAGGTTTCATTTGAATGGTCACACCATAGGATTTCATCAACAGACTCAAAAGTTAGAACAAATGGTACCATGCAAAAGTACTGTTGAAGAGGTTTCATTTGAATGGTCACACCATAGGATTTCGTCCACAGACGAAAAAGTTAGAACTACACTACACGTCTCCATTATTGACTCTGGGAGTGAAACGGTTAAAGTGCACCTAACCCCCAATTTTTTTTGTTCGCTTAATCAACTCTATGTACGTTGAAAAGTTGAATAGTTAAATATTTCTTGTTTTTCACGTTGCGTTAGTGACTTATAGAGGTTTGCATTTACAAAATGTTAATAAGATGACGTCAAATCAAGACTCGTTTATTATACAACTACTTGTTTCCACCTCCAAGTAATATTTTTTTTTACAAATCAATTGACTATTAACAGTTTTTATTCAGTATTTCTTAAGTTGATTATCCTTAAGTTGTGAACTGCATATTGTAAATTGAAGTAGAAATAATGGTAAAGTCTTGATTTGACGTCTTCTAATTAGCATTTTGTAAATTCGAATCTCTAAAACTCACTAACGCGACGTCAAAAACAAGAAATATTTCGTCATTCGACTTTTCAACGTACATTGAGTTGATTAAAAGAAAAAAAATGGGGGTTAGGTGCACTTTAAAGGAGATGGTCGCTTAAGAGAAAAATCAATTTGAAACAGCCGGTATTTGACTGATAAACAAAACAGTTATTTACAAAGTGGTCGCTTACGGGAAGTGGTCGCTTATGAGAGAGTTGACTGCGTAAAGAAAATTTAGTTGTATTTCAAGAATTTCTTAAAATTGCAAATTCCCTACACGCATACAAAGTTCTCTAATAGACCAATCTCGATATATTAAAATTCATACTTGGCTCCGAGGCTTTGGGGAATAAAACAAAAGAAATCACACTGAGGTTCAGCGTTGAATTATTCATTTATTTTGTTTCATTCCCCCAAGCCTCGGAGCCAACTATAAATTTTATTTTTCACGAGGCGGTTTTTCTCGCTTAACATTCCTGTAGGTGATTTGTTTACTGACCGCGTTAAGCAGCTTAAAAAATTTATGCGTTTTCACGGACAGAACTTTATTCATTTTTCTTATACCATGCGCGATATATTTTCTTTTGTTAAAACAATAGAAAATTAGGACACAAAATAACGACAATACAATGCCCTTCTTTGTTGTCTGAACGCTGGCGAAATGTGATTGGCCGAAATTAATTGCCGATAAGCTTAAGCGACCTGGTTTGGTGGCTTAAATTTAATGAGAATTCTATTGTAGTTCCCCGACTCGCTTAACTTTAAGCGAGTTGGACAAGCAACTGTTTTCACGAGATTTCCGACTGTCACTCGCTCAGCGACTTGAAAAATCGCTCGTGAAAACACGGCCTAAATATATCGAAATTGGTCTATTGCCCACTCCAGAAACTATTGAAAATACCATAATACTCTTTAAAGTGCAGGTTTGGGTGGTGCTTGATGTAAGCCTCATTTTTCCAATTTCTTTTGTTTTCAGCATGAACTGCACGTTTTGTGCTTCAACTTCGTGGCAATTTGCATACGGTGCAACTTCGTATAAAAGAGTATTATAGTATTTTTCAGAGTGGCCAATTTTTCTAAATATTCTTTTCCCCACCACTCGGTTATTAAAGATCACTGGGCTTCCAAATTTTACCATTGTTTCATTTCTCCTTCTCGGGCGGAGAAGACCCTGGTCAAGACTGTCAATATACTCCAAAAATCCTGGCGTTTTTTGTCGCGTAAAATATAACGAAATGTCTTCGTTTTATTTGAACAACGGTTTTAGATTTTACCAGAAAACAAACATGGCTACCAATCACTGGAAATAACCTCTGAAAACACCATTTCATTGTGTCACGTGACAAAATACTCCACGATTCTTCGAGTATTTTGTCAGCCGTGTCCAGGCTCTTCTCCGCCCGACCCGCCATTTTGAATTGAACAAAGCGGAGAAGGCCATGGGGGCGAGTTTGCAAGAATTGGACTTTGTAAGTCATGACATATTTCCAAGGCTTATAATTACCTAAATTGTTATCCTGCGAGCAGGCTAACTTGTTTGGGGTATCGCGCGAGTATCTTGGCGGCAGAGCCGCCAGGGTGAGCTGGCGAAGCCGGCGAGAAGAATGGGGCGAGGAATTCGTAATTCGCAGCTTCGCCGCTCGCATAGCACTAGCACGCGAAACCCAAATAGTAGAACCTGCTCGCAGGCTACTAAATTGTCCGCATTAACGAGATTTTGTAAGACACTTTTTTATGATTTAGGTGCAATATAGGCTAAGGAAACACAATAATTGCTATTTTTTTGTAGGTAGTGACCATAACAATTTTTAAACATTGTTATATAAGCTAATAATATAATATCCCCTGTGCAAAGTTTATCAGAATTAAATTATTTTTATACTTGAAAATGTATTAGTTTTGGAATTTATTTTTTATAATAGTTTAGGTAGAAAATATTTTTTATATGAAGGAGTATTTTACTGCTTTTTGTAATAAATCCTACTCTGTATTTTACTGAATAAATAAAGTTTGTAAAACATGTGACTCGTGTCGTGTCATTTCTTTTGACAAAGTAAAACGCTTGTACATGTACTATTCTTATTATTTTAGGTTAGTTTTCCAAGTATGTCTTTTCGAGCAGCGTGAAATTTAAAAATTAGGCAACTTGCCTTTAGCTGTTTTGAACGAAAAATTGGCAGAAGTTCTCAATGAAATTAAACTTGACGCTCTTTTTTTCGAATTTAAGCCACAGCATTTCTACGCCAAAAACGCGATAACATTCGTACATTCGAGCACATTTTCACGAGAATCCGACCATACGAAAATTATGCAAGCGAGCACCTTCGAAATTTAGCTGGCAATTTGTGCAGACGCCAAATTTTGCAAGCAAGTAAGTAATGCTCCACATAAGAACGATAGCAAACTTCATTGTTCTGCGGCATTGGTTCTTTCTCACATAGAATATCTTTGATTTCAAGAATAGAGGAGGAGCTGATGGTTAATAATTATATTTCATTATACAAATAAAGAAAATCCATTTGCATCAAATAAATTTTAGGAAATGTTTGTGCTTAACCAATCAGAATAGCAGAAGACAATAGCTAATAATTTTGCTTCTTTGATGAAGTTCCCCAAATACAATATCTTTTAAAAATTGTATGTTGTGCGATTGGGTCTCAAATTACTTGAAATCTTAAAAAAAAAAAATAGACAAAATGCACCTTGAACGTTAACTTTTCGCGGTTTTTGAGTCTAGGCCAATGAGATCACTAGCTGTAACAATGAAAAAACTTGACATTCCATCTTGCATTGCTGTTCAGCGCTATCCTTCTTATGCGGATCATTACTTAAAAATTTCAATGTAGTATTCGATGCCCTTTTATATTTCACACCAAAATAGCATTTCAGTCCTGTGGCTAAACTCATTTCTTTTATACCTTATAGCGCCGAGGCGGCAAAACATGGGGACCTTTTTCAAACAAGTGGGCAAAACATACCCACATTTAGACCAAAAGAACGAAAAAATACAATCTTAAGGTGGATTTAAACGTGCGCATAAACAGTTGCCACTGACGCGTAAAATCTAATTACGTTGCGTACGTGCGTTTACGTTCGATTTTACGCTTGAAGCTCCTTGGGGCCTGGGTTTAAGAGAAATAGGGCGGGCAATTTTTAACTTGACCGCACAGCCAAGAAAGGAAAATGGCAGCGGCAATCAAGAAGCGTTTGATTCTTCTCCTCTACCCGCACCGAAGATGGAAGAGAAGGCAAAAAACTCAAACTCGGTTATTTGTTGGTGAGTATCACACCGCTTGTATAAGAGATGAAAGAAAATTATCCTGAATCCTTTTACAAGTACTTTAGAATGACCCCGAAAAGGTTCGACCGCCTTCTTTCACTCGTTAGCCCGATGCTGACGAAGAAATCGTTATATCGCGAGCCTATAAGTGCTGGTGAGCGTCTCGCTGTGACACTGCGCAACTTGGCCACGGGTGACTCTTAGCAGACCATATTGTTCAGTTTCCATCTTGGGCTTACAACCGTAAGCAACATTATTGCTGAAACATGTGATGCACTATGGTGTATGGTGCATAGTGCATGTGCATGGTGCATGTTATGCACTATGGTTTGCACTGCAAGACTACATTCAAAGTCCTTCCACACCCGAAGAGTGGAAAAAATGCAGGCGAATGCTGGAATGTTTGGAATTTCCAAATGTGCTGTGGGGCCACACATGTAGAAGAAAACACCTGGGGTCAATCCAATAAAACTTTTACAAGTGTAATTTACAAGTGTAGCCATTGTTTGAAAGGTTGAAAACAATAGCTACACTTGTAAATTACACTTGTAAAAGTTTTATTGAATTGACCCCCGGTCACGCAGTGTCCCCCAGGGGCTGGCTCGACGTCTTACAATTACAAAGGTAGATGTACTCCCACTTGCCTACGAAATAGGCAAAAGTTTTTTTCCTTGTTTGGAGAGGGTGGGAATGGAGGCATGCAGGTTTCAGATAGGGCACAAAATCAAATCAAATCAAATCGAATCAATTTATTTAAGTGTCAAAGTATTTAGCACGAGAGTGCTAATTATAGACACTTTCCAGATCTAATTGGAATTTGGAAGTTCCTTTTGAACGCCTATGTTTTATTCGTCGGTGTATAAATGTTTTAAATGGGAGCTGGTTTGCATGCTCCCCTATGTAACCCCTCGTTTCTGAATTGCGGACCTATGTTTTACTCCAAGCAACTGACAGCTCAGCAGTACGCAGCTCTTACAAGGTCTTCTCTGATTTGCTGAGAAAACAATAGAACAAACAACACAACAATGGCTAACAATAGACCCTAGACCTAAAAACAATAGAGCTGCATGATATACAGGTCCAATGAAATTAGAGGTTGTAAAGAGCTGCATGGTATCTGTCAGCTCGTGTGAGGCAAAGTTTTGCGGCGGAGCGGTAAGGGCGGAAATACATAGTTCTTTTTAGACAGCTTTTTGTTCTCTTCTGCCGTGTGCTTGTTCATTTTGTTTTACAATTCTTAATTGAACGTTTAACAGAAATGGTTGGTTTTGGTTTTACTTCAGATTGGTTGAGAAAGTAGCATTATTGTTTTAGCCAATCCCGAAGGGTAGCAATGCAAAGCCAAAGCAATTGCGGAATTACTTTCGATACTAAAGGCTGGTTTTCACTAGCGCATAAGCATAAGCACAAGCCAACATACGCAGACTCAGTAACGTGTTATTCATTAGTTCCAACTGTTTGAACAAAACAGAACAATAGGCACTAATGATCAACATGTTACTGAGTCTGCGTATGTTGGCTTGTGCTTATGCTTATGCGCTAGTGAAAACCAGCCTTAAGGGTCTCTTCATATGAGCCCGGTTGACCGGGATTTTACAGACAAATGCATCCAATACAAAAAAGGTACTGCACGTTCTGAGACAGATACATCCCTCAAATTTGATGAGTAAAATCTTCTTCCTAGTATAGTAAAAAAAAATCATAAATTTTGGAAAATTCAAATTTTACCTAATTATTTGACACTGGATTCCCATACAAACAGTGTATTTGGCGTCATGTTTACTCAGATTCAGCCCATGGTTCCCCCAACAAACACGAAGTCCTCTGTTTTTACCACTTTACAAAATTATATTAAAATCAATGGTTTTATTCTTATAATGCGTTAGTTTTCCCACACCCTATATTTTATTTAATTTTACAATCAGTTCCTCGATGCTTGTTTACTAACCTTTAAAATTTACTATACTTCTGAATCACTTTACTTTACTTTACATTGAATTTTAGTGTTTTATCTACAACAGTGGAATCGTTCAATACATTTCTACATACCTTTTCGTACGCCTTCTGTTGGCTAAAATCGTTGACTTTCAATTACGTTTTACTGTCTATTTCACTGGAATTTGAATATATATATGTACATGTAAATCATAATTTTCGGCCTCTATATCGGAATTTGCATGTTTTGTAAAGCTAAATTTCCATGTTAGAAGTGTTTTGTAAAGTGAAATTTTCATGAAATTTACAGTTTCGGACATTTTATTCAAATCTACTGTAAATAGAGATTTACAGGGTACCTTAAAACGTTTACATCAATGGAACTATTTTACATTTCTTTGTTAAGTTTCATGCCTTTTTTTGGGTGTTTAAAGTTCCTTGAATTGTTTCTGTTATTAATTATCAGTTATTATTGCATTTCCTCATTAGTTTTAATTTGTTTGGTTTTTGATTTATTGTTTATTTGTTTCTTCAACCATTAATTCCCAAGAGTGCCAACAATCAAAATCCAAGAAAAATCCCAGTTATCGTTTTGTAAAATATTGAAAAACAAATTAAACAGTACCACGCGAAAGTACTGCCAAAGATGTTTCCTTTGAATGGTCACACCATAGGATTTCGTTGACAGACTCAAATGTTAGAACTATACCTATTGCATGTCTTCATAATTAACTCTGGGAGGGAAAGAGTTAATGATTACTGACAGAACTAACAATTAAATTTGACATATAAACATACTAAACATGCAGTGGGATCATGCATTGTTTTTTTACATTGTTAAGTACTGGAGGTTTAACATTCTAACTTTAATATTATCTTCACAATTATTATCAGTGTGCAATAGTGTCTTTTTACAAATGTCACTAGGTACGAAAACACCTAAACGACGCTATTTTTCCTACCAGACTCGTCAAGTTAAGTCCTATCAATGGGCAGGATGTACGACTTGTGTCCGCTTTCGAAAAACAAACTTCCTCATTTCTTTTTGGCGCCAGCAGTAGATCAAAGGATTGAGAAGAGAATTTAATATGGCAAACGTTCGGACCCATGGTGGAGAAAAAACTGCTGGAACCTTCAATATGTAAGAAAGAAAGGTAAACCCCATGGGCGAAAAGCACAACACCAGAGCACCGACTACATACACAGTTGTTTTCAGTGCTTTGTTCTCTTTAGCGAATCTCTCCATTTCTTCTTGCGGCATCTGCTGAGTTTTGATCATCTTTTGATGGCGACGCGTTTCAAGATACAAAATCACATAAGAAGAGGCAACGAAAAGAATACCGAACAACAGAACGATGGCAAACAATAAGTCCGAAAACTTTACTGCGGGAGGGAATTTTATGCGTTTGAGTATCTCGGAGAAAATGGAAAAGATCCAACATGAGATCACCGCTACCTTAATTTTTCGCTTAGTAAGTATTTCTTCGTAATGCATAGTAAATTTGATCGCTATGAGCCTCTCGCAAGTAACTAACATCAGATGAAGGCACGAGCAACTTGACAGGATGCGCATAAGTGGGTTGATGCCAAAATTACGAAATGGGCCTGAACGAATTATTGTACCAAGCAACTCGCTTATTTTCCACACGATAAACGACGGCTGCGTTGTAAGACCAGTTAATGCGTCAGTTGCTGCTAAACAGGCCAGCAAGATGTTGGCGTTGGTCTGGAGTGTTGGTCTTCTTTTCACCGCCATTATCACCAACACGTTAAGCAGAACTGTGAAGGGACAAGTTATGCTGTTAATGATGATGGTAATGATATAACTAACCATCAGCGAGACATTTGCTTTCTCGTCTTCCACAGTGTTTTTGGTAATCGTGCTGCTAAAGTTTGTAAAATTTGAACTGGTGAGATTAGCCATGATGGGACGAATGAAATAGTTTGTCTCGGCGACGTTTATTTATTGCTCTGGTTGATGTTCGCATGCACATTAGTATGCAGAACTGTTTTTACGGCAATTAAATGTTTTTCAATTAATTTTAATTCTTCGTTTGAAAACTTGATCTGCAAAGACAGTAATTGTCAATCCTCAAAATGAAACTTTTATCCTTGCATTAACCGGCGTAAAATAAAAATAGCAATTTTATTATAAAGCGTGTTTACTTTCACATCGGTTAGCTGAAGCGGCCGAGATTCGAAACGGTTTAAGATCATCTTTCTAGGTTTTTTTTTTATTAAACTGATATTATATGTATCTAATTAAAAAAGGATTGGCTTCATGGCGGCAAAATGGAACGAGAATCGAGAAAATGTATTTCGCGAAATGTAATCACGAAAGTATGGAACAAGCGCGTTATAGATTTTTGTTTCTTTATGACGGCGCTGCCAAGCCAAGCATGTATTATTTAAAACGTAAAGTGATCATTTTAGTACAAGTAGAAAAAGGTGATAAAGATAGCGATGTTTTTCTTGAATCCATGAGAACTGCCATGTGTGGCGGCAAACTGTGATTGCATATCTCGCAAATGTAAAAACATTGACGGTCAATTTACATATTTGAAGCAAAAGAAAATTAACACAAAATGCTACTACTCTTGCTGTTTAGTAAAAATTGTTTTCTTTTGCGATAATTATTTCGTAAAATCCTTACAATTTTTTAATTTTCATTTCGGGACGTAACAGTTATGAGTTGCCTTTTAACTTCTGCATCTAAACAATGGTGGTCTTATAATAATAAGATCTTACAGAGATCGTTAAGATCTTACAGAGTTAATTCTGCCTTAATTCTCGTGTTCAGGCCATATTTATTTTAATATTTACTTACTCAGTTTAATTTTGCATGTTAACCACTGATACAGGTGGTCCTACAAAGAATTAACTACTTAATTAAAACTTCGATTTTCATTTTCCAGTTAATAAAGTATAAGGGTTTCATTTACCGAAGTTATAGTAGATGTCTTAAAGATCAAGCAAGCAAATTGCTGTATGGAAAAAATAATTATAATATAAAACTGAAAAACGTTTGCTGAAAAACATTGTTATCTTGTCACGACCATTATATCCTTATAATATTTACAGCCATGCTCCGTCAAGCGTGACCAATAATCTAGAGAATGAAATGAACATTTGAATATTTATTTGTAACGTCCGAGATTTGAATGAAACCTTGAAGATATCTGTGGAAAACACTTTGAAAGTCACGAATTAACGGAAAATAACTTCGCTGCACGCATTAAAAAACCTAATATTGTTCGGATATGTAACATTTCAAACAAAATGATATTTTGTTGCTCTTTGTTTCCGAATATGCGGTAATATTTTCACGGAAATTTCGAATCTCGGAATGAATTTTCAAAACCGACGCGTAATCTTGAAAACTCCATTCAATTTTCAAAACTACTGGTCACGCGTGACGGAGCATGGCTGTAAAAGGAACTCAAACCAAAAACTATGCATATTAAGTGTCATTTAGAATTAAGTTTTCCAAAGTAAATACCTCGTAGATGTGAAATCCTTGTTAAAATGTAAGTTTATTCAGACTTGTTTACAAGACACTTTTCGTTATTACTTTTAGATCAAAAGTTCCGATCGTTATTGCTTTTCGAAATTGGAAAAGAAAGCTGTTTAAACATTAGTCTCCTCAACTTTCCGTTCATAATCAACTCATTGTAAACATGACTTAAAATCAGGAAATTAGTAATAACAAGAGGCTCCTAGCAGCCTATACTCATGCGCATGCGTAAGTAGGCTGTACCACAATGAAGGGAATGATTCTTCTAAGACTTATATATACCAAACATGAACATTGCTAATGTAAGTAGGGTTGTAGGAGACGCTGTCGTGACACTTGAGTAACGCTCTTTTACCGGAAGTGAGAGTAGCCGGAAGTCACTAAACGGGAAGTGTAGTGGCAAAGCTATGAACCGGAAGTGTACAATTTAAAATATGCGTGCATAAATTTGCATGCAAAATCGTGACACAAAAAATAAAAATAACAAGAGGCTCCAAGCAGCCTTTACTCATGCGCATGCGTAAGAAAATTTTATGATATATCTTAAACATGATAAGAAGATGTCCGACATGGAAAAGAGTTTCTCCTTTCATTCAGTCATCGTTCCTGCAAACCACGTTGTTTACTATTGAATGTTGTGGACATGAAAGCTGTACCACAATGAAGCCAGTGATTGTTCTACGTCTTATATATACCTAACGTGAACATTAGTAATGTAGGTAGGGTTGTAGGAGATGCTGTCGTGACACTTCAGTAACGCTGTTTTACCGGAAGTGGGAGTAGCCGGAAGTCACTAAACAGGAAGTCTATGAACCGGAAGTGCCAATTTAAAATATGCGTGCATAAATTTGCATGCAAAATCGTGACACCAAAAAAAAAAATAATAATAATAATAAAAAAAAGAAAAACAGAGCCCATTTTATAACTCATGCCGCTACGCGCATGAGTAACAAGAAAAACGGAGCCGAAACCTTACCTCATGCCGCTACGCGCATGAGTAATAATAATAAAAATAACAAGAAAAACGGAGCCGAAACCTTACCTCATGCCGCTACGCGCATGAGTAATTACTTTAGTTCAGCGCAATATTCTGGAAGGACTTAGGTGTTTTCAGCTGCATTGAATATCCTTTCCAAGAGCTTATTTTTAATAATGGTCATCTTAGTTATTTACTCTGCTGTAAACTTAATTTTAGTTGAAAAGCTTGCCGAACTTTGTTTGAACTGTATTAGCATATCGGTAGCATATATAAGCAAGCTTGTACAGTGTACAACTTTGAATTACCTCAGAATTACCTCCGAATTGCTTCTGACATGTCCGAGTTACCCGTGAGTGTTTTAGTGTATACGTGTGAAGACCACGAATAAACCTCGAAGAGTTCCAGTTCTGTTCCACCGTTTTCTGCTTCGCTTACGGACGAGTTACAACGACCGCGTACCTCTGGCATTTTGTGACGAGTGCCACGCTGCTAAGTTGTGTGCTCACCGAGCTTTTCCCCCCGCCAAATATCACAGTTCAACCGACGTTCAATCGTTTTTCCAATCCAGCGCATCGACGCCTTTTTTAACAGGTTCTTCATACCAGCAATAATATATATAAATAGGCAGAGCCTAACAGCGTAGCACTACGAACAAGCTTAACTAAGGTGAAACTTAATTAAGGTGAAACGTCGGAAGCACAAGAATTAAGACTGGCGACCGGGCTATTTTTCAATTTTAGCAATTCTCAAAATACAGTATTACCCGACCTTTAGACCGTACAAAAGTTCACAAAAACAACTTTTTCTCCGTCTAGAATAACTATTACTGCGCCTTTCAATAACATGCGGAATTTGAAATTCAAATTTCCACCAACAGTTGCGTTTTACACTGCCGTCAATCATCTTAGCTTACCTCTCAGGAAACAGATCTTCACTTCAATGAGGTCAAAAGGTCACGTCCGTGCATTATGATCGGTAGATTTCGATCCATTTTGTTTGTTTCTTTTTTACATGGTCTGTTGGCTTTCGTATAATTATGATTGACGGCAGGGAATAACGCAACTGTTGGTGGAGATTTGAATTTTAAATTCCGAATGTTATTGAAAGGCGCAGTAAGACTATTTTCCGAATAAAATACAGTTGTTGCTTGTCAAAAAATGCCCGAGAAACTGATTTGGAAATCAAAATTTTAAAAATACACAAACATATTTGCATAAGGCGACGCGAGTATAAAATCTAAGTCTTGTTTTGTTTACATAAAATCGCTTTTCAATCTATGTAATGTATGAAAAACATAAAAATGGACAACACAATCTTCTTTCGAAAAATTTTATTCAAATCTCCATAAGTTTATGTTTAAAAGCAAAACGCGTACCATTTATATAGCGCATCGAGGCCGAGCCGTGTCTTCGATGAAATTCAAGAGATTAATACAATTGAATTTAACCTACACGTTTATAAACAATTCTTCAAAACTAACGGGAACACAAACAAAAAGTCAATCACAGATTGAAATCAAGATAAATTCCCATCGAAAAATGTAATTTGTTTTACCTTTAAGTCCCTCCGGCGACTACTGTACTTGGAAATTCTTTAAATCTCCGCTTTGGTGCTGAAATCCGTGAAACGAACCCCTCTCTTCGCATTGCTAAAAACGTGTATAGTTCCTCGAAGCAAGATTGTATCCCTGAAAGCTCTTCTTTTTCCACTAAAGCGGCTTCTGAGTATCCCTTAATTAGTATCCTGTCTTGAGTGGCAAACCGCAAAAAAAAAATGTTCGGTGATAACGACTTTCATTCTCCGCTAAAAACAGCAAAAATCCTGCAACGGATAGTGTTTACCGAGCTGACGGCTGTGTAGCTGTGCGAAAAACAAAGCCTCAAAGATCCCGGATGTTTTGTGGCGTCACACGCGCATGTTTTGCGACGTCATACGCGCCAGCGAGCTAGTCCAACGCGTACGGCGGGCGTTCGGCGAGCGTTCGGCGGGCACACAACGCGCCCGCGAAACATTCCGCTAGCCATGACCATGAAAAATGACGAGCATATAGGTTCTATGAGTATGGTGCTCCGCCGGGCCTTCGGCCCGCGGGCTCCGCTAAAAACTTGTTTATTCTTACATTAAGCCTGTAACATATTCTACTTGTGTCGTACACCTTTTGTTAGCGAAGGTCGTTTACTCTGTATTTTTACAATCAGATTGTAAGTGTCAATAATATCAGCGGAACTATTCTTAAATTACTTATAGTTTTAAGAGTTTCATGAATTTACACCAGTCAGTAGAATCTGATTCAAAGAAACGCCGGGTCCACTAGGCCAAGTTTGAAATAAACGCCGGAGGCGTTTAATTGAGAAAATACGGTACTTAACTCTGATAGCCAGATAAACTAAAGAAACAACAAGAAATATAAAATGAAATCGAGTACTTGTATGTGGAGCCACACAAAGAGACGCAAAGCGACGAGGAGACACATCAATTTGCCAAACATTTTTGACAGAAATTGTTGTCTCAGAACACTAGAAATGGAGTTTCAGAGCATCAAGATTTCAAAATTTTCTGGTGGGGCAATGCCCCCAGACCCCCCTAGCGGCTCGCGCCTTCGGCGCTCGACCACTCCATCTCAAGTCTCATTTCTCCCCATTTTTCATGCAAAGGTTGGACAGTCTGACATTCGTTATGAATCCGGTTTTACTCAGTAAAATTGTACAGACTTAAATCTACTCTCCAGCGTTTAATACCAAAAATGGATTTGGCCAATAATAAATAAACTTGGAGCTTGCACGCATTTATAAAGAAGATCTGAGAAAAAAAAAAACCTGCAGAGCTTGCACCTCCCCAAAAAAAAAAATCCTGCAGGAAACTCAGGCCGAAAAAACAATTCATACACTGAAAATTTTTTAACCCCCCTCCCAGGATTTCTAATGGTCCGTCCCTAATTGAACTCTTGAACGCACGTACAAAAGCATAACTCTTTAACGCACGTGCAAAAGTGACTGAGGCGAATGATGCTATTCCGGCTGTGTATTCCGTATATTTCTCCCTAAAAAAATGTGTACTGTTATATTTTGTACTATTATATTAGTCTAATCAGATTTGAAATGTTATTTAGTCAAAAATTGACAACTTTCAATGAGATTTGAAATTGAAACAAGGAGGAGAAACGCCAGATTTTAGATCAGTATATAAACTATAAACTGTGATTAAAATACTGCAATTAAATTGAAGCGGTGAAAAATGTCTCGGTCTCTCTTGATATTTCATCGATAACTAATATTAAAACACTCGCTAACTCGTGAGAGATGTTTTCAACACTCATGATAAAATTCGTATCCACGCGCGGGCATGTAATATCCTCTATATCATCATCATCATCATATCTCATCACGCCAGTAGGGCGCATAAGGCCGTCACGCTTTCTGACCAATGCTCTCTGTTTCGGGCCGCTGCTTTCGCCACATTCCAGCTTGTCCATCCCGCTCTCTCCCTCTCTTTTTCAACCGTCCTTCTCGATGTTGTCTTCGGTCTTCCCCCTTGCTCTCCGTCCCTCGGGTGCCCACCCCAATGCTGTAAAACAATCATTCTCGTCTTCTTTCCTTAGTACATGTCCTAGCCAATTCCACCTTCTCCGTCGTATCTCACAGCTGATGTTGTTGATGTCTGCCATCTCCACTACTCTGTTGTTAGATATTCTTTGCTGCCATCTGATCCTCAGAATCCTTCTCAGACATTGACATTGGAAACTGTCGAGTCTTCGTTCGTCGGCTTTTGTGATCTTCCAGGTTTCACAGCCATATAGCAGCACCGGTCGAACTAAGGTCTTGAATAGGCTTATCTTGGTTTTTCTTCCTATTCCTCTGGCTTTCCATACCTTCCCTAGCCTCTTAAATGCACCACGAGCCTTCTGTAGTCTGTTCTTGATATCTTTACTACCCCCACCCTCTTTGTCCACGGTAGCTCCCAAATATGAAAACTCCTCAACATCTTCAACTTCCTCGCCATTCACCGCGATACTCTCCTTGTTGTTAGCATATTCAGTCCTCAGTGTTTTGCAATTTCTTGCATTTAGCTTAAGGCCTACTCTAGCTGCTTCGTCTGTCAGTCTCCTAGTCTTCTCGTTCAAGTCATTAAACCTGGATGACAGCAAGGCGATATCGTCCGCGAAATCCAGGTCCTCCAATACTGTGGTGAAATTCCACCGTATCCCTCTTCTCTTGTCTGCTGTTGTCTTTCTCATGATCCAATCCAGAGCCAATAGGAACAAAAACCCCGACATCACACATACCTGTTTTACTCCGGACTTGATCTTGAACCAATCTGATGTTTCACTTTCATCAATAACTGTGCACTCGAAGTCCTCATATATGTCTGCAATCGCTCTCACCATTTTGCTTGGTATCCCATAACTCTTCATGATGTTCCATAAGCTTTCTCTGTGTACCGAATCGAATTTTTTAAGGCTTTCTCAAAGTCCACAAAGTGAATGTACAGACCCGCCCTCCATTCATTTGCCTGCTCTAAGATGTTCCTCAATATAAAGATCTGTTCAGTTGTGCATCTCTGCGCTCTAAACCCAACCTGTTCCTTTTGAAGCTTCTTGTCCACATCTTAATCCTCTCCAACATCATCCTACAGAATATCTTACTAATGACGGGTAGTAGGGTCACTCCTCTCCAATTGTTACAATCGCGTATATCACCTTTCTTAAATATCTTAACAATAAGTCCCTTCTTCCATACTTTCGGCCACCTCTCAGTTTCCCAAAGCCTGTTATAACATCTAGTTAGTCTACTTGCCGTACCTTCCAAGTCAGCTCTTAGTAGGTCTGGACCCACTCCATCTACTCCTGCTGCTTTGCCCGTCTTTGTGTTCTTCAGTGCGTTCTTAACTTCTTGGACTCTCCATCTTCCTAGGTCAATTTCCTCAATCTCGTCCGTTTCTTCTCTACTATATTCTTGCACCGGATTTGTTGGATCATCCCTATTTAATATCTCACAAAAGTGCTCTACCCGTCTCTGCAGTTTTTCTTGCGGTTCTGTCTTAAGTTCCCCTTGTTTGTTTTTCACACCTACTTCTTGCTTTTTCCGTTCCCCAACAATTGTTTTGGTTATGCTGTATAGCTCCCTACTTCTACCATTCTCGGCAGCCTTTTCTGCTGCTGCAGCCCTCTCTTCTAACCAATTCCTTTATCTTCTCTAGCACTCTGTTTCACTTCCTTGTCTTTCGCACTATACTCCTACCTCCATCTCTGCTTTCATCGTTCCGATCTAGCACCTTCCATTTTGAGTTTTACTTCTTTCCTCTCCTTGACTTTTTTCCATATTTTGTCTCCTATCCATGTCTTACTCTGCTTTTTTGTACTCCCGATAACTTTCTCTGCAGCATCTCTATACATCTCCAAGGTCTTTTCATGTTCTTCCTCCGGATCTTCTGTCTCCTATGGCTTCAAACCTATTTTTTACCTCAATGTTGTACCTCCTCCTGATCTCTTCGCTTTGCAGCTTGCGTACGTCAAACCTTACCCTTACCATCTTCCTCTTCTCAACTCGGGCTAACTTCAACGTTATTCTGGTTCTCAGAAGGTAGTGGTCCGAGTACACATCTGCACCCCTCATCACTCTTGTGTCCAAGACAGATGTTCTCATGCGTCCATTCACCATAATGTGGACAATCTGATTTACTGTCTTTTCCGAAATTTCAAATTTACCTTAAATCTGTTAAATCGGGCGCAGTCATCGATAAGTTCGAATGCGTGTTGCATTTCGCTACATACAAGTAACAACGGATGTTACGGGTCAACTCTTACTCAAGTGGTGAGGTCAGCGGACTTTCAAAATGGTCGCGTGACAGCACTGATAATCAGAAACATGAAAATAAATTTTCCAAGACCTGAAAATTTGTTTTAAGAACTTGTTATAGTACTAGGAATTTCAATGTGAAAGTGAGTGCTGGCGTTGGAACTAGAACAAATTATTGGTAATAAGATATGAACTGAAATTATATGGGCTATAACTTCACGAGAAATGAAAGTGCATAAGGAGTAGACAGCCTAGTCGTACGTCGCAGGTTCGACTCCCGACCGAGATCAAACTTTTTTTTCCTTTTTTTGTTTTTTTCCAAACAACCTTTACTTTTTTTTCTTTTTGTCGCTAAACAAGCCTGCAGGCCGCATTACCATCAAGCGTTTTAAAAATGTCAATCCCGTCGATGTAAACTCGCAACGTAAAGACCTTGGGGAGCCCACTGGGCATGAGAATACGATGATGATCCGATATGTTGTGCGATGTTTTCCAATGTTTCTTCTTCATCATCTTCGTGAATCTTCGGCGTTTACGGCGAACGACGATAAACTTCGACGATTGTCGTCATCTATCGGAAGTTATCGACTTTCTATTGATTAAAAACGTTGCATGCGTCTTTCCATGTCTTTGCATGCGTCTTTTCACATGAAAACAGATAGCGTAACTTAAAATCTTTGACTCCAAGAATTAACATTTTCTTTGTTATTACTACAAAATCTTCTTTTACACTCTGCTACGCATTCTCAAGAATGCACAATTGCATATTCTTGATTTTCACACGACGTCATAAAAATTAAAAAAAATATGAAGTATATTCCCTACGAAGCTGTTTCTAACATGGTATGTGGATACAAGTATTATTAATCTTTCACAAAAAGTTTCAAGTTTTAACGATGTTTTGCTTCCGATTTACAAAGGTTTTAAATGTGTCACGCAATTCGTCACGCTATTTCAGATAAGCCGTGAAAATAAACAAACTTGAATCAGCTGAAAGTTATTGTTTGCATTATAAGTGCTTATAAGACGCCTTAATGGAGCTTATAGCAAATACAATATTTTTTAATTTGATTTTTGGTGTAATTTAATTAAGACTTTGAATTTTTGGCTGCCATCTTTGTGCCCCTGAGTCGGGGCACAATGATGGCCGCTCCATACATTTCTTACTAAAAATGTCTAATACTCGTTCGCCTTTAACTCTTGAACGGGCCAAGATTTGTAGTTTTAAACTCTCTACAATTCCATAAACATTCTATAACATTTGTCTACTTCTCGACTCTTTCCATACCCGCGGCAGCAATTGTTTAGTGAAAAACTCAGGCAAAAATTATCTGCCAGTCATTACCCACAAATTATGCTTCCTGTAAACCACATACACTCCTGCAAGTGCCTATTTTTCAACTTTCTCACCAGTAACAGTAGCCACATGCACTCCTTGAGTGCCTATTTTTTTTTATATACATCCTTGCCCATATTTCCATTTAATATTCAAAAAAATCCCACTAAATAAAACGAAAAACGCCTCGGACGTTTGACCGCGGTGGAGACAATACATGTCCCTTTGACATACAGAGAAATATTATCTTCATCAGTTATTTTGGAATACCCTTCATGCAGATAATATGAGTTATAACTTAACTTTTTTTAATAAGGCCTTCGCGATTACGTTTCGGGTTAAGAAGTACTTTTGCAATTATCAGGCATTAAAAGCCTAATTTCACTCTCAGCCAGCCAATCTAAATTCAATCCTTCAGAACGGCGACAAGTAAAAAAACAAAATGCAAGAACATCCGCTTGGCTAGTCCGGTTATTTTTTGTAGCACATGTTAGTCTTTTTGCCGCCACGTAACAATTTTATCGACTGTTATCGATTCAATAGGAAGGTTATTTTCATCAAGATTTTTAATTAACTATCCTACGGTAGCGAAAATGCATTATTTCCTTTTAAGAAAAACGCCTCAGCTGCAAACTTTTTCGATTAAGTTTCAGAAAAAAAAAACATTTTCACAATTATCGCCAATATTGCAATATTTGGACAGCTTTAACTGTTTGTTAGATTTCCTTTCGGAGCGGCGCATCTCTAAAGATGCTCGGCTATTGCCTTACGGTATTAAAACTTAATAATAGTCCGTTCTTACAAAGAATTAACTCAGTTGATGACTTTCTTCGTTGTCCATTTCATAGCGGCACTTGTGGGGTATCATCAGCTTTACATGCATAATAAATAACATTTTGTGAACATTGGTCAATAAAATAACACATTACTAAATCGTTCAGTAAATTAAAGTTTGTATGTTTAATGTTGCCGCCAGGTAGCAATCCTGACTATCACCTGAAAACTTGAAATCGTTATTATTAATTCTTTAGGAAGATGAACAGATATCTCAATTTGAATCTTTGCCGCTCGCCGATGTCAATGAAAGTCCCTTATTTCATTATTGCAAAAATGATTATTTGTTTTTTGGTTTTACGATATTGTATTTGTCAGTTCAGTAAAATGTGTTTCATTTTGCGCAAATGATTTTAAAATGTTGCATCAACTGTATATTACATAACTTGTGTATTATCGTCATTCAAATATTTAATATTTTCATTTTGCTTGTTAATTGTAGTATTTTTGTAATGAATTTGCTGTTTAATTAAAACTGCGATTTTAATTTCGCGGCTATAATACAAGAATAAATGTTTTAATTTGAGAAATAATTTTTGCTGTCTTAAAAGATAAAGTAGCCAACCTTTCTATAGAACAATTATGAATTATTTGCTGCTAAAACAGAACCGCACGGAATTGTATGCATGCAAAGAACAACCAAGGCAATAAATAAAGGTAGCTAAGACAGTTACTACATTCCTCCCATCATGGCCAACCTCACTGCCTCAAATTCTACAAACATTAGCAGCAAATTTCCGGCGGATGATAACAAGATAAATGCTTTACTCGAGGTTAACAGTATAATCATCATCATCATCATTAACAGCATCACTTGTCCCTTTACCGTTCTGCTCAATGTTTTGGTGATAATGGCGGTGAAAAGAAGACCAAGACTCCGGACCAACGCCAACATATTGCTGGCCTGCTTAGCGGTAACTGACGCCTTAACTGGTCTCATAGCGCAGCCATCGTTTATCCTGTGGTTTTCAGGTCGGCTCCTTGGTGTGAAAAATCTTGTTCCATTTCGCGTTTTTCATAACTTTTTTATACGCGCACTCTCTGTTTGTTCATGTCTTCATTTGATGTTAGTTACTTGTGAGAGGTTCCTCGCGATAAAATTTACAATGAAGTACCACGAAATGGTTACTAAAAAAAACATGACGGTAGCAGTGATATTATGCTGGAGCTTTTCTTTTTCTTGTGAAATATTCAGACGTTTTAGAAGCACAGCAATGCTTGCCAACTTATTAATAGCTGTTGCCCTGCTCTTGGGTATCCTGTTCGTTACTTCAGTTTACTTTGTGTTGTATCTTGAAACACGCCGCCATGAAAAGATGATCAGATCGCAGCAGCTGCCGCAAGAAGAAGTGGAGAGATTCTCTAAAGAAAACAAGGCGATTAAGACAACTGTGTACGTAGTCTGTTCTGCTGTGATTTGCTTTCTTCCCTTGTCTTTAGTCTTTTCGTCCCTCGTAAAAGAGATACAAATTATTTACTCTCCGCCTATCGTACGCACGCTTGCATTGTTAAATTCGTTTCTTAACCCATTGATCTATTGCTGGCGACAAAAACAAATGAGGAGGTTTGTGTTTAGAATTCGGACTGGAGCGGCGGTGGATCCGGGAGACTAAAAAGATGAATTAAAAGTGACACAAAAGTTGTCAGAAAAACACTAAGAAAACTGACATGAATAAAGAGATACACAATCAGATTGTAGGGATAAAATTGTACTCAGTACAGTACGAAGAGCTTTAAAAAAACTTGCCATATTTATGTAAATAGATCCGCCTTTAAACTGTTTCTGGAATTTCTGCAATAAGTGAATGAAGAAGAACAAACCGGGCTTTCGCTATTTATTAGTTCCAGTTTTAACGTTGAATAAAACTGTAAATAAAATGTAAATAGGAAAAACGTAAATAGTGAAAGGTGAAAAAACATTGGTTGATGTAAAAACAAAGTATTATTACAAACGTTTTGGGGAAATTGTTTCATTGATGTAAATAACCATTATGAAAAGAATTAAAGAAGTGAGCAATTTTAATGTAACTAATATGTCATTTATTTTGTCATTCTAATACAGTACAAGCACGTTGAGATTTGGATATGAGATAAGTAATTTACAGCCTGTCTTATGTATTAGTAGAGACAAGTTTATGCCAGTTATTCGCCTGCTTCCATTAAAACATGACATAAAATAGACCCCCACAGGGCAACATGGTGGAAAATTTGAAGGCTTGATTTAGCCTCATCGGTGGTTCGTAAAAACCCCTGGACTTGAGAAGGATGCCGAAAATCTAGGGTGGTGACTGTCCGTCTTAGGGCCGATTTACACGGTACAACTTTGTCGCATGCGACACGCTTAAAACATGCTCACGACATGCTGACAACACGAATTACTCCGTGTAAATCAACTCAAGTCATGTCGTAAGCATGCCGTAAGCGTGTCGCATGTAACAAAGTTGTTCCGTGTAAATCGGCCCTTAGAGAGATGTACGGTCTTTTTGAGAGTTTAGTTACAGTGAAATGACTGAAAAACGGAACAGCACGGACGAAAACCAGGTGTCCGTATTTAACCCTTACATATTTTCAGAATCAACTCTATGTACGTTGAAAATATTTCTTGTTTTTAACGTCGCGTTAGTGAGTTATAGAGATTTGAATTTACAAAATACTAATAAGATGCTTAAGGATACTCAATTCGAGAAATACTAAATATAAACTGTGAATAGTCAATTGATTCATAAAAAATGTTACTTGGAGGTGAAAACAAGTACATGCAGTTGACGTCATCTTATTGGCATTTTGTAAATTAAAATCTCTTTACTCACTAACCTGACTGTTGTAGTCTCCCACGCAGCCGTTATTTGTCTCGTCACGCAACGCTCCTCCCCACTTAGTGGGGAGGAGCGTTGCGTGACGAGACAAATAGCGGCTGCGTGGGAGACTATAACCTGACTATAAACGCGACTTAGCCTGCTGCCAGACACATGTGTCATATACCATGCACGATGACAACTTCGTCTTGCGAGCCAGTGATCAAATTCGTGGGGAAAAAATTTAGTAGGTTCTCGATGAGAGCGCATTAGTGCTGGTGAGATCATCTTCGTCTCGGCGCTCAAACAAGAGTTCAGTTTTAGTTTTCAGTTTTTTTTATTATTACACACCAATTGCAAAGGCAATTTGAGAAAACTTCCCTCCATCCAGACTTTTTAACGGCGGATCCGTCATATGGAAATTAACTGAGTTTGACTAGAAAATGACTGTCGTAACCCCCCTCTCCCCCCCCGGGGGGACTCTCATATAAAAATGACGGGGGTGCTCCTCGTACCCAGTTTTAGGGGTCAGAATTTGTAGTTTGATACCGCTTTGGGTACGGAAATCGAAAATGACCACCCTTAGAATTATCGCATCGCGATACCTTTTAGGGTATTGAGCCAAAAAAATATGACAGAAATATGACATGTGTTGTTTTGAATTGGTACCTCTTAGAGGTAAAACTTCTTTTGAGCCATACCCATCAAACGAGATTCTGGTACCTTTTGGGGTGTTTTTCGAAAATTTCCGACGAGCACCCTGGTCATTTTTATATGGGAGTTCCCCCCCCCCCCCGGGTCGTAACTGTACGTATGTGCCCTCTGAAATAACTAGAGATAATGTAAGCAATAGTATACTATTACGCACTGCAACAATCATCGCATCGCATTAAGGTCTGGGATGAAATTCGGCGACACGACGAAAGGCACAGTGCGAACGGAAAGAGTTGTGGGAGGGAGGGTAAGTTAATTTCCCTGCCGTAACACCCAAATGCCAATTGTTTTACACTTGGTATTTTTCCTTCGCCGTTGCACTTGAAGGAATGACAATTTATTCATATTTTGTTGGTCTTATATGCTCTGCTTATGATTTATGCAGTGCGAATAGTATACTATTACGCACTGCAACAATCATCGCATCGCATTAAGGTCTGGGATGAAATTCGGCTCCAATCATCTTCAGTCCCCTGAACTCCACAAATCCAGACCATCAATGGTCTCTTAATCCCCCAAAACTTACATCCAACCAAAGAGGCCATTGATGGTCTGCTGACAAGATCAAGTAACAATCAGTGCCCCGGAAGATAGGGAGGGGCACATTCACACCCAGTAAACAACACATGTCAGTCAACCTATCCCAGAAGTCCGAATATCATCACAACTGCATTGGCCATGCCAAAACGCACCACCAAACCTCACTCCCAAACCTCACTCCCCAAACCTTACTCACCACACCTCATTTTCCCAAAATGCACAAAATCTAGGCCTCACTGTTATCTCCAAGGCCACAATAATTGCTCGCCATGCGCCCGACCAAGAGCGGCTTTACATCGTATAAACGTGAGCGATTGGTATCATGTCTGTAACTTGATAGTTTACTTGAACGTTTCCAGGGCAACCATCACCCCCTCACTGGCCCCAATAAGGGTCTCCTTCCAGTGAGCCTAAATGTATGGGTTAGGCAGCTGTTGAGCCGAAACCAGATGACTCTGATGGCGGGCGGTCTGATTGATAGTGACGGCCTTTAAAGCTGCCAGAGAATGGCTGAAAAAATTCAAAAATGGAAACTCCATCGCGAATCCAACTTAATATCTTAACTTGTTCCGGTGAAGGGTTGTCACCCACGATTCTGCACCATTTATCGTAGTGTTTGTGGAGTTCACCTGCGCGAAAGGCGTTTGGATCGCTAAATAATAATTTTGCTGGGTCCGCTAATTCTTCTCCATTTATCACTCTGTGTATGTATTGTTCTGAAAATTCCCGGACTGTCACCCCTGAGCCAACCTCCAGTGACGTTCCCATCCAATCCACCCACGTGATTGGCTTTTGCGGCATCTTTGCATATTGTGCAACTTTTTCATCGAACTGTGGGTCAAACTCCCATTCCCAGGGGAGACTTGTGGTGATCTAGGTATGAAAACAAAGGAATAATAAAAAAAAAGGGAACCGAGGTTAGCAGAGGGGTGACAGTCATGACCCAGCAATAGACTGGGGGAGTGTGTTTAGATACTCTTTTTCACAACTGCCACTTCTCTACTAGAGGAAAAGGAGGAAGAAAATTCCTAAAACGAGAGGCAAGGGTGAATAAACGTAGAATAGCGATTCATTGCCACATTATACAGTATTTATTGAAATACAGCATTACATAGTCAGCAATTTCTGACGCAATAGTAAACAAATTCTGTTCTTTGCGATCTTAGATATAACCCATGTTCATTTGTTATTGTTAATGTTCCTAGGTCAGGAAGCAGGTTCAGACGGGCGTCCGCGCAGTTCCCTCCTTCTTTTGAAACAATTGACAGCGATATGCCCAAGCTTCCCACAACTATAGCAGCGAACATATGGGGCATTTGACATCCTCGCATGTGACAGTGGCATTGGTTGCGGCTGACTCCTGTTGCTCTTCTCAACTTTTGCCATAATACCCAATATCTTCTCATGGTCTTTATCACCTAGCAATGGCAAGAGAAAGCTCCGGAAGATATGGTTAGGCTGGTCCAATTTCGTTCTCAAAGCTTCGTAGGTCAAGCGGAAGTAGCCCTCCTTCTCGTGGCGTACATCGCGAGCGGTATTCTTAAGAGCTTCCAGTAACTCTAGGACCTCGTGCTTATTAAACTCCACAATGGGACAGGAGGCGAGATTTTTAATTTTGTTGAGGAGGCTATCCACTGATGAACTGGAGAAAATATCCATATCCGCTCTCATTTCATCGTACTTTTTCTGTAAGGCCTATAATTTCAAAAGGAAAAGGCAAGATACTCTCAGACGCTTTATAATCGTAGAACTAGTTCATACGTATTCAACCTATCTGCGCCCATAATACATTCTCTCACCCGATTGCCAATATTTTTTTTTTCACTTCCGCGGCTAATATTATTCACATTTAAAAATCACAACAAACGCCTACAGGGTTTCACTTCCGTCGCCAATAATATTCACATTTGCAAAATAATAACAAGCTCTTTTTGAGCTCCCCTTCCGCGGGCCAATCTTAACCACGTTTGAAAAAATCATAACCAACGCTTATAGAGTTTCACTTCCTTGGCCAATAATATTCACATTTAAGAAATCATAACAAATTTTGACGAGTTTCAATCCGTGGCCAATAATATTCACATCTTCCAGAACATAACAAACAATTACGAGTCTCACCTCCGTGGCCAATAACATTCCACATTTGCATATAACAATCTCTTACGAGTTTACTTCGAGGCCAATAACACATCACATCTGCATAAACAAGCTCTTGCGCGTTACACTTCGTGGCCAATAACATATCACATCTGCATAAACAGCTCTTGCGCGTTTCACTTCGTGGCCAATAACATATCACATCTGCATAAACAAACTCTTGCGCGTTTCACTTCGTGGCCAATGACATATCACATCTGCATAAACAGACTCTTGCGCGTTTCATTTCGTGGCCAATAACATATCACATCTGCATAAACAAACTCTTGCGCGTTTCACTTCGTGGCCAATAACATATCACATCTGCATAAACAAACTCTTGGGCGTTTCACTTCGTGGCCAATAACATATCACATCTGCATAAACAAGCTCTTGCGCGTTTCACTTCGTGGCCAATAACATATCACATCGGCGTCAACA
This sequence comes from Cladopsammia gracilis, assembly GCA_022457155.1. NCBI lineage: Eukaryota > Metazoa > Cnidaria > Anthozoa > Scleractinia > Dendrophylliidae > Cladopsammia > Cladopsammia gracilis. The sequence continues at coordinate 1,439,089 of JAJGOT010000098.1, read as the reverse complement.
AACTCTTGTTCCGTGGCCAATAACATTTCACATTTGTATATAATACACTCTTACAAGTTTCACCCCCGTGGCCAATACCATTTCACACATCTCAAGGGGTTCCGTAGTCAGCCGAAAATATGACCATTATTTGCAATAACAAACTCACAAGGAGTTCTTACTCCGCGGCCGACGCAATGGCCAACCTCGTTCCCAGGGTCTCTCTTCTTCCCGCCCCCTGGAGCGAGAGAGAGAGAGACCCTGGTTGGGGCTGGTCACGTGTCTCCCAAAATCTGGGAGATTACAAATAAACAATTCGAGGGAGGGGCTCATTAGTGTGAAATTTGTCTATACTGAGTCCAGGGGAAAAAGGAAAGTTTTGCTACGAAAACAAACCTCACGCACTTGCCCCGATCTGGTCAAAACAAACTCGACAAACTCATTCGGGTCAAAGATGCGTTTGATCACAGTGCAATGCCAAGTGGTTGTCTATCGCAAACGCCGGAAAAAATCTATAGATCCTATGGTAGCACAAATTCAACTTGCTGTAGGCTATGTAAATCGGTTGGGGAAGTTTCCCACTGGAAAATTCTCTTCAGCAAAGGGATTATTGCGCACTGCTCGCCACAGCCGAGAACATAATTTACGGCAGCCCGCTGAAACGCAGCGATTTATTGCCAAATCTATTGTGCAGGCTATGTGAAAGGAAATTAAATAATTTTAATGTTTTCAAGACCACGATTACCCAGACTGAAAATTCATTCGAAAGGGTGAAAAGGTGGATCGAAGTGTCGCCGTCCGCGCCTCGAAATTTGAAGAGTTCGAAGGCGCAGGAAAAGAGAAACAGCCGCCGCGGACTCATGTTTAAGTTTTCAAATCAACTGCAGCCTTCGACAGGAAAAGAGGTAAAGAAAATCTTAACAAATGGCATTTTCATCGATGGCTCTGTGTTGTTAGTCGTCTGCAGAACCTATTAGCTTTCTCTTGTTATTTTGTCGTTTGAATGATGTCGCGAGTCGCGACACTGAACTGATCAAGTGACACTTTACATAAGTTGTTATAAAAGGTGACAGGCCTAGCACAAATCCTGCTCGTCGCTAAAAACACTTTTAGCCCAGCTTTAGAATACGTCTACCCCAAGTACGTGCCTGAGAGATTTTTCCTTTCAGATCAAAATAAAGATATAACAGGCCTGTTGTTCTAAATGTTGCCGTTTCTTTCATCTTAGGAAACAATCTCTAGCTGTGATACTGACAGGAAGAATTTACGCTTTCCAGAGCCGTTTAGAATATTTAGTTACGCCGTCGCTGTTTGCTAGCTCGTTGGCATAACAATGTTTTTTTTTTGGCCCAATTTGAAAGAGTTGCAAGATCAGTAGTAGCCGCTTAAGTAGGAATTATTTTCTGCTTAGGATCAGTTCATTTCTTAGTCCGTGATTTAAATATGCGAGCGCAAGTCTGCGGTTAGCATAACTTGCGATATAGTCACGTTTTCTTCATCACGACTAAAAGATTCTAAGATCTAAGTCTTATGTGGTCTATATCGGAATAGTGGCATCTTGCAACTGTTTTTAACTCCTCAGAATTTATTTTGCGTTTAAGTTGATGTGTTTCTCGTTGATGTGTTTTTCTTATAACAGCGACGGGAGGCGATGAAAAATCATCGATTTCCCGTATCCTGTAGGTAAGACGGCCACAACATCTCTGCCTAAATAGATTGCTTCCAAGCACTTGCATTGCTTCGCTTTGAAATTAATGTTTGATTGGCTGCTATTGTTTATAGCGAATTGAAGACTGCTAAAAAACATGTCGGTCGACTTGCTCCAAAGCTTCGAAGCTAGGAAGGTGACAGCCTCGAATTGAAGTTGACAAAAGAAACGCGACAAAAAAATTGAGAAACAACGGACTCCTCCCTCAGGCTCAAGTTTATTCTGGAGACACGTGACCAGCCCCAACCAGGGTCTCTCTCTCTCTCGCTCCAGGGGGCGGGAAGAAGAGAGACCCTGGGAACGAGGTTGCGCAATGGCCATTATCGCCAACAATAGACTCTTACGAGTCAACTTCGCGGCCAATACATTTCACATATCTCAGGAGTGCCGTGGTCAATATAAAACATGACCATTATTTGCGATAACAAACTCACAAGGAGTCCTAATTCTGTGGCCTACGCAATGGCCATTATCGCAAATAAAAAACTCTTACGAGTCCACTCCGGGGCCAATAACATTTCCCATCGCGCATCACTCTCAAAAGAAAGTATTACTCCCGTGGCCAACAACACTTAATAAAATAATAATCTCAGAACTAACACGTGTTAAAGCGAAAATTTACCTCAAGTTTTTCCTCCGTCGACAAGCCCTGGCCTTGTGGCGCAGGGTTCTGTCCTTGCTGAACTTGTGGCGCGGGGTTCTGTCCTTGCTGAACTTGTGGCACTGGATTCTGCCCTTGTCGAACATGTGGCGCGGGATTTTGTCGTCGCTGAACTTGTGCTTGCGCTGGGTTCTGTCCCGGTTGAACTTGTTCCGGCGCTTGTTGCGGTAACTGTACATTAGCAGCTCTTCGGTCAGCCATGTTCATGGACAGTGCCAATTCCAGTCGTCAATTCTGCTTGCTGGAAAATTGGTGTTCGTAGCCGGAAAAATCGTTCCCCAAGTCAAATACATCAACTTTGTAGTCTTTACCTGAGTCACTAAGCCAAATGAGCTTCAAAGGGTGGTGTACATGCTACCGAAGACGATAAAAGGTCAGCGCTGGTGTTCAGATAGCGAGAGACACTTTGATGTTGACGGAGCCGTTGCACTTGAAGGAATGACAATTTATTCATATTTTGTTGGTCTTATATGCTCTGCTTATGATTTATGCAGTGCGAATAGATACGGTATGAGCGGCAGAACGGTATGGATATTTACAATGGCGAGCCACAGGCGAACCATTGTAAATATTCATAAAGTTCTGCTGCGAATATTTTATTTGACTTAAAAATTAGAACAATAGCGATGAAGCTTATTAGCATTGCATTCTTTTAGTATCAGGGCAGTGATACAGTATACTAGCTTATACTAAGACATTAATGAATTTAATATTACGAGAAATATGTTTACATAAGCATAGGGAGTATTAAAGAGTTGGTCACGGCCCGCGTAAGTTTATTGGCGACTATAAGTAGTAATTCTCAGCAAAAATAAATAATTTCAAAGAGAGAGTGAGTGCGTGAGAGTTGGTACTGATTCGTTAAAAATTATTCCTTCCGGTGGGGGGGGGGGGGGGGGGGGTAAACCCTCATTCCTTCAAGTGGAGGGGTACACATAAGCTATGAATGTTAGTGCAGCCCACGCTGGTTTGGGCTTTGCGCCGTTTTTGTCCGGAAAGTAGGTAGGTGTATATAACTGACTTTTGGTCTTAAAACGGGTAGTTTTCAAAATGGGTGTTAGGTTTTATATATTTTTTTCCTGGTGGGGGAAGGGGGGTGCTTCAAGAGGGCACTTCTTACCAACACACCCCACCCCCACCTCCCTCCTTCCCCTGACTGTCTTTAACCGGTCCAATCTCGTTCGCTTCTGATACATGCTAGCTAGTTAGCCACGCAGATATAAACGAAAATGCCGCTAGCCACCCAAACAATAGAGGCACACAGCATAGACGGTCAAATACTATCGATCTCAGACGTCCTTGGACAAGGGATTTTTTTCGGCCCGCTTCACGGGCCGTTGGTTTCAGTCTGCGGTTAAAAAAATGTCGTCACGTGATGACATTTTTTTGGCTCTGCGGTTTCAAAAATGTTGATCACGTGACGCCATTCGGTTACTCGCGCCAAAAAGAAAACCGGCAAAGTGATCAAAGATGTTGGGGAGTAAAACCGGCCGAAGCTATCATCCAGGGAAAGCTTTGTCCAATGACATAAAAAAGCGGAATAATAGATACGATAGTACAGGCCGGTGGCGACTTTACTGCAGGTAAAAACGAAAAACTACGCCGTAAAAAACCTTAAATTGTACAACGGACATGTTGGCGCGAAAATGAATTCACGGCCGTGGGAAGTCGAAAAAAAGCATCACGTGATCAACATTTTTGAAACCGCAGAGCCAAAAAAATGTCATCACGTGACGACATTTTTTTAACCGCAGACTGAAACCAACGGCCCGTGAAGCGGGCCGAAAAAAATCCCTTGTCCAAGGACGTCTGAGATCGATAGTATATGAAAACAAAGATTTAAAGCCAGTTGTGGCCTACGCACAACATCAGCCCACATCCTGGGGTCGATACGCTCACTTGTAAGTACGTGGATTGGGAGTGGTAAAGGAAGTTTTGATGTCAAACAATTTTTTAAGACTTCTAGAGCAGGGATGATTTCCTAATCGACAAATGTTTAAAATTGATTGCATTACTTTACATTTCCTTCAACTCAGACAGTTAGGATCTTTGGTAAGGGCCGATTTACACGGTACAACGTTGTTGCATGCGAAATACAGCACAAATTACTCAATTACTCAAGTCATGTCGTAAGCATGCCGTATTAAAGCGTGTCGCATACAACAAAGTTGTGCCGTGTAAATCGGCCCTAACGCTGTTGGTGAATAAAATCTTAACAGATCGATCATTGTGTAATTTTCTCAACGACAATCACATGTGAACTTATAAATGTATCATAAGTGCAGTAATCAGGCTGGTTTCAAAATCGACTTATAGTGACATGTGGACATCATTGTTTTTGAAAAAAAAAAAAAAAGGAAATCAAAGCGGACGGCGGATTCTTTAAATTAAATCTATCCAAAATTTGTGTCGGTCTGAATGCAATAAACGGAGTTTGAGGCAAATTCATATAAGAACTTAGTTTACAATGCTAAGCAATAATTCTCTGTATGTATAGAGTGTTTGCACTTGACGTCATAGCCGCCATATTGGTGTCCCCGTACAAAAGAATTTTAATTAACTTCTTTTGTTAGGGACACCAACATGGCTGCCATGGCCTTTGTCATTTGAGTCCCACGGGACTGAGTGAAAACACTCTATAGCTAACTTACATACCTCTGTCCATGTAATATTTCATGTTCAAATCAATTCTTGGAGTTAATATTTTATGGACTTGAATTTGATGATAACAGACAACAATCATCAATTTAAAAATAGCATGACCCAGCCTTCAGGGTTGAACAGTTTTCTCATGACCTCGCCTAATATTTGGGCGGCAGCTTTGCGTGCAACTTCCGCAGGAATAATGACGTCACAAGTGGATGGCCAAAACTCCGAGACCGCCGAAGGGTCTTTCAGAATGAGTTTATCTTCGAAGCGGGCCGACAACTTCGTCAATTTTAATCCCTTTTTATCATGGAGAGTAAGCTGATATCGACTGTTTTGTATTATTTATTTGTTTTAACGATAGGAAAAGTGTCTGGGTTTAATTTGGATTCAAAATCGCCGGTTATATACGACGGACCGCAACAGAGCGAATTATTTGGTTATTCAGTAGCTACTCACGCTTACGATGGAAAACAATGGTAGGAATTTTAATACTTTAATAGTTACAACTATATCTTATAAGATGCCACCACGACAGAAAAATTATGTTGATTTTTTTCTCCATCTAGCATGCTTAGTTTTAATACTTGATTTATATCTGTCTGTGTTTTGTAACAATATCACTCGTGGACCGGACGGGAATTCCATTTTGAAGTTATTTATTTGCAAGCATATAAAGTTCATGAATACTCATGATTAACCTATAAAACGACATTACGAGTCATATATACCATCGGTTAGTAATCTTTTGTGTGATTGTTTACTATAACAATTATAATAGTTTACATAATCAATATCATAAAGACCTTTTCCGTCTTTGTTGTTACAATAACACTGTAAATAAATAGTAAAGATAATTTTTTTTTGAAGAACTAAAACATATATAGCCCATCACTGACACGGTTGAACATTTGCTTATCAACAAATGTTGCAACGGCTGTTCAACATCTGTCGAACAGCGCATCATGCCATGTTGAATGTTGGAGAAGGCTATTCAATATTAGGTTGAACGATGTTGAAAACGATGTTGAACTGTGTAACCGCAGTGAAGGACGTGACCTACTCAGCTTCAACAACACGCAAGAGAAGAAATAATGGGTTTAGCGTCCTTTTTCGACTTCCACTGATTCGATGTTGCTTTACATGGAAAGTTGCGATATGATGATAGCATGCAGGAATTTAAAATTTCACTGCGAGCCACAGACTCAAAAGTTAAAATACGTTTCTGAAATCGAAATAGCTTCGCCGCTGAAGCCGGATCTGCTTTAATATACTTAAAATTAAGATAAGATCTCATTTGAATCTCATTGGCCACGCTCATAAGCTAGGATATTGATATTGATAAGATTAAGTTCTTTCAATGAACTTTCACTCCATGTATTCCAGTCAATTATCTTTTCTTTTCATTTACTGTCAAGCTTTTTAAGTAAACAACAAATGCTAAAATGCAATCGATTTTTTTCGTTTCATAGCCCTGATAATCCTCTCATCCCCTGAACCGATTTGTGGGCTCCTTATCGCGTGTCCCAACTTTCAATGCTCTTATCTCTGAAAATAAAACTAATCCGCCCAGTAAAGAGAAAAAATTCTATCAGCTTAACGGGCGAGCTATTAGACTTCTGAAGGGTGGGGTAGGGAGGGTTGTGTGATTCTGTCTGTGTACGACTTTTTTCTTTAGCTGTGTCGCTGCATAAAATAAAAACAAAGCCTCAAGTCCGGTTTTCACATTTGCAGGATATTTTTGAAGACAGTTGGCTCGCAGGATATTTTTTTCCTCAAAAATCACCCAACTCCCCATCCCCTCCCCCACCCCCCAGCGGCAGTAAAATGGTCAGGCCCTAAGGTTATCAAAGAAAAACAAATCCGGATGTATTTATAACGCTCACAAGAAAAACCTCTTACCGCTTAAGCACGTTAGTAAGGGCGTCTCCGATCCACCAACGCCGACAAAAACACAAGAAAGAGGAACCTTCAATCATTTATTTCAAATTTTAGAACACTACCATAAGCCATCTTGAAGTCTCAGATTTTCACCTCATCTTGTCCCCACAATTATCTAAGTGATCTTAGATCTTATGTGTCATTAACTACATTTAAGAACAAGCTAAAAACGTATTTGTTTTGGCTTCAGCTTTTTAGTAACCGGTTTTTTTTCTATATCAGTATTCCGTATTATGTGATTATAATTTCATCAATATCCAATTTGCATATATCACATTTCATTACAGCTTCTTATTTAACTGAATGTAAAGCGTTCAGTTGGAGCTGTATTGTATTGCATAGGCGCTATATAAATGATTTATTATAAATATCCTTTTGAGAAAAGGGAATCGAAAAACAAACAGAGCCAGGAGAAGGTAGCTCTCATTTGATTGGTCAAAAAATAATACTGGCAGAATCAAGGAATATTGCTCGATAGCTTTCACTTCGAGCCACAGACTCAAAAGTTAGAACAACTTTTAGAGCAAACTAAACAGCTTCGCAAGAAAGTTCTGCTTACTAAAATAAGCTTTAATTTGAATGGTCACGCTCTCGGGTTTCATCCACAGAGACAAAAGAAATATCCCTTTTCTGTAAAGGTGTTTTTTTAATTTTACTGTAAACGGTTCTTCTAGCTTTTTGAGTCTGTGGCTCGACCAGCATTAAACCATTGAAAACCGAGAACTGTTTGGCAAAACTCCTTTACAATTTAAAGCTGATTGTTTGTATTTTGCTATTCTTAGTGGTCCTAACTTTTGAGGACTGTGAGTAAGTTCCGAAGAACGTGACCATTCAAATGAAAGCTTCCGTTAGTGAGCAAAACTCTCCGCGGAAAAGAAAATGTTTATCTTAGTGCAAGCATCACTTTCCTGTAAAGGTGTTTATTGATGCGGTAAAAGGTACTTCTAGCTTTTTGAGTATGACTCAGTCTTTAGAAGTGTCGGACAATTTCAAAAGGCTGCAGTTTTCCTTTCATGCTGTTTATTATTATGTACAAGGTGGTTCTTTCATTTGAATGGTCACACTCCTGGATTTTATCCGGCCTCAGACTCAACATGATTCTAGTTTGACTATAGGCAGGGAGAGAGAGAAAGGGGAAGCCCAAGGGATTCTTTTAGTCCTTTTCGTAGACGGATTTAGCTGTATTACGATATTTTAAATATATATTATGTGATATATTTATTTCCGACAACCGGTATTTCTCATTGTAAGGCGAATATTTTACCCTCCGACGCGATCATAGCTTGGAATTTAACGACGGCAATTACAGCAATAATCACCTACGACATTTTAGGTGCGGATCCTATCACATTTCTGGATGGTATTAATACATTGATAATGAGAAAAATAAACTCTAAATGAAATAGCTTATCGAAACGTTTGGAATTTTCTAATTTAAATAACAGCATGAACAAATAAAATGAAAGGCTAATCGTACAGTAAGAAATACATTTTTAACCGATTAATTTCCAACGGCCACGGCCGTTCTTCTTCAGGGTATAACCTGACTAAAAGAAAAAAAAGAAAATTATATAAAGACGTTACAGATTTGAATATATAACAAGCGAAAGATATGAAATTACATACTCTGTCTATAAGTATACATAGTATAAGCTGAATGGATAAAAAAAGGACGCTGAAAAAAACGTTACAGATTTGAATATATAACAAGCGAAAGCTTTGTTAATGGATAAAAATAGGACGCTGAAATTTATATAAGTATATATTAAGTTTCATCGCGTCTGTTTAACCCTTTGGGTTCGAGCGGTTAAAAATATATTCCTTTCTGTACGATCAGTCTTTCATTTTATTTGTTTATAATTATTTCTGCTCAGATCCTTCACAAGGATCCAGTACTTCCGATTTGTCGAGTGGTCCTTTCATTTACAAACAGTTCATGGTTGAACTTGTTTGACTTGATTAAGTCCGGGTGCAGTACCACTCTAGATCTGTCCTTTCGGCTCGTTCACTAATGTAAATGATTTACATAAAAGTGAAATATTTCCAAAATGTTCTTACATATTATTTTAAAACAGCCAGGCGTTTTAAATAATGTTTTAAATAATTAATAATTTAACAAGAAGCTGTACACAGCTTGAACTCGTGGCGCCTTTAACTCATTGCAGCATTGATTCCCAAGTGATTTGAGTGCTTTTACAGAGAAACATAAGCTTAAAATTATATCTAATCAAAGGCTCCTAAGAGCCAACCCAAGAAGAAGAAATGCTAACGCGTAACGCGTAACGCAATATTGCCGTAAGCTTTAATACGTTTTCACACTGACACAGTCGATATATATTTTTTTAAATTAAACGTAAGAATTTTTGACGAACGCAAAAAAAAGTACATCACTTTCATAATGTCCAGTTCGAAAAAAGAAAAAAAAAAAGAAAAAAAAGAGGACTTGATGGAGATTCGAACTCGGGCCGTCTGGGACTCAATCACAATCTCAAACTCAATCGCTGTGCTGTCCAAGAGCACATACTACCTACGAAATAAATTTTATTATTTTAAGCTAGATACGCATCAGGACGCGTGTTTAGGTTGTAAAATCCTTTTACATCGATTTTAATGTTGCACTAAAAACTCCAAATGCGAAACATCTGTAAGCTTATTGTTGTCTATATTCGTTTACATCAAATTAATTATTGTTATCGTTGGATTCACGTTGAATTCCTGTTACGAAACGTGTTCGTAACAAAGCATTTGCTCACTAAGTTTACAGCTGATGGAAGGAGCGAGTGAGTGAGTGAGTGAGTGAGTGAGTGAGAGAATGAATTTTATTTAAACACCCTTGCCGATAACCTGTTCATGGCATGCTTTCACGTATACACGGGTTTAAAAGTAAGACTACACTGCATTCACTAGATTCAGTAGCTGACACTTAAGCTCGACCCGGAGCTCGATCGCTAAGCAAATAGCAAGTTTAATATATAAAACACAGAACTTGCCAGAGCAAAAATCCCACAGGAATAAGCGGCGAACACAATATCAAACGGTCCTATCCATCCATGAACGCCTTGAATTGTATTGAAAGTGTGCAGTTGTACGCAGTCGTTCATTATATGGCTTCTCGAGTACACAAACGGAGAGATTTTACGGTATGTATTTCATGGCCGAAAGCCATATAGTCGTCTATATAGACTTAAATATGCGTGCATAAATTTGCATGCGCTAATGTGACACGAAAAAAAAAACAAGAAAAGTCAACGCCGGATTTATAACTCGTGTGCTTCGCCACGAGTAATAATAATTTAAATAATGTTTGCAAAGTAAATGGCACCTCGCTAAACGTAGAACAGAAGTAGGGTCAGATAATTATTGATTAATTTTAATAAATTAAATTATTTGTGATAATTATTTTATAATATTGAGTGGTGGTATTTAAGAAACATCATTTTTAAGTTTTATTTTTTTGTTGTTGTTGCAGGCTACTGGTTGGTGCGCCTTTAAGTAATGTCACGTCCCTAACTAGTTCTGAAACACTTGAGAAGTATGGAACCGTGTTCAAGTGCGAATACAAACCGGGTTCAAATAAATGTACAGAAATTCTGGTGGATTACGACCGTAAGTCAATTACATTTTAATATATTTAATAATATATTAAGCATTTTAATATATGTCGTATAACCGTAACAAAAATAATCACTCTAGTTATTAATCAGAAATAAAATGTAACACAACCGCAGTGAAACAATAAGACGGAAGCAAAAGTAACCTATTCTGCACCGCATCCATTGTCACATCGCATTGAGATTGGGGAATAAATTCGGCGACCTGACAATGGTCACAGTGCGATTCAGATTGGGAGGGTGGGAGGGCGCTTGACATACCCGTCCCTGTCCTACTGCCGTCCTAGGTCCGATGATGTTTGTCACATCGCTCCATTACAACACTCCCTCCGCTTCTGTAGTTGAGCAGCAATGGGGTAATTTATTCATGGTGGTAGATTTTATAGCGTTGTTCGTAATATATGCAGTGCGAATAGTAACCTATTCTGCACCGCATCCATTGTCACATCGCATTGAGATTGGGGAATAAATTCGGCTCCTGGCCTATATAGTCTTGTTACTATTATAAACTACAACCAACCGATGGCTTCCTCTCCCATACCTAAAGATATTCCGCCAAGGGAGCCATCGGTTGCAGCTCGGGCCAAATATAATCCCCTAGCGTCCTCCCAGGCTATTCCGCGGTATAAGCCCAGACGCCAATTCCCCCTTACTCCTCACAAAATCCCCCAAACCTAAATCGTGACTCACTCGTTAATTTAACCGTTACTGTCACAAGCCGCATCTTCCCGTCCCCTTTTATGTCCTTGGGCTTGCACCGGTGGAAAGGCGCAGACGAAACGTTTGAGTTCGTTGATATCCTGCCAGGCATTGACGGGCCCCTCGTGAGACCCTGAAGCGAGCCTCGCCGACGCTCCGGCGGGATTCAGGACCTTTGCCAGTTGCATATAGTAAAGCGCCGTGTGTCTGTTTGACCAGCCTACATGGTCCATGATTTCGGCGAGATCCGATCCAGTCAATGCGAGGGTGATTGCGCACCCCGCCCTGAAACCATGCAACGTTTCCCCGTCATCAGCTTTCATGTCCGTTAGGTAGACTTTTAAGCGCGCCTCAGCTGCGGACGAGGATAGGGGCCCATCTCGGACGCCAAGGTCAGGCGTGATAGGACGGAAGAGGTAGCCCCGCGTAAGGTCAATGCGTATCTCCCTAGCTATCTCCAGATAGCGCTCAATCCCCCTTATCGGACATATCTCCTTCTGTGGGTTCCGTCTGACTCCAAAAACGTTTTGATCGCCATCTCGAAGAGTCTTGCCCCAAATGTGATTGAATAAGAAGCCATCATTATTCGGGAACCGCAAAATTTCTGGGACCTTCACTTGCCCCAGATCTCCCGGTCTGTCCCCGCTAAAAAATGCCAGCTTGAAGTAAGCTTGATCGCGGGCTAGGACAAAGCGATCAATGACCCTCGCCCTGTCTGTCTCTTGTAGCTTCGTTTCCAAATACACAGACAGTTGTGCCAGTTTATCTACAAAAAATGGCGTCGCCTGCTTGGGGGTTATCCGTGCCTGCAGTTGTTCAGCGGAGACTAATTTCAAGTAATCTTTAACTGATTTGTCAGCCGCCGGATTACCTAAACATAAACGTTTGTCCCAATCCCCATCTCTTCCAATCGCGTGGAATATCGCCCTTAGTTTTCCTATATAGGAGTCCACCGTTTTGTAAGAAAGATGTGTCGGGCACCCACAGTGAAACCTCCCTCTTTTCCCCAGAAATTCACAAGCGTTGCGGTGCACCTGGGTCTTCCCATCCTTGTCTTTGTAGACAAGAAAGCGACATATATCCCGGGGTGTTACGGTTTCCAAGGTAACGTAGCCTGGGAGCGCCGACAGAAAAGCCTCTAATTCCTGTTTCAAAGAGTCCTTTTGCTTAGTATAACTCGTCGCACGGTCAAAATTCCATAATTGCTGCAACCTCTGTTCAATTCGTTCGAGATTTATATCCTTCTTCTTCGCCGCGCTAGGGAACCGAACTCGTCTATTGTAGCCACATCGCTGGCAATAACGAAAATCCTGATCATTGGCATGAGCGCATACTGGGCACCTAACGGAAGGGGTAAACAACTTGGCTATTATCGGTAGATCCTATGACACAAACAAAGAAACGGTTATCACGATTATATCAGGTTTTATTAGTAAGTAATTCAGTTCTGAGCACCTCCTATTCTATACGACATAGAAAATCATGTTTCTCGTATCGCCCGATGTCTCATAATCATTATATTACAGTTCTCTAAAATACCACGCGGAAGGCCCAAATGTCCCCTCGGGCCGACGTTCCAGGGAGCCAACCCTCCTTTGAGGGGTAGAGTAAAGTAGCTGCGTCGCTACGCCTCACAAGCCGGCTTCTCCTCTGTGCAGATCCCTCTAACAAAGGCCACCAGAATTGTCTGGGGTAGCTATCAATCACCACCATCGTGCAGGGCTGCCCACAGGACCTGAGATACCTCCAAACCGGGCCTACCAATTCACTCGGGGGAAACACGTACGGGTTCTGCATCACCGACGGAAACCGCGTAAAATCTTGTGCAAACACATTAACACCCAATGATCCTGGAGAAGGGTATGGCGTGAAGTGTGGCAAAGGCGTGCCTGTCTTGTCAGTCATGGCATTGGAATCTAGGGCCATGAGATCGCAGGAGTGGCCATCGGGACCTCCAAATTGCTGTTGTACCATGCGCCATACCCGGGGAGCTAGTTTCACATCAAGGTGCGATAATCTTCGCGAGGGGGAGTCAGCTGGATTCAAATGGGTGGAAACATACGACAAACGCAGTAATATATTCAGTTCTGTTGTAGTAAAGAACAGTTTTTTAATTGCCTTGTTTAATGAAAGACTGCGACCCCCTTGGTGATTCCAAACATGTACTACGGCTTGGTTGTCAACCATTATGTCAACTCGCGCATTAGTTACATGATTAGTAAATGCGCGCAGCACATGGTCAACTGCTAGGGCCTCCTTAGTCGAGGTATCCAGACCCACCTCCTCTTCTGTCCAATAGTCAGACGCTTCTTGTGTAAACGGTGATAGGATGACCCCACCCCAACCAGACTGAGAGGCATCTGATGCGAGCTTCACTTGTAAATGCCTCTCCTCTCGCCACCCTATGGGTTGATCCCACTGTTCAAGGAATAACCAGTGCGCAATCTCCTCCCGGAGTGCGCCTTGAACGTGCACTGGTTTCATTTTACGCAGACCAATCGAAATTGCCGCATTCATTTCCCTTGTGAACAGCCTTGCTCCGGGCACCACCAGTGAAAACGAGACGCATTTTCCCGTTATCCGCTGCAGAGTCTTAACCAGGACCCAGCGACTTGCCAAAATAGCTTTTATCAATTCAACAAACTTCCTCTGTTTGTCTGCCTTCAAATGGAATACTTCTCTACTAGAGTCCACGAGAAAACCCAGGTATGAGACGATCTTTTGGGGAATCAACGTGGACTTTGCCAGACCTAAAAAATAGCCTAGCCGAACCAGATAAAAGGCCACTAGAAAGATTGCTGACTTGGCCGCGGCGAAATGCCTCTGTTCAGAACTTTCCAGGCCCGCGTACGCGCCACCGTCTAATGGTACTTGGAGCTCACCATTATGCCGGTCGTCAATATAAAGGGAACATGGTATTCCGAGGGACCGAAAGTAGTTAGACGCCATTAAGCCCGTGGAATGATAAATATAAGGAGAAATTTTCCACCCAAATGGAAGTGTGTTATAAACAAAATACCATCCGCCCCACTGAATGCCAAAATAAGTGCGACTATCTTCAGTTAGGAGGAGATGATCGTAGCCGGATTTGTCGTCCAGCACAGTCTGGAAGGAGTCCTTCGGAACGTACCGGGGCAGATCCGTGATTTTATCCAAAGAGAAAGGTTTGTCTTGCATCCACAAATTCAAGTATCGCGCGTCCTGACACAGTCGAGGCTTTGTGGGCTCGACGGTCAGCGGTAGCACGATATGCGGGGCCTCTGTTTGCCCAACTTTCCCCAGTAACGATATGGCCCCAGTCTTTAGACGAGCCAGGAGAGTTTTCCGAATAAACTCACCAAACGATTTGCACGAGACATTATTGCGAAATGACCTACTAGGTGGGCAGTCCGAATCATAGTTCTCTCCTTTGAAAGTTCCTTTAAAGTGTTGAAAAAAGGAGAAAATCGATACCTTTCTCTCGATCCATTCTAATACCTCGACACGGTTTTCGATCGGCGCTGTTGCAGCAATATTCGCCCATTGTGCCGCATGTTTGTGTAATTCGCCCGCGACAAAGCTATTGGGGTCTCTGAAGACCAATTGGTCCACTTCTCCTATTAGTTCCCCTTTTCCCACTAAAAGGGCCGTTTTCTCCAGCTCCCTTTTTACCACCGTCTCTCCACTGGTTGGCACGGGATCTCCCATGAAATTCACCCAACGTATGTCATTTCTCTTGGTTCCCTCGTTTATGACAACCATATCGAAATCCTTATCCTTTTCCCAACACCAGTATATTGCCTACAATAAACGATAGCAATAGAACGAAGATGAATAATTTAACGAGAAACAAAGAAGTCCCGTGCAAACCAGCGGAGAGACGGCAGTTCCGACCCAGTATGACCGGGAGGCTGTTTTGAAGCCAGTTTTCAAAACTCCCATCTCCCCGTGGCTGCGCAGAGCGTTATTATGTGAAGCTCATAAATTAATGAACAAAACCGAAATTATTTATTGCCATGACAACGTACCAGGCAATCTAGAGAGCTCCTCGAGCCTCTTTCCCCCTGATTCCCATGACAAGTAAAGCGTGGGGGTAAAATCATACAAAATACAACATATATCAGTTTGCACAATCACTGAGGGCTTCCTCCTTTATTAGATCCACACATGCTATTATCACACAGGAGTATTCAGTCGGTCCTAGATTATTTAATTCTCTTAAATATGTTACGGCACTACATGATCGTCTAAACATTATTATCATTTAGAAATAGACGCTATGTCCCAATCCCATCGTTGTGCGCTCCCTATTGGTCTTTTGGAGCCTCATTTTTCGTCGGCTGGTACCGGCGATAAGGGCCCGGGCGCTGATCTCTCCTCTTGTTAAAGCAATTAGCCGCGATGTGGCCCACCCTATCACAGTAGTAACACCTGGGGCCCGGTCCATTCCTCCTGGGCCACCCGCCGTAGGATGTACTCATGCGGTCGCCGGAGCCTCGCCATTGCCCACCGGGGCCTCGCCATTGCTCGCCGGAACCTTGCCATTTGGCCATGGATTTCTCCACCTTCGCGACCGCCTCAAATACCGTCTGGTGATCCTTGTCCCCCAGGAGGCGTGACAAAAGGGACCTGAAATGTTCCTTGGGGTAATCAATCTTTATTCTCGCCGTCTGGCAGGCGACACGGTAGTACTCTGCCTTCTCATCCCGGCTGTCTCTTGCCCCATGTTCCAAATTTTCCAGCATCTCCAGGGCTTCAAATTTATTGAAATCAGTCAGCGGCCTGTGCGTGTAATCCATAGCCTTCTTCCTTAGCGTCGCCACCGTAGGTTTTGTCATATCCTCCATACTCTTTTTCAAAGTTTGGAGCTCTCTCTTCAGGTTCTACAAAACACAAAATGCGCACTAAGACACTTGCCATACAGTTCTCTCAGTCCACTCGGGCCCTGTCAATTGTTCGTGGTCGACCCCGACCACACTTTCACTGGTCGACCGCGACGACACTTTTATTGGTCGACCGCGACCACACTTAATGTATTAGTCGACCGCGACCACACTTACATTCGGTCGACCGCGACCATACTTACATTCGGTCAACAGCGACCACATTTGATGTCAGTAGTCGACCACGACCACACTTAATTTATTGGTCGACCGCGACCATACTTAATTTATTGGTCGACCGCGACCCCAATTACATTCGGTCGACAGCGACCAGACTTTATTGGTCGACCGCGACCACACTTAATCCATTGGTCGACCGCGACCACACTTAATCTACTGGTCGACCGCGACCACACTTAATTTATTGGTCGACCGCGACCACACTCAATTTATTGGTCGACCGCGACCACACTTAATTTATTGGTCGACCGCGACCACCCTTACATTCAGTCGACAGCGACCACACTTAACGTATTAGTCGACCGCGACCACACTTAATTTATTAGTCGAGCGCGACCACACTCAAGTTATTAGTCGACCGCGACAACACTTAATTTATCGATCGACCGCGACCACGCTTAATCATTGGTCGACCGCGACCACACTTAATTTATTGGTCGACCGCGACCACACTTAACTTATTGGTCGACCGCGACCACACTTAATTTATCGGAATAAATACTGAGTGGGCTAAACGCCTACTCGAATCTAAATGAAACCACAGGAATATAAATAAATACCACTACGCCGACCTTTAAAACTACTGAATACAACCTGGAGAATATTCCATAATTATAAATGTATTAACATAACGTATCGACGATAACGAACGAGGAGACAAAACTTATACGAGGATAAAGTTAACGAAACAACCGCGAAGGATAAGAATACAACATTTTAACTCTCCAAACAATGACTGAATGCAGCACAGCAAACCAGGACTAAACAAGCGCAGTGAAACGAGTTCTTCTCGGTCAGAAACACGAATTTTAACGACTATGTAAACAACTAACAGAATGAGAAAATGTAAATTCCACGTGTCTTAAATTACCTCTAGTTCGACGTTTCCCTCTCTTTCCCCTTCTACTCGTCCTGCAGGCTGAGGTTGCTCCTGTCGCTCAGCCGGAGGCGGCTGGTTTGGCGCTACTACCAGCGGCGCTGGTTCGGCTTGAGGTTCGACTGCCTGAGGATATTGCACATCTCGCGGTCGTTGCTCTGCGGCCATTTCAGAACTTTTCACTCGACGTATCTTCTTAAGTAGAACTGTGGTTATAATCTCGCGTACTGTTCAACGTCGTATACCGCTTCTGTAGTTGAGCAGCAATGGGGTAATTTATTCATGGTGGTAGATTTTATAGCGTTGTTCGTAATATATGCAGTGCGAATAGGATGTACAACCGGTTCCAAGCGCGAGAAGAAATACAATCGGTGTCAAACGCGGGAAAAATGTGACTGGTTAAAAGCGCGGGAAAAAATGCAACCGGTTGCAAGCGCAGGAGAATGCGCTTACGCCAAGAACATTATGGTTTGCCCCTATCTAGTTGGCAAAACAATTTTATATAATCACGGATTTAATAAAACTATCGGAAAACGGCAAATTAATTATTAGAACTGACAACACAAAAACGTAGCGAATCAATAAGAACTTGAAGCAGAGACATGCAACCGGTGCAGAGTGATGGAAAACATGCAACCGGTGCCAAGCTCGGGAAAACATGCAACCGATACCATGCGCGGGAAAACACGCAACCGTTACTATGCTCGGGAAAACACGCAACCAGTGCCAAGCGCGGGAAAACTCGCAACTGTTACCATGCGTGGGAAAACATGCAACCGTTACCAAGCGCGGGAAAACATGCAACCGTTACCAAGCGCGGGAAAAACACCCAACTGGTGCCAAGCGTGAGAAAACATGCAACCGGTGCCAAGCGTGAGAAAACATGCAACCGGCCGGTGCCAAGCGTGGGAAGACATGCAACTGGTGCCAAATGCGGGAAAAAAATGCGCCCATATAATGGTTAATTGATTAGAAGTAAACCCAAACCATTTGAAAAAAATCGGCTCTGGATTGACGATTTTCTGGTAGAAATTAATTTTGCTTTTAAAGTAAATGATCTATTAGAGCGGATTGGATAATAAAACCAATTTTAATTAAACACCAATGAGAAGTTAGATCAACACCATCCATAACTTCCTCACACGCTTTTTCCTGCTTTTGGCGACGGTTGCATGAATTTTCCTTGAGTTCTGATTGGCTCATTCGATTCTTTATGTCGGCTTTGATTGGGCGGAATTATTGCTTTGGATTTGACTTAAGTGATGCTCCACATTAGAACTACCGTAAACTTCATTGTTCTGCCGCATTGGCTCTTTCCCACATAGAATATCTTTGATTTTAAGAATAGAGGAGGGGCTGATTGTTCATAATTATATTTCAGTATAAAAATAAAGAAATTCCATTTGCGTCAAATAAATTTTGGGAAATGTTTGTGCTTAACCAATCAGAATAGCAGAAGACAATAGCTAATAATTTTGCTTATTCGATGAAGTTCCCCAAATACAATATCTTTTATAAAAAATTGCATGTTGTGCGATTGGGTCTCAAATTACTTGAAACCTTAAAATAATTAGACAAAATGCACCTTGAACCTTAACGTTATCGAGTCTAGGCCAATCAGATCACTAGTTGTAACAATGAAAAAAGTTGACATTCCATCGTACATTGCCGTTCAGCACTTTCCTTCTTATGCGGATCATTACTTAATCTACGACGCTCAGTTGAAACCATCTCTAACTCAAGCATTTTCACATTACAGCTTTAAATACGGAAAGGTTATCGCTGCCAAATAGAACCATCGAAGTCAAAACAGAAAAGAAAACTGAACAATGGCTTGGCGCAACCTTGTACGCCACTGGAAAGGATGGAAGAGTAGTGGTATGTCAACGTTTTGTCCATAATATTTCGGATAGCTTTGTAGTTTTTTTTTTTCAATAACCATTTAACTACAGTGGACCCTCCAAACATTCAATTACTGGCAATCCATAAAAATATGGCCATATTAGCTAGGTGGGGTACTGAATTATGGCACTGTTTTTTTTCTCCCAACTTGCCACAAAACACTGAAAATTAATAATAATTAATAATAAAATTGAACCATACTAATCAAATTAACAAGATAACAAGATGCTATATACCTTATAACATTTATCACCGAGTTTCAGGGGTATAGAATGGTCTGTCGGAAATGATGCCTCTCGGAAAAATTCACCGAGTCTCGAATTCTCGGCATTTGAAATTGGAGTCTCGGAATCTCGGGCTCGCTATAATTTTCGAAGTCTCGAAGTCTCGAATTTTGATAATTTGGAACTCGGAGTCTCGTAAATTTTCCTCATAAATCTCAGCTTCCGTTGGAGATTTCACGTTTTAAGCTGTTTTAGTACTATCGACCCGAAATTTTCCAGCACTGATTGGAGTCTCAATACTCGGATTTTTTAGAGGTAAAGTCTCGGGCTCGGATTTGATAGAAGCACTAAAGTCTCGGTCTCGAATTTTTAAACAAGGGTCTCGCAGTCTCGCAAAGTCTCGAATTT
Source organism: Cladopsammia gracilis (assembly GCA_022457155.1). Lineage (NCBI taxonomy): Eukaryota > Metazoa > Cnidaria > Anthozoa > Scleractinia > Dendrophylliidae > Cladopsammia > Cladopsammia gracilis. The sequence continues at coordinate 1,419,331 of JAJGOT010000098.1, read as the reverse complement.
ACCATTCTATACCCCTAGTTTCCAATCCAAATGTTCATTCTTTGTCATGCCTTGCAGTGGAATCCCCAGTTCTAAACCTCCCGATAATTCGAACCTAAACTCGCTTCCCATGGATTTGCTTAGCACTCGAACACTGCAAATGTATATTTTTTGTCTTCCTTCCTTTGTCCTTCATCGTCTTCTTTCATCTATTTCTTTGGTCAGTTTAATCATTGCCATTTTTAATTATTATTATTACTAGAAATACGTGGTCTCGCAGAACCTCGCGAAGCTTGGGGGAGAGTGCACTGCCGGTCGAAACTTTGGTGGCGTCTCGATTTGCTTATGAGGCTTTTCGCTGTTCCACTTTGTTTTCTTTGAAACCAAAAACGTTCCTAGGTCCTTTCGAGGGTTCGCGTACCGTTTCCCGTCCGCCATCTTTGTTTACCATGCTCATATAGGCTTACATGGGGTAGTAAACCTGCGCCATTGTCAGCGGACCGGATTTCTTTGTTGCTAGGCAACTGCAGGACACCAACGCGATATATACCTAATTCAATAAAGGTTGCTTTGGTAATTGGTCATTGGCAATTGGGCTTTGGCATTTGGGTATACGGAACAAAAGGCAATGATTTGCTTCAGTGACCGCCAAACAATAGCTTCCAAATGTCCAATGCCCAATGACCAAAGCAACCTTTATTGAATTAGGTGTATATAAAGGTAAACCGATTCCACGCGAATCCGCGTGACAAATTTATAAACCTCGCTTCACGAGGAATTATTATTATTGTTATTATCAAAACATATATTTTTTATTTCTCTGCTCTGACCGTTTTCGCGGAATAAGAGACATAAGAGGTGTATAATATGAGAGAGATTAGAGAGTGAGAAAAGCCTCTGGCGCCCAGAGTAGTCAAACAGGCATTTCGCCGAGAATCCGTTCACTGATTTATGATTGACTACTTTAACAGACATGCGCACCAAGATATATCTACGCACGACCTGCGAAGGATGAGAGGGTTAAAAACAATCAGTACCTTTCCATAATTGGAAGGTGTTTCCAAATAAGACAAGATCTGCAGGGGGCACACGGAAAAGCAGTCACTCCATGTGCAGGTAAGACTAAGCGATTTCACTAACAACGCATGCGCAAGCACATGCGGAAGCACCAAGGAGCAGTTTTCATTTGAGCGTCAAAGCAATTGGGGCTTGCTCGCACGCGTTTCCCCGCGTTTGATGCCGACTACATGTATTTGCTTCGAGTTGTAATTGGCTCATTGGATTGTCTGCGTCTATTGTGATTGGCCAGAGCGATTACTTTTGTTTTGATGTAACTATACTCAACTGGAAAGCGCGCTATGGAAACGAGAAAAAGGGCTCAACGTAAACACAAGCGTAAACTATACAAGTTCCATTTCCTTGTGCTTGCGTTGAGGTGCGCATTATCTTCACTTTACTTAATTTCTTATGCTTGCGCTTGCGCTTGTGTTACTAGGGGAAACGCACTTATGTTAACGTCAAAACGGGATTCATATAAGCATAAGAGCATGCACAAATGCAGGGATAAAAAAACCTTTTTTCTCTTGTAAGTGTGCTTATGCGTATACTTGTTCTTAAGGATATGCCCGTTTACAAGTGTAAATTAGCGGCGATTTCCTGTGCGATTCAGGTGCGATAGTTGCTGTGATTTCCCAAAAATCGCCACCAGCTTGCAGCAGATTTGGAACATGTTCGAAAACTCTACAACATTGCGAGGCAAATCGCTCCCAAATCGCACTGAAATCGCAGCTAGTTTACACACGCGATTTGAAGATGCAACTTGCGCGCGACAAAAATTGCACCGAAAATTAATTGCGACAAAAATTGCAAAAATAAATCGCCTGTGTAAACGGGCCCTTATGCTTCTGCTTGTATTGAGAGGTAATTACAGTGCGACGCGCCTTGCCGCGAGCACCCAACACAACCTCGTCCCCAGGAGGCGGGAAGGGGAGGAACCTGGGAACGAGGTTACACCCAACAACTCAAATGGGACAGACCTCAAATAACTGTGGCTACTAAACATATCTGAATTTCGTAACTGTTCATCAATAAGATGCCTAAAATGTGTGCAATTCCACAGTTGGTTACGGCTCCATTAAATATTTTTTTTACAAGTTTGCACGATATCGCCAGCAAATTCTTATAATAATTTTCGTAACTTCGGAACCGTGTGAAGCAATAAAATGAAAAAAAAAATCTTTGTATTTTGCAACTAACTTTAGACTCCTGTGATAAACACGGAGCCGTCAAAGCGACAAGATTACATTACATCGTGCTCAACTTTGCGAGAAGGCGTCAACTGAATTCGCACTTTCTGTTGGCTAACTTGTAAAACAGTTTGTTGGATGTTCACGTTAAGGCGCGTCGCACTGTAAATTTCATTTGACTTAGCCCAATATTCTGTATATTTTTATCTTAGGCAAAATAGATGGAAAATATGGAAGCTGCATGGCTGGAATCAGTGCTGAGTACAGCGCGGATGGATACGATTTACTCATGGGAGCTGTCGGCTGGGGATTTCAGCGAGGTAATATGCGATACACCAAATTGAAGAAAAGTTGACTCGTGAAAAGCATAAACCATGAACGATGGGACCGAATGGGATTCTGGGTAGGCAGCATTGGCAAGCTAGTAATATTCCATTTCTTGATAATCAAGATGTTTTCTTTGTTTGAGACTTTTAAGAGCATGATTTATGCATCCTGTGTTAATATAATGTATATTCTGTCACAGACGAAGATTACATTTTCCAACTTCTCAGTAAACCTTTGGGTCGCATCGTTCATGGTTTATGCTTTTCACCCAACAACGTTTCTTCAATTTGGTGTATATCTCGATACGCGCATTCCTAAAAAAAAATCTCACTTAAACACGAAGTTCCGGTATAAAAGGCTTAGCTCCTCCCCCATTTCACACCTTTTAGGTGTAAAATGCCAATTAAGGCGTCTTTCAGTCACAAAACGTGGTTAGCTTGCGCGTCCTTTAAATATAATTTGCTTCAACAATCTAATAAACCAAGATTTTACCTAAGTAAAAAAGAAGTAGAAGTTCATAAAGACTTTTAATACTGAACTTTCATAAAGTTTTTCTAAATTGTGTTTGCAAAGATCTTAGTAATGACGCATGTTGTTTGTTAGTAGACTACGAGTAGTCCCTCCTTTTTCCTCAGGGATAGTAGAGCGAGCGAAACGAGAGCGCGCGTGAAAATCACCCCACGCGAGAAAGGCGCGCGCTCGCGTTTCGCATGCTCTACTATCCCTGAGGAAAAAGGAGGGACGACTCGTAGTCTAGTTTGTCAGTTGTTAATGCTTCTGTGGTTGATTGACGACTGGAAGTGAGAATAGCCAGGCCAGGCTCCTTTCATACCGGAACTTCATGTTTAAGGCGGTATACCAAGAGCCCATAACTTGAAGCGAGTAACTGTGATTAATTATTGTCACAGCGTTTTTACAGATTGGATTATTTTTAGATTCCTTTTTCCCGTAAAAAAAATTATTAATATCTTTTTCCGCTCAGCATGAGTAAATGAAGTCGAGGATGACACTTAACGTATTTCGGCTGACAAACCTGTGGCCTTTGGAGTCAAGATCAAATTGGAACTTGGAAATGTTAGGTTAGACAGACTCCAGAGCATGTAAACGCGACGAATGCTAAGCTTCTGAAGCTTGAGGTACAATTGGCTTTATTTGCTTTTCCTACTTTCTTCAGGTGGTGTTGCGGCTTATTCTCTTGACACAGAGAACACAGTTTTTTCTCCGTACAGTTCACTGGTAAAAGAGTCCTATATGGGTAAGAACAAGGAAAGATATCTTAAAGGTTATCTTATGTCTTACTTTGCTACATTTAAGAGGAAGGGTAAGGGGAATGGAAGGGTAAGGTGAAGGGGGGGGGGGGGGGGGGGGGGTAAGTGTTAGGGTTAGGGTTAGAGAACTTGAATGTCATAACGTTTTGTTACCGAACTGATGGTCTTAAAACAGGGTGGGCTTATAAGCGGGAGAGGGAGGGGGGGGGGGCTTATAAGCGGGGGTGTATAAAGCGGCATTTACCGGTATGACCCCCCTGTACCCTAATGCTTGGTTCGGCTCGAAATTGTGAAATTGAAGAACTTGAAAGCCTGCTGAGTAAATTTCTGGAGATGTTACAGTAAGCATTTTGTCTTTGCGCAATGACAACAGGACTCGCTCATCAGCGTACCATGTTCAATAGGCAGACATTCACCTCGTAACCTCGCCGGTCCAAAACAAAGATATGTCGTGACCAATCGTTTACGACGCAAAACAGAGGTCTTTTTGGTGCAACTTGATCATTCGATTTTGACCTTTTTTCAGGCTATGCTGTCTCAAGTGGCCATTTCTTGAGCCCAAGAACAACAGGTATTTTTTACATCAAATTTCTATGTTTTCTTTTTCGTCTTTTTTTATAATTGGTTTAGTCTAGTGGCGCATCCAGGTCGCGGAGTAAATAAGGGAGATGGGGTGGGGAGTGAGGAGCGACAAGTCAGATGTAGGTTCGTCGAGCTCAGTACAGAAGAAGCATCCGTTATAACCTCGTTTCCTTCCTGACGATCCCATAACCCATACGTATGAGGGGAGGGGAGTTGCATGGAGGAGGGGGCCCTGAACTAACAGCTTCCGGTGCCCATTTTTCGTCATGTACGCGCCCTTTCTTTTGCAACGCACACCTCATTACTCTTTTGATATTGCAAATATATCTTTATGCAATATTTGTTATCTCTCTTGTTTACTTCCCACCGACAATGCCGAATCTCTTACGGTTAACCTTTAAATCCGTTTCTCCTCTTTTCTCTCGGTTTCTCCCTCCACTTTTCTCGGGTTACCGGTCCTTTCACACCCTCATTTCTTACTGAGGAAGTAAAGGCGATCATTTTTGCTTCGCTGACTGTCATTTTTCGGTTTCTATTTTCTCGTTAATAGAATACGTTGGAGGTGCTCCCAGAGACAATAATTTATACGGAAAAGTAAGTACATCATTATACAATAATAAGCCTTGAGGTGATTTCTCCATCGAAGATAGAAAATTTATATGGGCGAAGATTATTTGTTAATTTATCTCTTTGAAGAGACTGTATCGGTTGATCACTGCATGCATAACTGATCTTTCCAATGCTCGACATAAAACTTTAGAGTCTAATAGAAATAATTCAAGTGCAATTCTGCATTAAAACGGGAACCGGGGTGAACTCGAACCGGTATAAAAGTTATACCGGAATCACGTAAACAGCCCCTAAAATCGCTTTGATCAACGCTTCTGGACAGAAAATAAAAGGAACCAGTTTTTTTTAAGCATCAGTGTTTTATAAAATAACTGTGCCGCTTTAAACACAACTGCAATTTATGTCACAGGTGCTCATGTATTCCATGGAAAACTCGAAGATAACGGTGACATCTGAGATTTCTCGGCCCAAGGGAATTACAGTAAGTAGGACTTTTAGAGCGATTTTTGCTTGAGTGTCGTAAAACCAAACCCAAAGCAGTTAATCTGGCCAATCACAGCATGCAGACGTACGGGGACAGTCCAATGAACCAATCAGGACTCGTAGCAAATACATGTATCCGTCTTAAAGCGCGGGAAAACACGTGCGAGTAAGTTACAATTGATTTTGGTTTGGGATCTGATTGTTTGTGAAAGTGGCGCAAGATTTTTTTAGCCAATTACAAGGCTTGGTAATGGAAAACCAAAGCAATCGCGAAATTAATTTCGACACTTCATTGAAAATCGCTTTATAAAATGAAACCTGATCATATCCCGTCTACCATGATAGATTGCTAAGTTAAAGACAAAGTACCGTCCATTTTACTTCACGTGCATTTGTTATATGTTTTGGTTTGCACGGAAGCAAGGGTACTATTGCTTTCCGGGGTTTTGCTTTTCTCGTGGCAAACATTGGAATTGGTATAGGAATTAATGGAGCCGAAACCAATTGTGGAATTGCACGCATTTTGGGCATCCTACTGATGAACAGTTACGAAATTCAGATATATTTAGTAGCCACATTTATTTGAGGTCTGTCCCCTTTGAATTCAATCGCGTGGAGAGGAATTATATCGTCTCGTGCTTCTGTTATCTTCAAACTTGCTATATTAAAATACGTTTTTAGGTGTTGCCTGATAAATAAGGTACTTGAATAAACGTTTAACGACTGACATGGCCAATGCAAACGGATTACATAGAGCTATAAGACCCACCGGATTTTTCAACAACAAGAAAATGGCCACCGATGCTCGCAGCGCGCAACTTCATAATGGACATAATGGACAGTACTTGGTCTTTAACATAGTATGATGTCACGTAACAAGAACCCGCGTCCCACAAAGATAAGGTCCTTGAAATAGAAAATGGCTGCCTTCTGGTTACTTAATTTGAAGGAAGCACAAGGGAATTAAAAGAGAAAAACGAAATGATTCCAAAATACTGATGCATTGTATAATATTTGAAATTCTACTACATTCCATGTTGTTCTGTGTTTGCCCCAGGGTAGGTAAACCTGTGTCAGTTTTATTAGCAAAGAAGCAAACCCTTGTTGCTCTATTTCAATTAAAGTATCCTATTTTTCTCTTTTAGGTTGGCAGTTATTTTGGAAGTTCACTTTGTGTTGTCGATCTCAACAATGATAGGTAAGTCTACAACAAGTTGCGTTTCTGTTTTACATTGAAATCAAGAGAAAATGAGGTTTCTCTTGTTGAAATACTTATTAAAAAGCATTGGACATGCCTACAGCTCTCAAATTACCACATGTTTATCTCCTATTTGGATTGCGTCCTTTTCACTAGCTATTCGTAAAACTAGCCAATCACAGCAGAAGTAGAAACCAAATAAACCAATCAGAACTAGAAACAAATTTATGTAGCAGGCGCTAAGCTCGGGAAAATGTATGCGATTGGTTTTAATTTAGCTTCCGATTGGTCGAGAAAGTGGCGCGAATTTTTTAACCAATCACAAAGCGTACTTATGTCAAACCAAAGCAAACGCGAATAACTTTCGCCGATACAAAACTGCTCTACCTATCAAATCTTATTCAGTTTTATTATCTCATATTTACCCGTTCGTAAGTTAGTAGTAAAAGAAGTGAGTATATGACGATCCAAAAATGACATTTTATCGGTTTTATTGATTTGTGGGCTGATTCTAAATGTTTCACACTCGCTTCAGTTTGATGGATGAACGTTAAATGCAATCAAACAGGTTGTAACTGCAGTTTCTGCTTGTTTCTAACAGGTATTCAGATTTATTGGTAGGAGCTCCGCGAGCCCTTTATAAAGATGAAGGACGAGTATTTCTTTATGTTAACAACAGAAAGGTAAGTTAATCTCAGTCTGCCAGTTACAAAGTCAGTCAGTCAGTCAGTCAGTCAGTCAGTCTGGAGTCGGTCAATGAATCAGCCTGTCAATCAGTCGGCTATCCATGGTCATACAGTCACTCAGACAGTTAGTCTGTTAATCAGTCATTCCTTCAAGGTAAGTTAATCAGTTGATGACAAACTGTTAGTAAGACAGTCATTCATTCAGTCAGTCAGTCAGTCAGTGGATCAGTCTGTCTGTCAGTCAGTCAGTCAGCCAGCCTGCCAATCAGTCATTCATCCCTTCGATCAGTAGTCCGTACGTCAATCCGTCAGTCAGTCAGTCATTCAGTCATTCAGACATTCAGTCAGTCATTAGTTTGTCAAGTTTCAACTCAGGTGCGCAGTTTGCATGTCTTGTTAGTTTCTAAAAGTTATCGCCACACATATGTTTATTTGGCAAAACGACTTTTGAATAAAAGGAGGTACGCTATGTTTGTGTATTTCCGCATGGTTCTGGGGGGAGATTCCCATGTATTTTTTGTTGGCTTAATACCCTAAAGGGTACGGCAATAATACTAACGGTGGCCATTTTAGATTATAGCACCCTAAACAGTACCTAAGTGTCCTACGCAATTTGATCCCTAAAAGGTACGACGAGGGAGTCCCCCCCCCCCCCCCCCCCCCGGATGTAGCTAGCACTAAAAATTTAAATACGCCTCTCTTATTCACCATTTTAGGGAGCTCTCAATCTACAAGACTCAGTCGGTTTAATGGGAGATGACATACCAAATGCACAGTTTGGGAGAGCGACAGTAAGAGTTGGAGACCTTAATAAAGATGGCTTCCAAGGTACAATGAACGTACTCCTTCTTAATTGTTTTTTTTTTTAACTTTTAACTCTTTCAGCCCCGAAAACGTCTAAGAAAACAAATCTATTTTGTTTTTCAAATTTCATTTTGCAAATGATGAAGAAAAAACGCAAAAAAAAATATATATGTATATATAGCACCACAGGAAAGTACTGCTCAGCAGCTTTCATTTAAATGGTCACAGATTCAAAAGTTAAAACCACATTTCACAGCATAATAAACAGTACCACAGGAAAGTACTGCTCAGTAGCTTTCATTTGAATGGTCACACTTTAGGATTTCATGCACAGACTTAAAAGTTGGAACCACCTGGTACAGCATAATCAGCACCTCGTTAAAAAAAAAAGTCGATCAAAGTGCTACTCCCTAGCTCCGTCGACTGGTTACGAATGTGGTTCATTGACACGCTTCAAAGTTGGAATTACGATACTTGAGTAGAGATGATAACTAATTCATTATTTTTATTTCAAATCTTATTCTGACTAACAGATATTGCAATTGGAGCTCCTTATGAAGATGGCAGTGGTTCTGTTTATATTTATCACGGCGCCCATCATGGAATCAATCCCAAGTACAAACAGGTATGCTCAAACGCTAAGAGAACTATAATATAAAGCGATTTTCAATTGAGTGTCGATAGTAATTTCGTGATTGCTTTGGTTTTGCATAGCTACGCTTTGTGATTGGCTAAAATATCTCGCGCCACCTTCTCAACCAATCAAAAGTAAAAACAAAACCAATCGTGACTTGCCCGCACGCGTTTTCCCGCGCTTGGCGCCGGTTACATGTTTTTACTTCGAGTTCTGATTGGTTCATTGGATTGTCTGCCTGTGTTGTGATTGGTCAGAGTAATTACTTTGGTTTTGGTTTTACGACACTCAATTGAAAACTGCTCTATAGTGGTAGGAATACTCGCATGGCTGAAGAGCACGCAACGCATGGTGCTAGTAACAGGTTCTTAAACAGCACGCGAATACAACGGCTTCTCAGTCTCCACGCAACACTCCTCTGTACTGGTCGAAAGCAATCAGATGCGGCCACGTATTATCATCGGCGATCAAAGCGGAAGGGGAGGGGTGGGGGAAGGCTAGACAGAGTGTTTTTGCCGCCGATTCAATTTTCGCCGTATTCTCAGGCTATATGGGGGGGGGGGGGGGGAGAGCTAGACAGACTGAAAATGTAAAAGAGAGAGAAACATTTTCTGCCCTTCTGGTCGTTTTTTTCGGGGGAGGGGGCAACATAGGGGGTGGGGTGGGCTCTCATTGTTTCGCTTCTGTCTCCGATTCAAGTTTCGCCGTATTATCGGGCTACAGACAGGGAACCGACACAGCAAATCTACTGACGTTGAAAAACTACCGAAAGCAATGTGCTATATTGGTGCTGTATGAAGAATAGGATCGGAGTGTTCGCACGTTACAAAGCGCGGCATACAGGGAAAAAATACAAATGAATTTCACAACAAATGTCTCCAAACTTTCATCACGTGTGATGTTCACGCGTGTTCTAATATCACGATGGTTTTTCCTGATAAAACTCTATTGTGATAATTAACTTCTAAGTTGTTTTTGTTTGCACACAGAAAATCCAAGGCTCGTCCGTGGATCCAGGCCTGAGGTTGTTTGGCTCCGCTATCACTGGGACTGTCGACATGGATGGAAATGGCTACCCAGGTACACTGTAAACTATACAAATATAACTAGGCACCAACACACAAAAGCATGGGAGAGGAGAACCAGGTCACAGAATCACATGTCTCACTCCAGCTCTCCGAGATATAATGCCATGCGAGTTGGGCAGGATTTAGCGAAACAGCTGTATCAGCTAACCATTTTTTCCTTTAAATTAGTTGAACTTCAAGCTCAAAAATTTAAACGTTTTTCTCCTTTCGCTTATACAGATATTGCCGTCGGTGCATACGGATCAAACAAAGCAGTGCTCTTTAGGTAAGAAATTAACGATTACAGCATTTTTTAAGATTAGTTTTTACGTTACTTTTAAGAATGAGCGAAAGCTATGGGTTGGTACCAATTGCATGTTTTCCCGGCGTGCTTAGCTTCAATTGTATGTTTCCTGCGTTAGTGCTGGTTTCATGTCTTCCGGCACTGGCACAAGTTGCACGCTTTCCCGCGTTTGGTGCCGGTTGCATGTTCCTGTTTCTGATTGGTTCATCGGGTTATATGGGAGGACGATTTTTCCTTTTTTTTTTTTTGCGATTTGTTTTATTTCTTTTAGATGTTTTTGATTACTTCTGTTCTGTTATTACGGCTTTTACCAATAAACTGCTTTTCATATCTGCATCGTAGGACCCGTTCTATCGTGAATGTGGAAGGCAAAATCCGTCTTAGCAGAAATCAGATTGTTATCGAAAACAACGACGGTTTGTGCCGTTTACATGACGGTCAGGACCACAAATGGTAAGTCGTTCTATTCATCGTCGTACGGGAAAAATTTCGTCGGGGGGGCTGAACTTAATTTGCCCGAATGAAACTCGTGACGTCATGTTTATTCGTCATGATGATGATTCTAGCACTCGCTGACATTTTACTTTTCTACCACTGTGAACGATGCGAGAATGAGCTTCTACGTCTCACATTCGTCGCACTTTACACGGTACCGATAAGATATATTTTACGAGACTTCGATGAAGACATATAATTTGAACAACCAGATACCAACCACATATATACTGTCCAGCATACTGTCCCTATAAGGAGGATGGTCGCCAAATGTTATACTTAGTTTCAGTCCCTGCACGATCTACAATATCATTCCCACCCTTGGCGGACCACAACGCAAATATATCGTTCTATGGCCCTATTTACATGGAAAGAGGATGATCCTAGTGCAAGGATGATCTTAGAAGGTTCATTTGGTTTACATGCGTAAATACGACAACCAGGATCAACCTTTCATTTGGTTTACGTGAAAAATTAGGCAGGATGGCCCCAATACCTTTGAGTTCGACGCGGTTGCAAAACAAGACGGTGGGCGACAATAACAAAAGCGAAGATAACCTTGGGGCTCCCGAGGCCGTTTACATGGAGCTCGGATGATCCTAGCGCTAGGATCATCCTACCTTTCAGATAGGATGAACCTAGCGCTAGGATGATCTTAGCGCTAGGGCCAAATGCAACCCTTCGCATGTAAACTGAGAGTAGAAAACATGTTGCGCTCGGATGATCCTAGCACTAGGATCATGCCCTTTCCATGTAAATAGGGCCTATGTCTGCTCACGCGGTTAGCATCTTATGGAGCTATCACATCAATGACATGATTGATGTAGTATAGAGCTCGGTAAGAAAGTTAAGTGAGTAATGTGAGTTACGAAATAAAAACAAATAAATTAAGACATTGAATCACAAAATAATTCAGTAATTTTACTGTGTCTGTGGTGCCCGAATAGTCGACCAGTTTTGCCCGAATAATACTATATTTTTTACGACTGGGAGGGCTGCAGCCCCCCCCAGCCCCTACCCCTCGTACGCCTAGAGAAGGGTTGACATGTAGTTCTGCATCTTGTTTAATTATCCTGTATTAAAGTAAAGAGGATCCGTCATAGTCTTGTATGGTTTTGAACCCATTCAGGCCTTTGTTTTACACCTATTGATGTTTATTAAGCTTCAAAACGTCATGTAGTAAAAGTACAAATGAACGATTGATAAATGTTCGTCTGTTGGGTACTATCCTTGGCATGTGTAAATTTTCTTATTTATTGTTTAGTTATTTATTGGTTTGTTGTTGTTTTATTCTTTTATTTTAGTTTAAACGTATCAGTTTGCTTTACAACCAAAGACAAAGTAATACAAAGTTATCAAGGTAACATAATATAATTTTGTACGCCTTCTGTTTCTTCGTTTGCTTGAATTGATTTGCCATAATTATAACAGGAAAATCCTGGCAACACGAAATTTTTGATGTCGCAAAATTCTGATATTGGGAAAAAGAAACCCCGACTATTTATTAGCAAAATGGGTGTTTAATAAATTCCCCGAATGTTCAAAATGCAATGAAGTTAAATATCTCTTTTCTAAAATCATGAAATTTAGCTGTCGCAAAAATTTCCTGTACAAAATGATAAATAAAAAATAGCTCTGCATTAGAGACTAATTTGTTAGTTGCTCATTGTCGGTGAAAACCTTTGCTTAGCTTGTTTTCAATATTTCTTCTGCAGGCCTGGAGATATCGTACACTGTAGATTTGGACAGAATAAAAGCTGAGAGCGGCTCGGATTCTTTTCGCCGCATGTTCTTTGTGGACGAAGTAACAAAGAATAAAGTGTTTGTTATCAGTGGCGTTCAGAATTTAACAAAGCAAGGAGACAACTATTGCTCTTTACCCAAGACTGTTTATCTCAAGGTACGTAATATGTAATACCAGCTGCGGACCAGGCGTGCGTTTCTCGAAAGTCCCGAAAACTCTTCGGGCCCGAATTGAAAAGCTGTGTTATGTGCAGAATGTTTGCCAATAAAGATTCGTTTTTTGTTGAGTTTGAAGGCTGATCAGTGAAATCTTACGTTTATTACACAAATTCAGCTGTTGCGCTTGCTAAAAACTTCAACGCCATTCGTTTTGAGAAACGCACGCCAGTTCACCTTTTCCCGCCATTTTATATAGGCTGTCGCTAAGAAGGAAGACAGTGTTTTGGGGAATCCGGGGTCAAAACATTTTGGCATATACTTTAATCTGGAATCGACTGGAAAAATTAAGATTTTTATCTTTTAGACGCAAAACATCGGACATTGAATTTCGGACACATATCTGATACTCTATGCTATTTATTTCGGAATACTTTCCTGATCAATAAAACTAGATCAAGAGTTTAAAAGTAACCGATTAACTAATAGCAATTAACTTGGACAATTTTGGACAACAATTTTACTGCATATTTTAAGTTAGACTGCGGGGGGGGGGGGGGGGGGGGGGGAACTGAATAATATGTAATGACAAGTGGGAAAGTGGGAGGGCCGGATAGGAAAATATTTGGCTCGAGGTCATGGCATACGGCCGAGCGCAGCGAGGTCCGTGCGCCATGACCGAGAGCCAAATACTTTTCCCATCCGGCCCGACCTAACTTAGTCAATAAGTATTTTATTATATGACCAATTTGGAGACAAAATTACTTGAAATTTTAACGCCCGAGGCCGTCCGCTTTTGTAGTAGGGCCGTACGCCTTTCCCGGACCGCTCGCGCAAATGCGTACGGTCCTCATACGGGACTTTCATCGATGGTTTTGCAAAGAAAAGGTTCGCAGGGCCGTGCGGGTCATATGATAAACTCTTGTATGTCCTGTATTCTGCGTCAAACTAGTTTGAAGTGTAAAATAAAGAAATGTGAATTTCTTGAGATACACAGAAAAATAGGAATTAATCATTAGTGTCACGTTTACTTGATCTTTTCAGGAAAAGAACAGTCTTGCAGATGTGGCTTCCTCGTTGACCTTTGATTTGAATTTTGCATTAGGCGAGTCTTGTGGCAGTGATCTGTGTCCCGTTTTAAATGATTCTGTTCAAGCAGCACATACGGCAGAGGTAGGTAAAGTTGCACACGAGTCACAGGGAGGCCCACTCAGCGGAGCTCTGTTAGTATGGCATAACTAGCAGTAACGATTAAGATTGATTGCGTAATGTGGGGAATTGGTATTTCAAGTTTAGCGATAGCCAGAATAGTACCAAATCAAAGTTCATGGACCGATTCAGATTTTTTAAACGAGGTCTAAAGGAATAACCGTTGGTTTCATTTAGAGTAACTAATCTAATACCTAATCTTAATCAGTTTTGCAATTTTCTTGGCAGGCTTTCTTTATGAAAAAATGCAAGAATCGTAAAGTTTGTGTACCAGATTTGGCTGTTGATGGACAAGTGATTTTAGTTGGGTAAGTATAAAAATTAGAGTAGCTTGGGATACAGTGAATATTGTAAAAGCCGGTCACCTTCGGGACCAGCTCTCGCTGTCCGCCTTAGAGGGGTGTCTGCCTTATAGAGAATGGGGTTAGTTTCTAGAGAAACTGTGGTGCTGCGTCGGTGGGGGTGAAGCACAAGAATTTGGTTTTATCGACTGAGTCGATAAGGTAAATTAGCCACCGTAGAAAGATTCGAGAAAGCTGAAATCCATAAACCAAAACCAAGAAATCCATAAACCAAACAATCCGGGCCGACCAATTGTTTCCGCTTGTAGCTGTCCTACTGAACTAATTTCTAGCTATTTAGACAAAATCATGGCCTCCATTGTCAAATCACTACCCTCGTACATTAAAGACACCAATCACGCACTCGAAATTTTCCGTGATTTCAGTTTTCCCAGCGAAAACAAATTAATTTTCACTATGGACATTACCTCTTTATATACCGTCATCCCCAATGACGAAGGACTTTTAGCACTAAAATATTTTTTCGACCAGCGCCGCTGGTCGAAAAAATATTTTAGAGCGGCTCCATTCAAAACCCAAGCTCAGAAGCACTGCTCCGCTTAGCCGAATTAGTTTTGACACTTAACTGTTTTTCATTTTCCCAAAACTACTACAAACAAGTAAATGGAGTCGCCATGGGCACCAAAATGGGACCAAGCTATGCTAACCTTTTTGTAGGCTACGTCGAAAAGAAATTTTTCGATCAGTACTAAGGAACCAAACCCGAACTCTACGGCCGCTACATCGATGACTGCATTGGCGCTACCTAGCCTCTTCCAGTAAAGAAGAACTTAATCAATTCATAACTTCTGTCAATACTTTTCATCCGGCTCTAAAATACACCTGGGAAATTTCTGAAACCTCTGTCGCTTTTCTTGACATCAATATTTCGATTAACGGCAACAGTTTATCCAAAAGTGTGCACTACAAACCTACAGATTCCCACAGTTACCTTTTACATTCATCCTCACATCCATCACACGTTAAAAACGCCATTCCGTATTCTCAATTTCTCAGACTTCGACGTCTTTGTAGTGATGACTCCGATTTTTCCAACAAATCGGAAGAAATGTGCCAGTTTTTCAAGAAACGTGGGTACCCTGACTCTGTTGTTAATACGGGCCAACAACGTGCACAACAGATCGACAGACAATCAGCACTACAAACATCACAGAAGGAAGAGAACGAGAGAATTCCATTCACCCTCACTTTCCACCCACACAATCACACAGTCAAAAGCATCATTTTAAAAAATTTTAAATTGCGTTTTCGAGAACATCTCCGAGACGTTGAAAAAAATGACAAAGACGCATCCAAACCAGTCGCGCGTCATTTCAATCTTGCTAACCATTCTAAACAACACATGACAATCTGTGGCGTTTCCCTACACCAGGGCAACACAGAAAGCCGTAAAAACTTAGAACAAAAAATCATCTTTCGAATCGGCACTCTCAAACCCCACGGAATTAACGAACGCTTTTCATTCAACTAATTTACATTTGTTTTTCACGTCACCAAATTTCCACCAATGGCGGGGGCTCCTCCTACCATATAAAACCACACACTACCCACAATCCGTTGATTCGCTCCGACGAAGGGCTAGCGCTCGAAACGTCAGCTTTCTCGAATCTTTCTACGGTGGCTAATTTACCTTATCGACTCAGTCGATAAAACCAAATTCTTGTGCCTTATAGAGAGTTTAGTTACAGACAAACAAGTAAAATTCGGCAAGAACCAGCCAATAACTGATGCCCGTCTTAGAGACGTGTCCGCCTTGCAGTGGTGTCCGTCTTAACGGAGTTAATTTACTGTAATAGCATCTGAAGCATTAATTAAAATGTCTTTCAAGTTATGGGTTATAGGCCGGCAGTAAACCAAATTAACTTAACCGTTACACTGCCTTGTGCCAAAAGTCTGCTAAACCAGGTGGTTCTTACTCAGGTCCAAGCCTGGTTCAATAGACCGAGACTTTCTAGTTCTCACACTGTACTGGTTTTACCAGCCTCGAACTCAATGAGAAAACTTGATATATTAAAACCAGTTAACGCTTGTTAGCCAGGTACTGTAAATGACCGATAAGTTGACGGGGTAAAACCCTGGTTATACCGGTATTCCTGTAAAGCAAGAAACCATTCAACTGTAACCAAGGCTTTCATTGCTTTAGTTGTTGATTTTTTTCCCATATATTTTGAAACAGGTATGACCGCAGTCACACTTCTGACCAGCCTCTGCGCATCGGTCTTGTGAAACAACTGTTTTTACAGCTGACGGTATCAAACAAGGCGAACGACTATGTGTACTACTCCAGAATTCTGGTCAAATACCCGAGATCGTTAGGCTATCAACGGACAGGCGATGTAAGTAGACTCAAGGCCCGGCTAAACATTCAATTCTAAATTTTAACATTGTTGCACAACATTTGTTAGTTCAACAATGTTAGAACGCTTAGCACACCATGTTAGATGATGTTTCACTAACATTAATTTTTGTTGGATGAATGTTTTGTTTTTTGTTTTTGCTCAACATTTTGTTGGGCGCAACTAATGTTTGAACGTTTAGCCGGCTTTCTAACCCAACACTACAACGATAGCAACGGCCAATCAGCTTCAACCACGCGTTCAACAGATGTTGGAAAACAATGTTGGGCGTCTACACTGTAAAAACTGACCAGTTAGCTAGTCCAACAATAGCATCCAACAATTGTTGGCCAACATCTTAGGACGTTTAACCGTGGGTCCAACATTGCCATCCAACAAGTCAAATGTTGGCCAACAATTAAATTTAGACTGCTTTAAAACATGAGGGCTTACATTATCCCTAAAAAGACACACGTTTTGTATATATTGCCCCAAACATCAACACGAATCACATCACACATCAACTCACATTCATTTTTATTTTCATCTTACAGTGCAAAGATATCCTCAATTCAGAGAATTCGAACAACACTGAGTCCCAGCTCTCCATTTCCTGTGATATAGGAAGGATAGCGCTGCCAGGACTCAGTAATGTGAGTATTTTAACTTTGCTGCTCCTAAATCCCTATTTTCTTTACTAAAAACTATCAACGCAAAACATATAGACACAACTGCTGCCAAAACATAAAAAAAACCGGCTGTAGATTCAGGTTTCAAATTATGACTCGCCGGCTATGTGATGCGAAGAAAATTCGCATGATCATTGGTGGTGAATCATGTTTGAAGAAATTCGATTTTACTCACAAGCGAAGTTGCCTGTAAATTTCTGAACGTCGTTTAGTAAATGTAAGAATCAATCTTGAGGGTCTCTGAGACTGTGGTATCCTTGATAGATTTCCCACTGTGTTGTGAGAAGGCCGCTTTGGTTTGACAATACTTAAGGATTTTATCTTTTTTTAGGATTCTGTCCAAGACAGCAAACCGATATATATGAACACGTCTTGGACTGTTAAAAAATCCCTTGCTCCTCTGACGTCATACCTAATCTACTTCCTTACTTTGCTTGTAACAATGTCTGAATATACCTAAATGTGCCAGATGTATGTTACCAGAAACCCATAAGTGGGTTGCAAAGTGTAACGCGCATTCACAGCTTCCGAATATTCATTTTTTGCTTAGTACTATATTTGGAAACCCCTCAGTCCCTCGAGATTGGAAGCAAGTTGTTCTAGCGAATTGATTGGTTAACATTTTTATCTTGATTTTCCAAATATGGCTGTAACAACTTCTTAGCAAATTAAATAATCGGAAGCTTGTTTTGAAGCGTACAAGAGACAGTTGCACGTTTCAACCCACTTATACATACATACATATATACGTTTTATAGGTTTCTGATGTAACTTAACGGAATTCAATTTATTTCATTTTTTTGCCGTTTGCAGCAAAAATTCAACCTAAAGTTTTCAGCAGACACTGTGGAGGAAGATTTCACCATTATTGTCAAGGCAGAAAGGTGATTAAACCTTTTGACTTTTAATACTTAACCACGTTTAATATAGAAAAATATATTTATTTAACTTTCTTCTTGCAATAAAACAAAAACAACAAGCCCCAAAGAAAAGTACTGCTTGATTATATTGAAGAACTTTTTATCTCCTGAAAATATAAAGTAGAAAAACGTATCAACACAAATTGATTTGTAGGCTATTAGAGCCTGGATGTAGTGGTACCCATTTCTGTTCATGGTACTGTCGTTACTTCCACTTCCGGAGTCAGTTTTAAGACATCCCAGTAGTGTAGTGGCAGTTCTTGCGTTTGAGTCTGTCCACGAAATCATATGATGTGACCACTCAAATAAAATCTCTTCGACGGTACTTTTGCATGGTACCATTTGTTTTTCAATATTTTACAAAATGAATTTAGGATTTTTCTTGAATTTTAATTTTTGAAAAATACTTCTTTTCAGTCAAGATGTAGACGCTAACGTAAACGACAACAGCAAAGAGTTCTTTGTGGCTGTGAAGTATGAAGCAGATTTGGAAGTCAAAGGGTAAGTATATAAATTTAATCATAAGGAGATAAAAAGCGTTGACAGTGCTAAGTGCAAAGTAAGAAAACGTTTGATTTATTAGCCTGCGAGCAAACTCTCGGGCTCAGGGAGCTTGCTCGCAGGCTATTGATTAATTTATATTCCCACATCGATCTAAACGAAATTGAATGTTCAATCAGAAATCGAGACAGCAGCTGTCTTCCTAAACATAACCCAAGGTTACAAGTGATCTTGATAAATAATTAGTTTCTGGAAGACATTCTCTAATTCGATTGGACAATCGATCTCCACGAATCGAAAGCATGCGAATAATAATTAGGTCGTCAATCTCTTCAACTTGCACTAGCATTGCATTTCACAATTTTTCTCATTTGCTCGTGCTCTAAGGCAACATTGTCAATGTTTAAAGGGGTCAGTTTCTTAAGAAACTGTGGAACTGCGTCGGTCAGTGGGGTAATGAAACGGCGAACACCTTAAGCTTGGTTCCCACTAGCGACGTAAGCGACGTAAGCGGAATCGTAAGCGGAATCGGAATCGTAAGAACCTTACGATCTAGTGGAAATCAAAACGACGGAAGCGGATAGTAAGCGACAGAAGCAGAAGCGGAATCGGAAGAAAAAGGAAACACTCTGATCCTTCCGATTCCGATTGCGACTCCGTTTTTTAATTTCCACTAGAACGCAAGGCTTCCTGCGCTTCTGACTCCGACTCCGCTTCCGATTACGTCGCTAGTGGGAACTAGCCCTTTGTCAGAGCGAATCGCTCTGACAAAGGGCTAGCGCTCGAAATGTCAGCTTTTGATGAAACTCTTCAGTTACGGTGGTCAATGTCCTTATCAACTTATTTGATATAAACAAATTCTCGTCAATATTGAGCCATTGTATTCGTTGACTCACGTTCCTGTATTTATCTTTACAGTTATTCGAAACCAGATCAAGTCATTTACTCAGGATCCGTAGTAGAAAATAAGAAAGCGGATGAGTTTCAAGAAGAGGAGATTGGGCCCGAGATTGTTCAAACCATCAGGGTAAGAACTTGTCACTTTGATCAATAATCCAACTCCGCGATTTTCGTTGCTCTAGTGTTATTTGACCATAACAAATGGCAACAGTCCTTTTTCTACACTCAACGTTTCCGAGACTGTTTGCTAGCTAATACTCGCAGCCTAACTGATGTCAAAATGACACTGTCGCTGCGTTTGTATCGTAGGTCAGCAATTATGGCCCCAGTATTGTGGACGGATCACAAGTGACGATAACTGTTCCTAAACTGTTGAAGAAGGATGATCCTGAGAGCTTCCTCATCTATCTCTTACAGGTTGAGGTAAGAAATTTCTAAAAAAAAAATTGAATTTGGAAATCAGTTTTAACCCTTTAACTTATAAGAGTGCTAAAGATAAAAGAGTGCCAAAGATAAAAATTCATATAAAATCCCAAATTTTAGTTTTGTAAACTGTTGAAAAACAAGTGGTACCATGCACAAGTACTGCTGAAGAGGCTTCATTTGAATGGTCACATCATAGGATTTTGTCGACAGACTCAAAAGTTACAATTGCACTACATGTCTTCATAATTGACTCTGGAAGTGAGAAAGGGCTAAGAGCACATTTTGTTTACCAACTAGGTTGAGTAAAATTCTCTTTTGGAAATAGAATCGGTATAAATATAGTCGATTAACCTTCTCAATAAGGACACCATACGGGACAGCCTAAGTGTCCGCATTATAGAGGTGTCCATATTACAGAGGTAGGGACTGTACGAATTTTGGCATCCTCGGGAACAATAGAGCTGTCCGTAATAGAGAGGTGTTCGTAACAGTGAGGTGTCGTGTTCGTATTGTGGAGGTGTCCGTAAACAGAGGTTCTACTTTAGGCATGTGTGTGTGCGCTGGAAGGCGGCGGAGAAGTTGGAGTGTGAGAGGGGCGGTGGGAAGGGGGGAGGGGGGCTAATAAGAGTGACATCTTAGTACAAGAGACTGAGGGAGTAGGTGTTGCACACCAGCTGGCTACGGACTGCCACTTTTCCGGCATATTCAGTACTTTTATTAACGTTATTGTTCTTTTTAGGTTATTGGTCCTGGAAGCTGTAATGCCCTTGTGAATCCTCTTAACATTAAGGTAAGCTGCGAAAATACGAACCTTGAAACTTAAGTGTTATAATTTGAACTAAAATTATCTAGAGTTATATTCCGTTGGAGCTGTTGTAAGTGGAAATTTTAATCGGAAAGAAAAAGCAGTCCACCATGCAATACATTCTTTTACCGATTCTTCGAATACATGTGACATAAACATTTTATTTTTTCACAGTCAGCCGAAGTCAACCGCTCTGTCACTATTCAGAATGTCAAGAGAGACAGGCGTGACCTCATCTCACTGGTAAGTTTCAGAGCACATGCGCATGTTAACTCCTTCTCCGCCCCCGAAAAGAATTCGAAGTTGAATAAGCTCGGGTAGGGCTTGTACTGAACTGGGTTTTTAATTACAGTGAAACTTGTATTAAGCGGTCCACATATTAAGCGGACACCCTCTATTAAGCGGACACCAGCTGTTTGGGTCGACGCTTAATTTTCTTCCAATATTTACTGTAAAACGAACCTGTATTCAGCGGACCCCTCTATTTAGCGGACACTAGCGAGGGTCCCGAGAGTGTTCGCTTAATACAGGTTTCACTGTATTATTTTTATTATTTTTAATTTAATTTTCTAGGATTTTTAGGATAAGGGAACAAATGAGGCAGTCAATTCAATTTCTCATTTACCTCATAGACGTTGTTTACTATTTTTTTTTAAAAATAATTTGAAGGCCAATTTTGTGTTCTTCGGTGAACTGGTCTAACCACCGATGACTATTTCTCTACAGGATTGCAGTCAGGCCGTGTGCCAAACATTTCAGTGTAGCCTGGGTCGAATAAGGACAGGGCGACAAAATTGAAATTAAACTGACGTCACGACTGTGGAAAAACACTCTTCTTAAGGTATTTTATTTTTACTGTAAAATGTTTTGAAACAGCGGCTTTGCATCTAAGACCTTGGCTAATAAAGAACGAGATTCGAATATTAAACAATACTCAGCTAGAATAGACTGAAATATGAAAGATTTTGGGTCATGGCTCGTGTACGACGACTGTATTGTGATGTATTGTGTTAGGTAGGGTGTGGTTGTATTGTATTAGGTTGTATTGTACTAGTTTTTATGACGTCAGTCAGGTCGTTGTACATGAACCATGACCCAAGATTTTGCCGCCTGAGACCAAAATGTCATAAAAAATATTGTATTTATTTATTTGTTTGTTTGTTTGTTTGTTTACTAACAGCTCGATGAACCTGTGGTAGTGGAACTTGAGACAATCGCACAAGTTAGTCCTCCTTCTAAAGTCATGCAGCCAGACGAAGAAAACGATGTTGCTACGGTATGACGCTAATAACACTTTGTATGGCTTAATTATGACACATTGGCCGAACATACGTTGTCACTTAATTTACTATATGTTATATTCAGTGTCTACGATTTGCCATACTGCTTGCAGACAATCAATGCATATACTTAAATCTAAATGTTTGGCATATGAGCAGTTGGCATCTGATCGGCAATATTGCTATTGCTTAGACATTTTGTTATTGAAGGATAGTACCTGTAGATCGCGAAGAAGCCACACAAGTACTCTTAGCGTACCGATTTTCCAGTATCTATTACGTAGTCAAATGCCACAGTCGGAGATTGCAAACATTTTCCCTCACAACATTAAGGAACTATAACAATCTAGGAAAGGTTATAAGGAACTTTCATTTTTGTTTCAGGTTATACTAACGGCCAAGCCCGAGAATAGGGGCGGCAGCAAATCTATTCCGTGGTGGGTGTACTTTTTGTCCGTCCTCGGCGGAGTCCTTTTATTAGCTGGTGCAATTCTTCTTCTGTACAAGGTTTGTATTTTGTCTTTAACAGTAGTCTACGAGTAGTCTTTTACTTCTATCAGTGATAGTTGAGCGAGCGAAACACGCAACACGCGCGAAAATCACCTGCGTGGCGCGTCTCCTTGCGGCACGGTATTTTCGCACTCGTTCTTGTTTCCCTCGCTCGTCAAACACTGTGAAAAGCCGACATTATATTCGCAGTTTTCTGGGACGGTGCAGCGGAATTTGCAATGAGGGGGCTAAACGTTACTTGCTAAAGTTAGCGGTACAAAATGTTCCGAAATGCCTTTCATTAATTTTTCTTAAAACGTTATTCCATTTCTCTGCTACAACTCACTGTGCGTTACAATATCACCTTTTCGCCGAATCTCTAGAGAGTTTTCCTATCTCTTTTAAGCGGGTTGTGTCCGGCGATTTTGTTCTATTTTATTTCGACGATGACTCATTTCAGCATCGGGGTTGATGTTTCCTCCACCTTCCTCCTCTTTACAGGGCGGATCTAGGGGAGGGGTGCAGTGGGTGCGCACCGCCCCCCCCCCCCCCCGGGATGACCTGCATCTTTCTAATATGGCTAGTATTCTGCAAAGAAAAGAAAAAAGCTACGTGGTTACGTCATTCCTTAGAGGTGCATCCCCTCCTAAGAAAAATCCTGGATCTGCCCCTGCTTTAGCGACGACGGCCATAATCTCCACAATTTCCACTCTATGTCTTCGTAAAGTGCCTTTTCAATTAATGTGAATATATTATTATTATTATTATTATTATTATTATTATTATTATTATTATTATTACGATGGAGTCAAATGGTATTAAAATCAGCTATGTTTCTTATTGCAGCTTGGATTTTTCAAAAGACGAAAACAGTCATTAGAACTCAGTGCCGATGAGCTTGCTCCCATGAACAAAGCATAAACCAAGACATTCAAGAAATTCTTCCTAAAAGGACCTTCTTTTCAAGATAAGAAGCCAAGAATCTAGAGCTTGAACCCAACGAACCAAGTTCAACAGGGCTTTAGAAATTCATATTTATGTTTCTTTTGATAATTTAATGACGTTTAAAATGATATTTGTATCAGCTGCCAATTAATATTCTCGATCTGTTCGGATGCCTTAGCTAAAAATCCAACAGGCTGAGAGCAGGGCCGTAGCCAGTATGAGGCAAACCAAGGCACTTGCCTCAGTCATGATCCCAAAGTTTTGTTTAAACGTATTCATCATAAAGACCCTAAATAGCTAAGCGGGGTAATTTAACCATGGATATTGCCTCACTCCTTATTTTTTTCTGGCTACGGCCCTGGAGAGTATTAACAACAAATATCCTTCTCTCTGAAAAGTATGATTTTCAAGAATATTTTTAAGGGAGCTAGTTGCTTCCGAAACCTTTAGCTCAGTGGACTTTCTGAGAAAACCAAATAGCATCAGTTTCATCGTCTCGAAAACGTCAGGCGTAGTTTTCATTGGGTCCGAAAACCTCAGGTTACATTTCGATTTGAGAAGATTAATTTTTTTATCTAATTGTAATCCGAAAATCTGAAAGTAGTATGAATATCTCAAACAGCTATTTGGTAAAACAATTTGTTGGGTGCCCTTAAATAATACGACGAGAAATATGTTTTCTATAGATGGTTATCACGGCGGCGATGTTGGGGATCAGAACAATGGAATTTCCATCCTTTGCATTTGAGGAAAAAAACTCTATTTTTGTGCAAACGATTTCTGTTGTTTCTTACCACTAACATGGCCACAATGAAAATCAAATATTTATGTGTTGCTGTACTTTACGATACCTTAGCAAGCGATATTGCAAGACTCGTCCTGCTTAGGATATATCTTAATTGCAACCTCTTCTCCCGTTTCAAAATGACGTCGCAGGCGTAGCAATTCCCTGTCAAGGCTGCTTATTTTGTCACGTGACACACGATGGCATCGTGTGGCACGTGACAAAATTGGCAGTCGTGTTTGTTTTCTGGTAATTTGAAAGCCGTTGTTCAATAGAAAAGGAGACAATTCATCATGCGCGAGCGCGCGTGAAAATCACCCCCACACGTTTCTCGCGTAGGGTGATTCTCACGCGCGCTCGCGTTTCGCTCGCTGTACTTTCCCTGAGGAAAAACGAGGGACTTATCGTAGTCTACACCATTATGAAAGCAGAGGTCTTAGGTGATGTTGTGTGATTTTAGACCTGTAAATAGAAACGCCACAAATAAGAATTTTCTTAACAGTGAAGTAAGTTACCATTAACACGGGCCAAAAACAATATGGAGGGGTTAAAATCAATATGGACATGAAAAACCTTACCACGTTACTCTGATATATCTTGCTGTTCATTTAGTGAGAATTTTTTATGTATATTGCGATAAACCTTTGAGTATTTAATAATGCAATTATTATAAACTTTATTTAGAATTCCTATACGAGTTTGTAAAAGCTGCATATTTCAAATATTAAGCAGTTTCTGTAAATATATTATTTTCTAGCAGTCCAAGTGTCTATTTTTAGCAGTTAATTAAACGTAGATTACCGTATTTTCTCAATTAAAACGCCCCCGGCGTTTATATCAAACTTGGCTTAGTGGACCCGACGTTTGTTTGAATTAGCAGTTCTTTCTCGCCCGCCAATTTTTAAGAAAGGGTTATTATTCGTTTTTCTTGGCAGCCGTGTACTTTGCCCTTAAATCTTAACTTTATTATACCACAAATAAACGTTTGAGGGGCTTACTTATAACTTCCTCTATTATACCCGGCGTTTATTTGGGGTCCAGGCGTTTAATCGAGAAAATACGGTAACTTGAAAGTTAATTGTAAGGGGATTCACCAAATGACTTTCAAAATTGCGTGTCTTAAGGTGGTAATTGGCGCATTGATTACATTTTTTAATCGAGTTTTTTGGTAGCAAAAACTTGGTATCGTAAATAAAGAATGGTTGAATATAAAGAAAATATCATTTTTGTTTTTAAGAGAGTAAAAATGTTTGAGATATCAGCATGTTTTTAAAACCTCAATTTTACACAAAATGCCCGTGATTTTAAAATGCGAAGACAGATTTTTTCCTTACTTTCGCTTGTCAAATAAGCCTTCGAGCTCTCAAGTTTTGTATCTGCAAATTTCATGACAATCATCACCAATCATCCCCAAGTGGCAAACTGCCCGTGAGGAATGTGACAGCAAACATGGCAAATTCAGATATTTTGAATATCGTATCAAGCACAAGGGTTTTCAATGCAGCTCAAAAGCGGATGGTTAGAAGTACTCGAATTGGCGGCATTATTTCTCCTCAGAAAGGGAACCTAAGGTGCTGAAAACTGGTAAGGGTTTTCCGTAGATGCCGTATTTTGTCATGCTAAGATTTTTTGTGTGTATAGAGGAACTATTATTCGATAAGTCAGATGGATATAAGATATTTAAATTCACCTTGCATTTAGCATACATATTCTGTTTCTTGTAACGCTGACTGCGTTTGCCTTATGTTTCCGATTACTCACTCGGTTTCTTTCAATAAATCTTTGGAGGGTAGCATCATGCTTTCTGATGGGAGATAGTCTGGTTGCACTCTTCCGCTCAGTCGTGCGACAACCTAACACAAATGTGTTAGCATAGCATTTCCAGACTAAATTTTACCAGCGTTTTGTACAGCGAAGTTGCATAGTCATGGTTGTCATGAAATTTGCAGACACGAAACCTGAGAGATCGAAGGCTTATTTGACAAAGGAAGGAAAAAAAATCTGTTGTTGCACTTTAAAATTACGGGCATTTTGTTTAAAAATGAGGTTTTAAAAATATGCTGATATCTCAAACATTTTTACTCCCGCAAAATAAACCCCGATGTTTTCTAATTATTCAAACATTCTTAAAGCCATAGAAGGCGTTAAATCTTTGCTACCAAAAAGCTCGATTCAAAAGTGAAATCAATGCGCCAATAAATAGGTTCGGGCCACCTTCACTAAGACGAACCTCTTTACAACAATCACATTTTTCGACGAAATGGTCAAAACTGATTAAACAAGAAACACAATCCGTCTCTATAATTATGAAAGAATGTCCTCAGTTTAAGAAGACAAGAACACGACAGTTAAGTTGACCGTTTATAAATAATGTTCCTCTGCTACTTCCTCAAGAACACATTAAAATGCCACCCAATCAACGCGTTACTTTTCTTCAATTATCCAATCACAGCCGACATGGGTGTTACGTGTTCTGTGATGGCACGAAAATTCCAAATATCAAATCAGGATGAAGCCGATGCAATTTTTTATTATCACGTGCAATGCCCAAACCAACAGTGTTTCACTTTCTGTGGTATTGAGCTGCTACAGAACAAGTGAGAATTTAATTTTTTCTTTATTTTATCTTAAGTCCAAAAGGCTCCTGATTTAATTTATTGGCCGCACAACGCAGGCATCATTAACAGGATCACGATAAATTTTAATGATTGTCACTTAACACGTTACCATAATTTCGCCATGAGGTCACCCTCTGTGACTAACATTAACCGCAAAATTACTAGGTCTGACGTTTTTACCTAAGGCGTCAAATCTTGATACATGTTATTTTGTTCCAACGTTTGAGTCTCTGTATGAAATCCTACAGCTTTACCT
This sequence comes from Cladopsammia gracilis, assembly GCA_022457155.1. Classification (NCBI taxonomy): domain Eukaryota; kingdom Metazoa; phylum Cnidaria; class Anthozoa; order Scleractinia; family Dendrophylliidae; genus Cladopsammia; species Cladopsammia gracilis. The sequence continues at coordinate 1,392,269 of JAJGOT010000098.1, read as the reverse complement.
TATACTCCAGTAATTTCCTGTTGGGCTGTTTGTTACGCTGTACAAAATAATTCTACGTGTGCGGAAGAAATCCTAAAATGTTTCCATTCAAATGAAAGCTATCCATCGGATACTTTCCTGTGGTACTGTTTATTACGCTGTACAAGGTGGTTCTAACTTTTAAGTCCGTGGATGAAATCCTGAAGTGTGACAATTCATGTGAAGCTATTGAGCTTTATTTTCCTGTTGTACTGTTTATTATGTTGTACAAGGTGGTTCTAACTTTTGAGTCTGTGGATGAAATCCTAAAATGTGACCATTCAAATGAAAGCTACTGAGCATTACTTTCCTGTGGTACTGTTTATTATGCTGTACAAGGTGGTTTTAACTTTTGAGTCTGTGGATGAAATCCTAAAGTGTGACCATTCAAATGAAACCTACCAAGCCGTACTTTCCTGTGGTGCTGTTTATTATGCTGTGCTAGGTGATTCTATCTTTTCATACTGTCTGTGGTTAATAGTCTTAAGAGGGTGACCACTCGACCGGAAGCAATTTAACAGTACTTTTATCTGAAACAAAGACAGTTTTCTCGTTCATTCTTTGGGCGGCCACATCAAACTCAGTTCGCCATATTTGCTTTGTGGTATCCACTGCTTAAACGCTGCCAGTAAAAACTTCGGATCCCTCTTCCAAGCTGCTTCTAGCGCCGTCTTACTATCAGCACTCCCGCTAACAAGTTCGCTCAGCAACACCTCTGTCCTGGGCTGCAACTTTGCCCAGGTCTTGATCATCGTAACAGGCGCGCTCAACAGGAACGGCACAAACTTTGCAAGCGCAGGGACCACTTTCCCTTCGAGTAAGAACCTCGCGAACCATTTGTATCTATCGAGTCCTTTGGGGTACTCCAGTTCTTGAACCGGTACCTGCCACGACCTGGGCCCAAACGTACATGTCATGTGACATTTGACGACACCAGCCTCGGAATCGTAACAAGGCGGGGGATTTTCTGATGGCTTGGAGAAAGTGCATAAGCTTGGGACTAAAACTGGGATCCAGTCTGGCTCAACGGCAATGACACCTGAAATGAAGAGATAAGATTGGGCTCCATTACCATCAACATCGTTCAACATTCGTTGCTCATTTTAAAATCAACTTCGATCGAACTCACCAAAATACACAGTGCTATGTTTAAAGAGGTAGTTTTATTAGTTTTATTTTTTTAAATACGATTGCTTAACACTGTCAAATTCCCTCAAAGAATTTATATGTATACATCTGTGGATGAAATCCTAAAGTGTGACCATTCAAATAAAAGCTATTAAGCAGTACTTTCCTGTGGTGCTGTTTATTATGCTGTGCAAGGTAGTTCTAAGTTTTAAGTATGTGTAATGTGTAACCATTTAAATGAAATCTCTTCAGCAAACTTTTCTGTGGTAGCGTTTGTTTCCTAGTGAATTACGGATGAAATTTGTGATCTTTTTTGCATTTTGAATTTGACGCTCTTGAGTAGCAGCGAAGAAACTAGTTGCTTTTGAGAACATTAAATATATTATTATATTCACGGAAAGTTAAAGTACGACGACCGTTTTTATCACAACATAGTATGACATCCTTACCTTTCATAAAGAGTTTTGAAGTCTCCACAATCTCCTGATAAATTACGTATTCTGGTAACACATCAAATAGAGCTGATGACGGGTGGATAAAAACAGGCTCATCCAGGGACATGCAGCTATAAGCGTTCTTTAGCTGGGGTTCATTTCTAGCGGAGCTCTTACGCGCTATATGGTCACCAAGCCCCGAGAGGCAGATCTGCCGAAGAGCCTTGCACTGGACAGGAGATGGCGGGCTCATGCGAGGATTCAACACAACTTTTGCGTCGGGATTCACCAGATTCACAGAGTTTGTAAGTTGTGTTCGGAGCTTTCTAATCTCCATCATCCCCTTTTGGCGAAGCCCGTTCTCGGCACAGAATTTCGCCGTGCAGCCGGCATACTCGCTGGCTCCTACAGCTCGCAAAAGAACCATGGCGTCTCCAAGCCTCTGTGTGTCTCCTTTTCCCGCCCAAGTACGACGCAATCGCGAAATCTTTCGTCGTTCTTCCTTGCTTACCTGACCAGCTTCTCGATCGTTATCATCAGCGAAGATTTCCTTCACTGTGAGAGCCGAGACTATAGCGATAACATACTGCATGCACTTCTCCTGATGTCCCAGACATAGCATTTTCGCGTACCTTGGAGAAACTGGGAACTTGGCCATGGCGCGACCTAACGGGGTGATCACAGCATTGATGTTTCCTTTCACAGTTTTCTTCTCATCCAACGCGCCTAGATTCAAGAGCAGCTTTTCCGCGCTTTGCAGCGCTGTCGAGTCAGGAGGCGTGGGGAAAGGAAAGTTGACAACCTTGTCAATGTTCATGTCTTTCATCTGCAGAACCAAATCGTCAACTGGTCGACGTGAGATTTCGGGCGCCGAAAATTCTTCGAACTCGTTCGTAAACACTGCCGATGAGTACAAACGATAGCAGTGCCCAGGCTCGACTCGACCGGCTCTACCGGCTCTCTGATTGGCCGAAGCCCTGGAGGTCCACGTGATCTTGAACGAGGACACGCCTGTCACTTTGTCGTAGTAGCGCCTCTTCACCATGCCTGTGTCAACAACGTATTTTATGTTGGGAATTGTAAGCGACGTTTCTGCCACGTTGGTTGCAACGACGCATAACCGCGCTCCCTCAGGGGGCGATTGGAAGACTTTAGCCTGTTGCTGACTTGAAAGAAGCGAATATAGCGGGAGAACAAACATCGGAAGATTCTTGTCGATCAAGGACGTGAACGCGCTGTCGTCGAGATCAAAGTCGTTATTCTCATCACCTTCACCGAGGTCTTCATCTTCCGCTTCTCTGTCCTCTGCAACCGGGTTCACAGGATAATTATCAAGATCAAAATCGTCGTCATCAGATTGTTCATCCTTCCTGTCAGCGCTTTTTTGCGATTTCATTTTCTCCGGGTCATACGGAAATGTTCTTTTCAGCTTTTTGCATAATCCATGAACTTCAGCTTGTCCAGTCACGAAAACTAAAATCCCTCCAGGGGGTAGGGTGCGGTGAATTTTGCCCACTTTACGGAATGCTTCATTTAAGTAATCGTCAGGTGTCCTCTTGTTAAAGTGCACCGTGACAGGAAACTGTCTGGACTCGACAGTTACCACCGGGGGTGGGGAGGGGAAGAGACGCGTATTTCCCGTGAAGTCTTCTACGCGAAGAGTGGCGGACATTATTACAAGTTTCAGTTGTTTTCCTTGGCTTTTTCGCATTGGGACAATTCTGGAGAGCAGACCAAGTAGAATATCAGTGAAGACGCTTCGTTCATGAGCTTCATCGATCACAATCACAGAGTACTTGGACAAGAAAAAGTCATTTTCGATCTCCTTGAGTAGTACACCATCAGTCATAAACTTTAAAATTGTGTTTTCAGTCACGTTACCTTCGTAACGAATCTGATACGAAACCAAATCAGTGCTCATATTCATCTCTACAGCGACGCGGCGTGACATGGTCACGGCAGCCACACGCCTAGGCTCTGTCACGCCAAGCAGCCCTCGAGTGGTGTAGCCACCTTCATACAGGAACTGTGGTACTTGAGTGGTTTTCCCACTTCCGGTTTCACCGGAAAGGATCACAACGTCATTCTCGTGAATCGCCTCCATGACGGCTTGTTCTTCGGCAAGAATCGGAAGCTGCAGTCTAGAGGCTTGGATCTTGGGATCGCGTTTTACTTCCTTGAAGACTGCAGGCTCAGAATTGGCTTTTACCGGCGCGCTTTTCTCAACATTCTTCTTGCTTTCTTCATTAGTTAATTCCTTCCCTTCACCCTTATCGATTTTGTTTTTTGAGTTGTTGCTAGCATCGTTTTCACATTCTTCGTTTTCCTTCAGTTCCACTGCTCCTTGAGGGTTTTGCTGTTGTTGTTTTTGTTGTTGTTGTTCAACATTGGAGTGTGATTTTGTGACATCAAGATTCACACCAGCAGCATCGTGGCTGCCACATTCCTCGTCATCGCTTTCAGACAAGTCTTCGGATTCCGATTCTTCCTCCACCTCTTTCGCGATCTGAGCAGGGGCAGGTTCATGAGCTTTTTTCTCTAGCCGGAGCCTCTTCTCTTTCTTGCGTCCACACCGAATACTCGAAATGACGTCCCTTTTAACTACATCTGTCTCTGACAATATCCGCTTTCTCGCGGTCTTCACCTGTCCTAGATCAGTCGTAGAACTCATCTGTGAAAGTTCTTTATCGCTCACCGCGCAATCTGACAGCGCCTTTAGCAGATCTGCTCGCTTTGCTTTCTTCTTCTTCGTGTCCACAATTTTTTCAAGCTGCTTTCTTTGTTTCTTGGTAAGCTTCTTCCGCTTTTGATTCGGCTCACTTCGCGCTACCTTGACCTTGTCTTTCTTGCTAGGAGCGACGAGAACATTAGTGCCCTCGTGTGACGTTTTATATTCGTCGACATCTTTAGTCGATTCATCCAGGACATTTTTGTGTTCCAATGGTTTGGTTGATTTATTTCCTTCCTTCGAAGTTTCTGGTTGTAATCTCGCTTTCCAGTTGTGTCCTTTCCGCATCCGACCCATGACTTCAGTTCCTTATAAAACAGAAATAACACGAAGGCTGTTTCATCGCATTTTAACGCCTACAAAACGAAGAAAACTCGAACTTTTAACGCACGTGGACGAAACAAATCAATCCGCCATATTGGAAATTTCTTCTTATGGGTAACTTCGCTGACCCAATATCCTTGGGTTCAGTCGCTCGAGCATGCCTGGGAACGAGTCAAAGGTCGCTCCAGTCTTCAACCGAGCGTTCGGTGCACGCTTTCCAAGATGGAGGCCGATTTGTACGATGAATTCGGTAACTACATTGGCCCAGAACTTGACAGCGATGAAGAAAGCGAAGACGATGATGAAGCTGGAGATGAGGAAGCCGTAGAATATGTAAGTAGGGCAGTTTTTTGTATCATCAATGCTAGAAAAACTGAGCTTTGCATGTCTTTGTAATGGCGGCTTGTGTCATGTCGTCTTTCAAACGTCAGAGAAACGACGACGCTTGCAAACGCAATTGAGCGTATCTTTTATTTATTGTACATAGTGCGGGATAAAGCTTGAGAGAAACATCATATTTTGGCCTAGGTATTGCTGTTTATCTCTTTGTTAATAGTCTAAATGCAAAACTTCAAAGAAGTGTACCACTGAGAATCATGCGGCATGCAAAAAAGAGTGAATTTCACTCTTTTAACTCTTCAAGCCCCAATAGTGATTAACATCAAATTTCTCAGTGTGATATCAATGCTTAATTAATCAGTGATGTTATGAGAATTAAGGAGGATATGATCAGCCAAGATGAAATGTATTGATTCTTCCCATAACTGCTAAAGTTAATGTATTGGGACAAGAAAGGAGAATTTGTATTTAAGAACGTGGAGATGAAAGGATTAAGAATGATTTCAATTATAAACTATCCTTCATAGTTGCAGGGAAATGTGAGAATTCTTCTGGTAGAGACAACCTGTATAAATTATTTTAAATCTTCTGTCACATGCAATGGGTTATCAGTTTTATCACACATCACCGAACCAATCACGGTAATGATTCCTGATCTTGGTTGAATTCCTGTTAAACTCCCAAAACAAACTAAAGTGATTATTAATCTCAGAACAAAAACAGTCCAATTGGTTCAGCGTAAAGACTTCAAAACCATGTGGTTTACAGTTTGTTTTTAATAATACAAAAATCCTGTTAATATGAATCCATGTTTGTGTAAATGCAGCCTCACTGGACAATTATTTTCACAAAGATGGATTTTCATCATTGACAAGACAGTTTCTCCTAACGTTATACAGCTATTTCAATAGACCATTTTACAGTTGTCTTCTTAGTGTCCTGGCCTTTGAGTGAAAGCGAGGTTGAAGTTGACCTTGTTATGATACAGACCTTGGAGCTTTTCAGATGTAAATTTACCTAGTTAGCATGAGAACAGCATTATTAACAGATGAAAGGCAGAAAGGTTTGTATCAAAGCAAGGTCACCTCCAGCCTCACTTCCACTCAAAGGCAAGGTCACCAAGCACATTGTTGGATGAAAGCTCAAAGCTAAGACCGCAAGGTAGTATGGTCAGTTGTAAATAGCCATTGCATAAAAATCCCATACTACCTAGCGGTCTGGGCTTTTCGCCTTTTTCATCCGACAACATTAATTGAAATAGTGGTAAATAAAATGTACTGAAAGTACAGTGTACATGTATATACCATATACCATTAATATTTTTGTTTTCAGGCAGAAGATGATGAAGATGAACAGATGGATCAAGATGAAGAACCTCAAATGCAAATTGTTTTACATGAGGTAAGTTACATGTACATGTACATGTAGAATAAGCCATTTTCGTATTTAAAATTACCGCTGAATTCAAACACCAATGACACATTGATACAGGGTTAGACTCGACCTGATGTAAAATATTCACAAATACCGGCAGAAGGTGCGTGAAATTTGAAAATTAAACAATAAACAGAGCTCTAAACAGGTCATCCTCTCGCCTGAATTTGTGAATTTATCACTTCAAATTGAGGCTAACCTTTTAAAAATGCATCTTCAGTGCTTTCGTTCAGCGACCATAGCGAATTTGAAACTGGACTATTGAGTAAATGTCTCCAAAGTAAATTATAAATAAAGAAAGAAAGAAGGAAAGAAAGAAAATTTAAAGTGCAACTAACCCCAATAATTGTTTCTTTTGCTAAATAAAATCTCCTGTTTGTCCTGATTACTTGTGCGAAAAAAAATATCGTAATTGATAAAATCCCCGCGTTTCTACAGGTGTTTGAAGTTGTAGGTGCTTCTGCCCCATTACTGATCTTTAATTTTGTGGGAGCTGGGTACGAACTTTGCTGTGACGTCATCGAAGGAGACCATTTGCCACGTTCTCATAAGCATATCACCGCGAAGCGACAAAGGAGAAGGCATTTTAACGTGAATGGTACTCAAAAGCCAAAAAAGGGATTTTGGATCAAGTGTTTTCAGCATGTTATACTGTTGCTATAGTAACATATTGTGTCACAAAAATGATAACAACGTGTTCACCAATCATTGAGCATTCGTTTGATATCATGATTGTAGCATCAACTGATAAAGAGTGGTTATAATGATCCATCAAATTCTAAGTCTTGAAAAGTGCTGGAAACTGTTGAGAGCCACCTTAATAATATCAATTTTTTTACTGTTGGTTTGCAGGATAAAAAGTACTACCCCACTGCAGAGGAGGTTTTTGGTCCAGAAGTGGAGGTAAAAAGCAAGACAGTTATCTCATCATTGCTGTAAATTCACAAAGTTTTAATTACAAAGAAATGATTTTTGGGCATTTGTCATGACATTATTATGATCTGGTTTGTTTTAGACTATTGTACAAGAGGAAGACACACAGCCTTTAACAGGTTTGTTGTAATAAATTATAATTTTACTAATCAGTAGCAAAAAATTGCTGCTTTGTTAATACAATAATTTATATATTTTTATTTGCGTTCGACGATGGGAGAACGCTTTCTAATCTCAGGTATATGTTGTAGTTTAAAATGATCTTAGGTCAAAATGATTTTAAACTAGTTTGATTTGTACTTTTCTTTGTCTTTAAAGGATTATGGTAATGAATCTGGAACAAAAGAGAATCAAAATAAACTAGTTTGAAATCATTTTGACCTAAGATTCATTTTAAACTACAACATATAATTTATGTACATGTAGCTGCTACAATCAATTGGATGAACTAACCATTCAAAGGCCAAATCAGACTGTCCCTGCAACTAGTTTGCTTGTGTGTACTGCTTGTGAGACTATAGCTACTGCGACCAAATAAAAGAAAAACCCAATGAAACACCAAATCAGTCCCAGCAACCAGGCTACTTGTAAACAATGTCAAACACGAAGTTCCAGGTTCCAGTATAAAAGGAGCCTGGCCTGGCCATTCTCACCTCCAGTCGTCAATCAACCACTGAAGCATTAACAACTGACAAAGAACATGCGTCATTACTAAGACCATTGCTAACATAATTTGGAAAAACTTTATGAAAGTTATATGATATCAGAAGTCTTTACATGTAAGAACTTCTTTTTCTTATTTTGCTTAGGTAGAATCTTGGTTTAATTAGGAGGCACAAGTTAACCACATTTTGTGACTGAAAGATGCCTTAATATAGGTGCTAAGCCTTCTATACTGGGACTTTGTGTTTAACTACTGACAGTGTATAGTCGCCTTGTTTGTGCCAACAGATCTTATTTTACAAATATTTTTTACTTTTTTCACAGAACCCATCATCAAGCCTGTGGCAAAAAAGAAGTTTTTTCATGCTGAACAAGATCTTCCTTCAACAAATTATAACATTGAGTATGTACAATTTTGGCTACATGTACATATGGTGGTTTAATTTTTGATTTGGTTTGAAAATTTCAAACCAGTTTAAATTTAATTTTTCTTTGTCTCAGATTATGATAATAAATTCAAGACAAAGAAAAATAAAAAAAAATTAAACTGGCGTGAAATAAAAAAAAAAATAACCACAACATACACTGTACATTACCCTTTCACTCCCGGAGTCAATTATATAGACATGTCATGTACAGTACATGTACATGTAGTTCTAACTTTTGAGTGTGCCGATGAAATCAGCAGTACTTTTGCATCGTATCATTTGTTTTTCAGTATTTTACAAAATGAAAATAATTTGCAATATTTTTCTCGAATATTTTTTTTTTGTTTGGCATTCCTGGGAGTTACAGTGTATTTACTTTCATTGGCATCTTCTCTGAATGTGTTGTTCCAGAAGATACATGTACATTTGTTATACAGTATCCATACTCCCCAAACCCCACCCCCCCTCCACAGAATGGTTTTCATAATTCACCCCACCCCTCTGGAAATTCTAGCTTCATACAGATGGACCACATCCAATTAATTTTCATCACTGGTGAATCGTTTATTTATTTATTTAATATTTATTTATAATCAATATCTAGACAGGTTTGTCCATTCAGCTGGAGCTGGTTTAAGTGGAGCCCTGCAGTTAAACAAAAACGTATTACAATAACAGATTATAATGACTAATACAAATAGACATGACTATGTTTAAAACCCTTTCACTCCTGTTTACGTCGACCGACGTAAAAAGTTCATAAAATTGTTAATATTTGGTCTATTTCAATGAAATTTTGCCACAAAAATGGTCTTGGAAAGATGAGTTCATTTCTAGAATAAAATTGTACCCCCCTGTTATCTACATGTATGATATGGTTGACCACCCCTGGAACTTTTGACAAGTTTTTGTTTTACACGTTTGCAGTGTGAAACAAAGCTCATGTTACTCTATTAACTGAGAGCTGCAAAATAAGCTATAGTTTGGGAGTATACCTAGTATGTCTGAAAATTGAGGCAGTTCTGAACTTTTTGACTTGGACATTTTCAGCCTGTTTATGTCAAAGCCATGATTTCTTCCCCAGTTTTGATATGAAATAAGAACTGCACTCATCAAGACCTTTCAAATGGTATATCATACGTACATGGCCGTTAAGGTTTTATTAACAAGTTTGGAAAAAAGGGTAGAAAAACTCAGGAATGAAAAGGTTAAGGTTTGGTACTAACCATACATGTATGTCCATATTGAAATGTCACCACAGATGCTGTAGTGTCACCACAATACATTTTGTCATACAGTACAATGTACATGTACAATTCCAATAATACAAATATTTTGTCTCTTGCATCAAAACTTCTATAAGAATGTTTGTGTTTGTGTTGTTAGATGCTTTGTACTGGACATTGAAAATTACGAACCAATTTATACAGTGTATAATGACCGCCCTGTGGTCTGACCTGTCGTAAGCGACCCCTTCCCGAAAGTGACCACCTTACAGGTAACATGCATTTTTGGTGGTTGCTTACTACAAGTTTGACTGTAATAAATTAAAAATTATGATGTTTTCCCCACAGGTATTTGGCAGATTTAATGGATAATCCTGAGCTCATCAGAAACGTGGCCTTAGCAGGGCATTTACACACAGGAAAGGTACTGTACAATGTTACTTTCATGTACATGTATAACCTGCATCAGTGTATTCATTGAAATACGTATGCACTTCCTCTGATTGTTGTGCCATCATAAATATTCATGAAAATGTAAATTGCAGCATTCCTTTTAGACATGCCAGTTTCAGATTTACAATGTACAGTGGGTACATTCTATGAAATCTAGATTGCTTGGATTTTTATGTTAGCTGCTTCAAAAATTCTAAGAAAGATCGATCCATTCCATTCATTCCCCAAGACCCTCTGCAAAGGGTCTCTGTTTGTTTGTTTGCATGTTCTGATCGAACGACCACATGCTATAAATCTGAAACTAGTTTGCCATTAAGTGGTTTGAATGCATAACTTGAAACCAGATTTAGATACCAATTTGAACGATCCACCTGACCTTCAGATGTGGATGGTTAGATTGCAATCTAAGATTGGTTTGTCCCTATATAAATGGAACAAAAAATCAAAATAATTTTGATCACAGAATCTGGATTTCGATTGGTTAAAAGGAATGCAACCTATTAAGTTTCCGAACTTTGGAAGTGTTGAAAATTGTGTTTAACTTATCAATGTGTTATTTTGTAGTCAGTTTTTGTGGATTGTCTGTTTGAGCAAACCCACCAGGACATTCAAGCAAAGGAGGGAAATGATGTAAGTTATCATTTTTATGATCAATTCATGTACAGTATGTCAATATAATAATAGTAATAATAATAATCATAATAATTATAATAATAATACAAGAATAATGATTTGCACGTACTTACTGATCAGTTCGAGATTCTGGGTGTTTCTTGGTGTTGCGGAAGCCATTGTTGGTTAGCTTTTGTGTTGTGGTGTGGGTATTGTTCAGTTTCTTTTGAATCTTTTGTTTTACGTCATTTGGTGATCACACCATCCGTGACACCAAGAAACTACCGAGATTCTTGGCAAAAGTTTCAGTGTCTCAACAATCAAAAATAGATTCTCGCAACTCAAAACTTGAGCCTGGAAACTCTATTCTCAATTCTCAAAAACATTGAGGTTGAGTTGATACTGTCAACTTACATGTACATGTACATTTGACCAGTACTGAAGTGAATACAGTGTTCCAGATAAGAGTCAGAGAGGGCTCTCAGGTCAAAAACCCGACAAGGCTTACTTCCTGACCTGCCAAATCAAATGGCTATCTTTAGAACATTTAGAGAGACCCACAGCCTGTTGATCCCTTAAAATTATTCATTGACTCCATGCCTTTGAAAGTTTAACTGGAACACTGGAATGTTTGTCTATCATGCAATTAAGCAGATGTGTCAACTTTAATTGTATTTGTGTATTTACAGCTTCGCTATACAGACACATTGTTTACAGAACAAGAGGTAATTAAATGTCACTCATGTTTTCACTTTTTAAAAACATGTCATAAATAAACAGTTTTTTCTTTGAATAATTGCATTAATTTATTTTCTCATAAAATTAAACTGGTTTGAAAATTTTCAAACCAACAAAAAATTTGAACCACAACATATAAAATTATATATACATGTAGCTGAATTTTTGAAAACGTGATCAACGAAAATTTACACAATTTCACTAGAACGAGCCCAAACAAGGGTTTTTATGAACTCCACGTCCGATCAGCCTGAAAATCGCAGAGAAGAGAGTGAAGAGGGAAAGGGAGCGAGAGCGAGAGAAAAAAAAGACTAGCAACAGTCTTTAGTTTTTACATACATGTATATTGTGGGGTTTAGAGATTAAAGGCCAAGCACACTCACAAATGCTTACGTAGGGCAATATCTTTTTCAAAAATCCAGGTATATATGTTAAGATTAATCTGACTTGTTTTCTTTTAGCGTGGTTTGAGCATCAAGAGCATTCCAGTTTCTCTTGTTTTACCTGACACCAAAGGAAAGTCATTTCTCGTCAATGTCTTTGATACTCCAGGTTAGTCTACAGTGTTCATTAAGTACGTTTTCTTGTCACTGGAAGACAAAAGTTAGTACCTTGCAGCCCTGTATATATACGTGTATATATAATTATTGTAACAGGAGGAGAAAGCCCACAATGAAATCCAACAGACAATAGTTTTTCTTAAACCAAGCTAGTCCAAGCACCCAACTCTCTTCAAGTAATTTGTGTTGTGTCCCATTTACAATGCATAGTCGACCTTTTATTCTGCACTATTATGTATACATGTACTAGGTAATGATATCCTTCATTACAACTACAAGTCATTGTCTGTTAACTAATATTAATAATAACCTGATCTTACTACATGTGCATATAAATTACATGACCCTCTTCACATTTCTCTAGCTCGCACATAATTTTCATTGTACTAACACATTGTTTTACAATATGTACATGCATGTATGCACTAAATGGGTCCTAACTTGTATTCAACGCTGGGCAAGTATTGGATAAAATAAATGATCTTGATGCACTACACAATTGTACTGTAGCTTTGTTTTTTATTTAGTTTTAATAATGATGTTATATTTTTAGTTATTGTTTGAGATTGTGCAAATATATTTTTGTTATTAATAGATTTAAATTTTACATGTATATTTGTGCAGGCCATGTGAACTTCTCAGACGAGGTGACAGCAGCATTGAGAATGTGTGACGGTGTGATGATTTTCATTGATGCATCAGAAGGGGTAAGTACTGTACAATGGGTTGTTCCATATTTTATCCGCACCCCCCCCCCCCCCTCCCCCAAGGATGACGGGTAGTGAAATCCGTGGGTTCAGAATTTTTCTTCAAAGAAGCCGACAAAATTTGGAGCCTTCGGATTTTTTTTTCAAAGGTGCCGACAAAAAATCAACCCTTTGGATTTCATTTTTCAAAGGGCGCTGACTATAAATCAAGGGTTCGGATTCCTGTCATCTTTAGGAGGGGGGTGGGGGGGGGGGGTGCAGATAAAAAATGGAACGTCCCAATGTACATGTAGTAGTCAGATGCACTGCTACGATCAAATCAACAAGTAGCTCTTTTTTTTTCAGTGAATCAGTACTTTAGTTACTGGTAGTTTGGAATTTATTGGTTTTTAGACTTATAGTTCTTCATTTTTTGTTTTTGTTTTTCATTTGTTAGGTAATGTTGAATACAGAAAGACTTCTTAAACATGCCGTCCAGGAAAGACTTGCTGTTACAATTTGTATCAATAAGGTGTGTTCTTAGATATTGTGTATGAACTGCAAGAGAAGGAATTAACCCTTTAACTCCCAAGTGTGACAAAAATCAAAATAATAACCTCCAATAACGGACAAGACACCAAACTGTGGTCTTAGCGATTTATCCTCCCCAACGTACACTACATTTTTAACCTCCCGTTAGCGGCCATGGACACCTACATGTATTCAGGCTCCACAGAGTCTAAAATAGGTTTGGTTTTAATGGTTTTAATTGTGCTTGACCTGAACAAAAGCGAAGTGTGAGTCTGAACGGCACAGTTTCATGTAGGTAACTACATGTAGTCCTTTTGATTCCAAAGTGTCAGATACATGTATCTTGAAAGAACTTAAGATCAGGGAACCGCGAAAGCAGACACTCATCGATAGCTTCTTTTTACGTACCTAAGGACACTTCACATTTTAGAAAATAACTACATGCAAGTACATATGCCACTCACACGCATTGAGTATGTTACTGGCTTACATTAGTTCGTGTGACGCAATGCGATCGAGCTTCACAGATATGTGCATATATCTAGCGGCAAGTCTTTCAATCTTGAACCGTAATTTTTAAATCAGCGTTAAATTTTTGTGGGATATAAAAAGCAACATGTATCCAACAACCCTGTGATAGATACAACTGTAATCTTAAAAGCTTTAAAAGACATGTAACGGTGCATTATATGCCCTCTGGTGCACTATTTTTCTTTCAACCTCCTGTAAGTGGACACTTACCTTTTGTCCCGAGGCACTGTCCGCTTATGGGAGTCTCGACTGTAGATCTTTGTTCTTTGATCAGATTGACAGACTGATGTTGGAGTTGAAACTGCCCCCTACAGATGCCTACTACAAACTAAAACACATTGTGGATGAAGTTAATGGACTTCTGAGGTACGGTGTACATTACACATGATAATATCAAAAGCCGAGGATGTCTCTATTGTTATGAAATATTATAGAGGCAAGGTTGGAAATGGTTAAAAAAGTTATATTGTACTGTACATGTTTTATAGTAAAAAGTGTGAAAATCCCTTCATTAGTTGTTTTAATCTTGCCTTCAGTTTTCCAATTTTTTTCAAACATTTTACTGTTGTACATGTATATACATTATATTACTTTTATTTTTTGTCTTTTTGTTAACTTGTCTATTTATCAAAAGCTGCAGAACGGTAGCCAAAAGCTCATTTTTTTCAAACTAATTTAAGCCAGAGAACATTTTTTACATTTTAAATTGTGTTTAACCCTGGTTGCAAGTCTACATATTTATTTAGTAATTATACAGTGTGTTCATATGCACATGGTATTTACAGGATACATGTACAATGTGCTTTATTGTTAAAGGATCTAAACATTGTTGTTTCTAGCCCCGGTACAACGTATCTGCATCATCGTGTTGTTTCCTTCGACAAGAAACTTTAATTACTCCTTTGTCTGGCTCCATCCATCCATCTACCCACCCACCCACCCACCCACCTACCTGCCCGCCCACCCACCCATCCATCCATCCATCCATCCACCCATCCATTCACAGGTATTCATCTGGCCATCCATCCATCCATCCATCCGTCCGTCCATTTAGGTGTATAACTGGGTACCAGCAAATTGTTAGGAAAACCTTACAAAATGTTAGCCTAACGAGCAAGCTCGGGGGGCAGGGAACAAAATGTTGGTAATAATCTTGCAATTGACTATTGTACACACATACCATCAAAGTAAAACATACAGACTTTGGGACTGGACAACTGTACTCATATGGAGAGTGTACATGTAGATTGCTGTGGAGTGTATGTGGCTTGTTTCTCATTTCTTGATTCTCAATTCATCAGTCACAAGACTTGAATTTTGTGACAAAAGAATTGAGCCTCTAGGATTGAGTCAAGAATGCCAACTTACATTTTGAGTGGTATTGTAGTTATGCTAACAGTACTGGATGCTTTATGCTACAGAAACTGCCTTTTTAGCATATATTAACTTACTGTTCCAATGAGTGTTGTTTGTACTAATACATGCCCTTCTTATCTGACCCTCCACATACATGTACAAGGGGGGCGGGGGTGGGGGTGGGGGGGGGGGGGTTATCTGCCCTTCATCATCATCATCATCATAGCTTTATTTAAAAACACGGTATCCCATCATTAATTACAAAATGCTCTTCCAGAGAGCCGTGTATACTAAATATTCTCTATAAATACCTAAACATGTTAACAATTTATAATTAAAATTACACTACTAATGAATTTTTCTATGTTTACCTATAAGATTAAAAATTAATTACTATAAGGCGGCTTTAAAGGATGCGATAGATGGCTCAGTTTTGATTTCATTTGATAGGCCATTCCAAAGAACAGTGCCCCGATAGTTAAAGCTACACTTTCCCGCTTCCTTTCGGGGTCTATGAACAAACAAATTGTTCAAGTTGTTTCTCAATTTATAAGAATGAACATTCGTTATTGGTCGAAAAAGATTTTTTAGACCCTTAGAAGAAAGATTATTTTTAGCTTTATAGACACTAACCGCTAATTGCTTTGAGCGCCTACGTTCAAGAGTGTCCCAGCCAAGGTCTTCCATGAGACCATTTGCTGTTAGCTCATGCACTCTTCAGGAGCTGTTCGTTTATCCTTGAGACAAATTTTGGTAAAGTTTGGCAACAACCGGTTGCTATGGTAACAAGATAATTATGACATCATACATGTGCATGTAAGTAGCACGAGATCAAGCCAATTGAATAAAATGCATGTTTTTCACCTTATATTGGTGAAACAAAAAAAATACATAAAAATGCTAACAAAAGCAGCAAAATGTTTAATTGTTCATATTGTTTAAAATGTTCATATTTTACAACTCTAGCAAAAATAATATTTGCAATTTCCACATTTTCCCGAAAAATTTGAATTTTTAATAAAATCCAAGATGGCGACCATGTTGGTGGCCATTTTGGATGACATCACAGACCCCCAGCAGTGCTATAACCCATAATATTTACCTTGTTTTGTAGAGTACATCATAGGCTATCTATTAAAGGTAAAATATTTCCAAAATATTGTAACACCGCAAAAATCCATGGTGGGGGTATACATGTACGTTTGCGTAGAGAATCTCATTAAACTTCAACTTTTAGGCTTTTATAAATAAATATAAATTTATTAGTACTTTTATTTATAAAAATTATATTTTCTTGTAAAGGCCCAGCCCCTACATGTAATACCAATTTTGTAACATTTCTCTTTAATTATTATGCAGTGTAGCTTTGCTTTGAAACCACCTATTTATCTTAATTATGATTTCAGAATGAACAAAAACAGTTACAATGTACATGTACATGTAAATCCTCAAATGCTCTGTAAGGGTCTCTTTATATGAGCCCACTAACTGAGCCAGCCTGGTCACCAGGACAAATAATTTTATTTTTTTTTTGAAAATGTGTATGTGATAGCAAGCATATGGGAAGATTTCTAGCCCGGTTACAAAGATCAAGGTTGGACAAACTGAGATCTCTGTAACCAGCCTAGCCTGCCTTCTCATATGAACACATCACTTAAAATTTATTGTGTTCCAATCCTAATCTTGTGTTGGGTGTCCTGTGTGTAGTAGCTGGATTGAAGAATTCAGCCTTTCTCTGTTTGGATGCCACTTTAGTCTCCCTTAAGATCATTTTGTTCTTTTCAGAGGCAAACTGGGCGGGAAATGGTACATGTATCTACTTTGGCATCTCCCCGAATATTTTCATATACCTTCTTTTGTGCGCCGGAATGCAATGGTTGATTACTGCTAGTTTTACAAAGGAAATAGGAATGAGGCGAGGTCTCGGTAACTAAGCCAGCCCAGTCAACCAGGCTCATACATGAAGAGAGTCCCCTACTGTAAGTTGGTTTTCTTCTTACTTTGGGAATGCTGATTTTTATTTCAGTGTGTATTCTGATGGGGATGATGATTACGTCATGTCGCCGTACCTAGGGAACGTCTGCTTTTCCAGCTCACAGTTCAGATTCTGCTTCACACTTTATTCATTTGCAGCTCTTTACGTAGACACATTTGGTGAGTGTTACAGTGTTCTCCCTAAATTTTAGCTCAGCAGGTAAGGGAGCATTCCTAACCGGTTAAACTAAAAGTGTACACCTGAGGCCCACTTTCCTAGGTGGCAGAGCTATGTTCTCTGAAACCCCATTTCCTTCATTTAGAGACATATTTTAAGTAAATTCACGTATGGAATGAACACTTTGTTGAATTTCAAAAACCTCCAGGTGATTGCAGACGGTAAAAAATGTTGCTTCAAGCGGTAAATTTTACCTGTTACCGCCTGATAAGGAGAACACTGGTGTTAACATATCTTATCAATAATTATTGACCTTATTCCAAAATGGCGGCCAATGTTTTATTCTTTGATGCTTACATTGTATATGCTCTTATAATTTATGTTAATTGCCTCATCAGCATGTGCAAAATACAAAAGAATTTTCATGCGAAAATTAGGCCAAGAAGGCTGGCCGAAGGCTGAATGTTGTTACATTTTGTTAAAATGTTTTTGTTTAGGTGGAGGTATTGATCCTAAAGACTTAGCCAAGCGCTTATGGGGCGATATGTACTTCAATGCTAAATCGTAAGTTTGTCGACTGTTTGAGTATTGTGCATATAGTGTAACAATAATAGCAATAGCGGTTTGTTTAACTTTGTTACATGTAGGTAGTTGTGTCAGGAACTTCACTGGTCTGTGACATCATTTTTGTATCATTTTTCCATCAGGCGGAAGTTTACTCGTAAAGCCCCATTAAGTACTTCTCAAAGAAGCTTTGTAGAGTTCATTTTGGAGCCTCTGTACAAAATATTTTCGCAGGTACATGTACATGTAATTCAAGTGCGGTGTGGTTCCATCATGGACATAATGGTCTGTTCACAGTCATTTTCAGTTTTTTTTTTTTTATGAGATATGTCATTGTTATAAGAGAGAGCAGTCTTGAGAAATGTGAGCAGGTGACCGTGGAGCACAACAAGGGGCATGTTTAATGTGTGTTTATTGACTGAGTGGGAGAGCCAGATGAAAAAAAGATGTGTGGCTGAGCGCAGCGAGGTCCTTGTGCCATGACCGAGAGCCAAATATTTTCCTATCCAGCCCAACGTAACTTAGTCGATAAGTATTTTATTATATGACCAGTTTGGAGACAAGTTATTTCTAATTTTAAGGTGATTCCCTGGTTTTGCACTGCGCATCCCTACTACGCACAAACATTGCGACATCAGATTGAAAAAAAATGGCGGCTTTTGTGAGGAAAGCCGGCCTTTCCCACGATAGAAAAGGACTCTGTGAGCGCTAGCGCAAAATCGAGCACGGTGACCCCCATTTTATACTGCATAAATTCAATCAGGACAGTGTTCCCAACGCAAATTTAAAAAGTGAGCAAAAATCTATGATCAGATTTTGCACAGTTTATAGAAATCCTACGAAGAAAGCCATTTTGGGTAGAGGACCGCACACCAAGCAACCGTCTACTGTTCGAGTGTTCAGTAAATTTGAAGCTTTTTGGACACGTTTTCTATGATACAGACGATTATACATATGTATAAAGTCAACTTATACGCGAAATATCAATATGCAGTGGAAATATTGAGCATATTAGCTTCACGCGGTGATTGCCTGAAAATGCCTTTAAACACTGTATTCGTCAGCAGTATACCACTAAAACGAGCACGGTGACCCCTCATTTTTGTTGCAATTTTGGAACCTTCATGACTTGTTCAATATTTGTGCCAAGTTTCATTACAGATCTATGACAGATTCTTTTTCCAGGGAATTACCTTAACATGCGAGGCCATACACTTTTGTATCATGGCTGTATGGCTTTTTCTTCTCCACTCGTGCTAATGCATACAGTCCTCATAAGGTATTTTGTAATAGTTTTGAAAAGAACATGCACACTAAGCTATACGGGTCATACATGACAATGCAACAGATTTTCTCTGTTGCCCATTTCCACCTGCTTTTATTAATTTGAAATTTGCTTTCTTACAACTTTTTCATTTACCTTTTATCTGTCCGTTTAATGATTTTAAATATGCTGCATTTTTAATTTTAGGTTGTAGGGGATGCAGACACTTGCCTTCCAAAACTTTTTGATGAACTGGGTTAGTAAATAATTGCAACACCGTTCAACTGCAACTCCTAATTTGCTTGTGCCCACTTGGAATTTATTTTTTTCACTGAGCCAAAAATAACCTACATGTATAGTCTGACAGATTCTGAATGTCACAATTTTTTAGAATTCTGAAATGTTCTACATGTACGGCCTGGATACTTCCATTCTAGTGGACTTATGGTCAACCCCCACTTTTCTGCATACCTCGAGTCGCTATTAATAGAGCCCTTATCACTCATTACTCGCATTTTCGCTGGGGCGGTACAATGTACGCAACTCTTACAAAGTCTTCTCTGATTGGCTGAGAAAACAATAGAACAAACAACACAACAATGGACCCTCGCCCTGAAAACATTAGAGCTGCGTGATACCCGGGTCCAATGAAATTATAGGTTCTAAAAGCTGCATGGCCACTGTCTTCGCTGATCATCGCTCTTAGATCGCGTGTGCGTGACTAAATAAAAGAAAACTAAGAAACTGCTACCAGTTTACGCTAGTATGGACATCCCATTATTGTGTACAGAACTTGAAGTTTGTGTTAATAATGTTTACTGAAAAAAAAACTCCTCACTTTCTATATTTTGAGTGGACAACAAATCCTTGTTCCTAAGTTGTGTGTTATAGCGGAGTTGACAAAAAAACTCAACATTTGTTCCGTTAAATGGAAAGTGCTTAATGTTTTTATCAAGCTGTGTAAACATGTCATGCACTTTGCTGTGAACAATAGAGGCGAGCGGTTGTCATTTGAGCGTTGTAAAACCAAAACCAAAGTAATTACTCTGGCCAATCACAACAGGCGCAGACAATGAACCAATCAGAAATTGAAGCAAATACATGTAGCCGGCGCCAAGCGCGGGAAAACGCGTGCGAGTAAGGCACGATTGGTTTTGATTTTACTTCTGATTGGTTAAGAAAGTGGCGCGAGATTTTTTAGCCAATCACGAAGCGTAACAATGTAAAATCAAAGCAATTGCAAAATTTCTTTCAACACTCAATTGGAAACTGCTCCAATAAACATCTGCCATTTTCATCTCTGTTTTCAGGTATCCACTTGTCCAAGTCCGAGATGCAGATGAACATCAGACCTCTGTTAAGTCTTGTTTGTAGAAGATTCTTTGGTGATTTTACAGGTAAAACTTTACAGAAGTATGTCCATGATGATCCTGGTAAAAAAAATCTTGGGGCAGGTTTCATTTCTTCCACCCCCCCCCCCCCCCCTGCTTTCCCTTCCCCTTCCCCTTCTTATTTTGTTCATTTTTTGGTGTGGAGACGCGGTGGTGTAATGGTTAGCATCTTGGACTTCAGATCTGAAGGCGCGACGTTGGAGGCCTGGCGTGCGTTTCTCGAAGCTCCCGAAGACTTTTCGGGACCGAAAGCAATTTTTTAAATGCAGTTTCTAACGAAAGGCGTTGAACCTTTTAGCCCACAAATCAGCTAAAGTTGTGTAGTAAACGTAAGGTTTTATTGCTTAGCTTTCAAATTCAACAAAAACCGAATCTTTATTGATAAACATTCTGCACGTAACACAGCTTTTCGGGTCCGAAAAGTTTTCTGGACTTTCGAGAAACGCACGCCTGGTCTCTGCCGTCATGTTGTTTACTGAGATAAGAAACTTGTCTCTCTCTCCACCAAGGTGTTTAAATGGGTACCGGCGACATGGTGCTAGGTGAAACCGACATGCGGACTGCCTATTTTACTGTGTGTTGGTCCAATTCGATCGTTAAATTCGTTAGCTGCCATCTTGAATGGCCACCAGTGCCTTGTATGTGACTTTCCCTCACCTTTTACCTAATGTCCTTTTTTTTTTCCTTCAGGGTTCGTAGATGTCTGTGTTCAGCACATACCATCTCCTAAAGCAGCTGCAAAGGCGAAGGTGAGTTCCAATGGTTTATGTTTACTGTCTGTATAGACATACGTTCGCTTTTTGGTAATGTTATTTCTCCTTTAATTGCTTGTGTTGTGTTGGATGTTTTTACTGTACCTTGATGAAAAAAAATTGTTGAGCAAACCCCGCGCACAGAAAGAGCTAGCTGCTTGTTCCCATTTGTTTCACAATGAATTTCTTGCAAATGTTAGCTGGATGTTGAAACCGATTAAATGGCTGCAAATAACAAGTAAATGTATATGTCGCGCTTTCATACTTCTCCTTGCATTGTTCCTTTGATATAACAGATCTTTCTACAAATCCTGTGTGAAAATATGGCTGATTCAATTATTATGAATATTGTTTGCAATTAGTTTCATGTGCTCCAAATAACACCGTTGTCGGTTTCAATATTTCATCAATGTTCGCTTAACAGATGTTGAACAACACAGTATGTCATCTCCCCTTCATAGGTAGAACATGTGTACACAGGGCCGCTGGACACAGAAGTTGTTGAGTCCATGATAGATTGCGATCCTGAGGTAAGGCACATGTGAGCTTCATACAACAAAATTACAATCTTTTGAATCCTTTCCCGTCGTGGATTATTTTTTTGTTCGGTAAAGAGGCAATATGATGCACCAGTGGTGTAAACACATTAATATTGCTATCTTTAACACTCAATGAACCAAAAGTTGTTCGGGAAAATACATTGTATAAAGAGTTCACAATAGCCGATTAGTGTCAAATTACACCAAGTCGGATCGACCTTCACGAAGACGGGTCATATGTATCGAAGTGCCATTAAGGAGATGCAATTTTCAGATCGACAACTCTTTCTTTCGGGTCGTGAATAATAATTTCCATTCGTTCGCCGGCGAAACTTCAGGCAGTATTGGACATTCATGAAAGCGACAGTTTTCAAGACAGGTGTGTTCCGGAAGGGGGGCGGGGGGGATTATCCGATAGTTAGTCATACTGTACATGTTTTGCCAATCAAAAAAGCGAAACAGGGAGGAATAATTGTACGCTTGCGTTATTCTAAGAGAAGGTATCATCAAGGTTTCTTTTGTTTTTGTTAACTCTAGATTTGATTAATGTTAAGTCCTGCATGTGGCAATAATTATTGTGGAAAATGTGATGCTAAATAAGACGTTCTACATGTAGTTCTGAATTGGAATGCGATTAAGACAAACGTTTGGGTCATGCGTCGAAATTGTTTCTTTGCCAGGGACCATTGATGCTGCACACATCTAAACAATATCCATCACAAGATGCCACAGCTTTCCACGTGTTTGGACGCGTCATGAGTGGAACAAGTAAGATCTTGGTTGTCCTGTGGTGCTTAGAGTTCTTCTCTTCTCGCCCGTTTAACAATCAATTGCCAATCGTTACTTTACATTTTTACTTACATGTATGATGTGATAATTTGTGTTGATCATAGTTTATGCTGGGCAACAAGCAAGAATTCTAGGTGAGAATTACACGATAGAAGACGAAGAGGACTCTCGAGTTGGAACGGTAAGCAAGTCCTTTAATTTTAACAGAATGTCGGTAACATCGTCCTCTGGACGAATAGACACCTTACCCTATTAAATTAGATAACTGACCCCTTTGAAGATAGCATCCTGGGGGCAAGATGTCCGGATATTAGGTAGCTTGATATGAGGTGCAAGTTGTCTCGGGAACAATTTGACTGAATGCCTTTTAAGGTACTTTATCTTGTAATCACAAGAACGACTCTCTCCTTTAGGGTCACGATATCTCGACCTTTTAAACTTGTTTTATCTTTTGTTACTTAGGTTGGTAGACTGTGGATTGCTGAAGCGAGGTAAGGTTCCTTTTTTTCATCTAAAAATGTCGTTACTTCATTCATTCTGTTTGTTTGTAGTGACGTGGAACAGTTTCTTTTTCTCTCCTTTTTGATCTTTTTAACTAGCTTCTCACTGTCAATAATTTGCAGAAAACATAAGTCAGTGCATTTTACTGAATGAATATTGGTAGCGCATTTTTTTAATGGCCCCATGTTATTTGCAGATACAACATCGAAGTAAGCCGTGTTCCTGCTGGAAACTGGGTACTAATCGAAGGAATTGACGAACCCATTGTAAAGACTTCAACAATCACTCAAGTGCAAGGCAATGATGAGGTAAAATGTGTTGAACTAAGAACCAGCGTCTGGTTGCATAAATCAGGATTAACCCTTTGACTGTGTAAAATTATTACACCCATGCAACATCCCGCTAAACCTGTTTTGGACTTAAGGTTCGTTATGTCCGAGGGGGCTTACCTTTTGTCAGAACAACTGGTCGGCGAGACCGGTCAGTTTGTAACTACAGTTGAACCTCACGTACGCGACCACCTAATATGCAAAGTTAAGGTGGTCGCTTATGAGAGGTCAGACTACATGGGGTCTTAACTTTGTATCATATGAACCTGTCCGCTGAATCATAAGAACCTATCGTAATTTCCTATCAGCGCAAAATATTGTATCATATCGAAGTGTTGATACAAAGGACAAAATATTGTTTCTTTGGACTTGTACTGTAACACATAACTCCATTTGTGTGTTTAGTGACATTGAAATATGGGCGAGTGGTCGCTTTTCAGAGGTTAAAAACATTGGAAAAATGTAAATCACCAGCATTGAAAGTGGTCACGGTCACTTACGAGATGTTTGGACTATAATGATTTGACTGGAAAAAATTTAGTATTTTGGAAAAGTGGTCGCTTACGAGAGGAGATCGCAGATGGAGGTTTCATTGTAGAATGCGCCATTTCGAAGACCTGTTCCTTCAAGTCCATCAAAATGGTGCCGCATAATGTTTCCGAATAGCAAAATATTTACAAATTGATCGGTCCGGCCGGCCAGTTTTGACAATGACAATGGTAAGCGCCCAAGTTTATTAACGTGCATGTTCTCTTCGTTTTCCAGGCGTACATCTTTAGGCCTCTAAAGTTCAACACGTGTTCAGCGATCAAGATCGCTGTTGAACCTCACAATCCATCTGAGCTGCCTAAAATGTTGGACGGTCTGAGAAAAGTAAACAAGAGTTATCCTCTTCTTACTACGAAGGTGAATTGTATTTCTAGCTATTTCCAACACCAGAAGCTCTTTCTGAAATCTGTTTTCTCCTGTTACGCTTTGTAATATGTGCTCTTAATAAGTCCCTTAGGATCTACTCTCTCTGCAATCCATATGCACTGTAGTATCTAACGATTAATTCTGGGCTAACTTCTAACTAACGTATTACTGTAAACAAACACAAAATGTTTCTATGATATCAAGAGAAAGATAGATAGTGCATTCTTGGAGGGGAAGCAAACCCTAATCAAATGTCTCTATAATGCCAAGAGAAAAATTAGGCGAATTCGTAAAGTTAAGACAAAACGTTAAAACGTATGTCAAACGTTTTAAAATTACAATCCATTTCCATCGTGGCCTGCCGCTTCCAAAGCTAAGACAACCGTAAATTGATTTCGTATATTATTACAATAGGTCATTGTATTTACGGTTCCATTGATTAACTTTCGCCTTGAATTTGTTAGAACGTGATCTAAACTTGACATACATGTTAGTCACGTGTTTTGTGTTCCGGTTTTTCAGGTTGAAGAGTCGGGAGAACACGTGATCCTCGGTACAGGAGAACTGTACATAGACTGTGTACTGCATGACTTGAGAAAGATGTACTCTGAGATCGGTAAGTCCCCTTATATCCTCTAGTTAATGATACGTACTTTCTGTTCTTCAAGATACAACTTTTGGCAGTGCGATGGAGTACTGCACAGGGATACCTTACGAGGACTGCACAGGGTACCTAACGAGGAATGTCTAGGAAATCGCTTGGAATGGCGTTGTAATGTTTTTTTTTTTTTCATATCATGTTAGTCCCTTTAAAGGAAACTATGATCTTTTCGGTTCTTTAAGCTGCAGACAATTTTAGAGAAAGGATTGTTATCCCACCAATTTACTAGCTGCTTTTTTGTTTCTGAAATAATCTTAGCTGAACTTATTTCGTACCCAAAATGACATTTTTAACCTTCCGAAAACAAACGGCGTTTAATTTTCAGATATTACCAACGTTTGAGTCGACATTTTTTCTAAAGAAAACTCTAGTTTTTGTCTAATTTACGATTTTTAAGACCATTTTAGTGGTAGCTGCAAGATGACTAGACAGAGCTCTGATTTCTCATCTGACTTCAATTCTATCTGCATACATGAACCTCATGTGTTTTTATTAATTTTTCCTTCTTTTTTTCAGATATCAAGGTCGCTGATCCTGTTGTGGCATTTTGTGAAACTGTAGTGGAAACGTCATCCCTGAAATGCTTTGCAGAAACACCAAATAAGAAGTGAGATGTAGACTACGAGCAGTCTCTCTTTCCCAGCTTAGTCCGTCGAGCGAGAAACGAAAAAACATCAGCGAACGGATACGCGCGCCTGCCTCGCACCCAGTTTCGCGCGGCCATTTCCCGTTCGCTAATGTTTTTTTGTTTCTCGCTCGACGGACTAAGCTGGGAAAGAGAGACTGCTCGTAGTCTAAGTGAGATGCGACTTTTGTTACTTCGATATCGCCTTGCAAACATCGTTTATGTTTGACGTGGGACTGATTGCAGGGTTGTAGTTATTTGCCAGCCATAGCTTGTGCGATGTTTTATCGGCCTCCACTCCAGAAAAGCAGTCCGTTAACGCATATTTTTGCTTCTTCAGGAACAAAATCACCATGATTGCTGAACCTTTGGAGAAAGGCTTAGCTGAAGACATCGAGAATGAAAAAGTGTTGATTACTTGGAACAAGTAAGTTCTAGATAGAGTACAACAATAACAACGACAAGTTGTTTCGCTTGCTGTGGAGTATATTACGAACAATTGAATAGTTTCTATAGAGACCAAAATTCGTGCAACATCTGCTTTAGTCACTAATAAAAGTCTCGTTATCACAGATAATTTTATTGGTTTCCGGGAACTCTGCGAGGCAATTTCACTTGGTCGAAGAAAGGCCAACATTGACCCAAACCCTACCTCTGTTGTACAGTTTCCAGGGTACAAGAAAGACTGCAATTAGTTTGAAATTGAACAGCGTCTATAGTAGTTATGAAAACTCTACAAAGACATGAAACAAAAGCGTGTTAGCCAGCTTAGCGTCTGATAGTCTTCTTCGCAGCTGTTATTTGGGTCGTCAACGCGAAGAAGCTTTGCGTCAACCTCGTTCCCAGGGTCCCCCCCCCACCCCCCCACGGAGGAGTGTCGATATGTACCCGCCCCAGTTGTATCTAACTCGTTGAAACTTCTGCTCATCATTTTAATGATTTTGATTATACAGAAAGAAACTTGGAGAATTCTTTCAAACCAAATACGACTGGGATTTGCTGGCCGCTCGTTCCATCTGGGCGTTTGGACCTGACAATTCAGGACCCAATATTTTGGTGGATGATACTTTGCCTTCTGAGGTTGACAAGAGTTTATTGAACACTGTTAAAGATTCCATCATTCAAGGCTTTCAATGGGCAACAAGAGAAGGACCACTGTGCGATGAACGTGAGTACCTACATGTGTAAAATATCAGTACAATTAAAAAGAATGCGAGCATCGCAACATCACAGCATCGCAGCATCGCAGCATTGCAGCAACTGAATGAGTTTCAATTAGAGCCTGAAAAGATTCTCGACGGGATTCGAACCCATGATCCTTTGCATTTCCGGTGCAAATGCTCTACCACTGACTGCACGAGCTGCAAGGCCTGATGGGAGCTTGAGCAATTGTGAGTTCTTTAATACCCGTAAAATGACGAATATGGTAATGTGTGTATGAAAATGAATTCATATGAACCGCGGTTTAACTGCGATGATCGCATGTTCAATCAGAAGTCCCTTATAGTTATTTTCACGATCTACTCACAGTTATTTTTTATGATGATATATTACCCGCAGCCATACGAAATGTGAAGTTCAAGATCCTAGACGCAGTGATCGCTGGTGAACCAATCCACAGGGGAGGAGGACAAATCATTCCTACAGCCAGACGTGTCGCCTACTCTGCCTTCCTTATGGTGAGCTGCCTTCAAAGAACAGTGTCTCGCTAAAATATCGAAATCTCGCTATATATACCATGCTATATACCATGTTATAAAGAAATGCGCGCGCTATGATTTGTCAGATGGAGTTCATTATATCTCGATAAAGCACGCACCTTACGTCACGCGAATTCTTGTTTCTTTGTGGTCGTTTTTATTTTATAAAATGAAAAAACTCGTTCCTCGTGCATTGTTGAGTTATATAAGCACTTGGCAATTTTTAAGAACACTCGAGAAGTGAGAGAAGCACTGCTCTCGTGTTCTTAAAAAATCCCCGCGTGCTTATATAACTCAACAATGCACTCGGCGCGTTTTTTATTTCTTTACTATATTGCCAAATGCCACCAAATATACATCAAAATTGCTTGAAAACATTCTATAGAGCAGAACAGAAGCATTTGTCACGGTCTGATCACGTGCGCTAGCGGGCAACAGTGCAATGTTACCCTCTGACGACAAAATTGTTGCCCGGTTAGGACAATTGGCGGGAAACAGTTTGTTTGTAAGATGCTATGTGACCATGAATCAACCAATCAAGGCGCGCGTTGTTTTGAGAAAAAACTCCAGCTAGATAACAATATATGATGCAGTTCATTGTTTGAATTTGTCAGTTGTTTTAATGTGATCATCATCATTACTATTATTGTTTGTTTCCAGGCTACTCCCCGTTTGATGGAACCGTATTTCTTCGTTGAGGTCCAGGCCCCCGCTGACTGTGTCTCCTCGGTATATACCGTTCTTGCTCGGCGAAGGTACGTTTGATATTGTTATAGGCGATCTTAAGTACCCATAATGTCAAAGCCCCACCTTGGTGAAGAGAGACAATGTGGAGTAAAGTTTCTTGGTCTCGGCCGTCGTATTGTTTCCTTAGACAGACCTCGAACGGAAGAGTCTAGATTCCATAGCTCAGAAGGAGGTCGGACACCTTATTGAGACTTATGAAACGGAGTAACTGGTTAGCTTTCAGGTGAGGTTGGGGTTAGCAGTTTATATAGTTTAATTTAGGCCTAAGCAACCCAAGAAGCCAGGTGGCACGGTAGGCTATATAAGTCTAAGCCTAGCGGAGGTCGCAGGTTCAATCCTGAGTGGGGATTTTAGATTTCCTTTTTTACACTTAAAATTTTATTGAAAATAAAATTCTAAGTGTCGACATTACGTTGTATAATTCTCAATAAGTGTCCGACCTCCTTCTGAGCTATAGCAGGTAGACTCTACCACCTCGAACTAACGACCTCCAACTCCCTAACCACTACACCACCTTGCCTACAATAAATTTCACGTTGTAGTTGAGCATAATGTACCAAAGGAATGTAGCGAAGTGTCTTAATTTGCAAGTGCACTTCAAAACTGATTATTCGTAACCTGCTTGTGTCAGCCGCCGTCGTGATTTTTCAAGATTCTTATACATCTAATAGGGGCGCCGGAGAGTTCTGTTCTGACCAAGTTATATGAACTCTGGCATGTATCTGTTGTGGTGCAATTTTGTCCTTGGTGCAAATTTTATTTTCCTTTGTTTTTGGGTATGGAAATGTATGATAATGAGCTTTGAACAAAGAAAAATAAAATTTGCACCAAGGACAAAATTGCACCACAACATATCCATGCACTGATCGTCCAGGGGGTGCGTAACTCGAAAGGCCCGAAAAGATAAAGTTAGTTTTTAAATTCAGTTTCTAACGAATGGCGTTGAAGTTTTTAGGCCGCAAACCAGCCCAACTCGTGTAGTAAACTTAAGATTTTAAAGAATCTGACCCACCCAGTTTGCATTGCGCGCCTACGTTGGTTCATCCGCCATTTTTAGGGCCCCCAAAAGTCCATACTGTATTTTAGATGAGAAATTCACTCGTGCAAGAGGTAATATGCTTGCCCAAATGTGGAATAGAGCCGTATCATAACAATAAGAGAAGCGCGCAATGCAAACTGGGTGGGTCAGACTCTTTAATGTTTAGCTTTCAAAATCAACTAAAATCAAACATTTGTTGGTAAACATTTGGCACATAACGTAGCTTTTTGGGTCCGTTAAGTTTCCGGGACTTTCAAGAAAAGCACGCCTGGTCTGTATAATTATGGATAATAACGAACATTTTTTTCTGTGTTATGCAGAGGTCATGTTACCCAAGATGCCCCTGTTCCCGGGTCGCCGCTGTACACAGTGAAAGCCTTCATTCCTGCTATTGACTCGTTTGGATTTGAGACTGATCTTAGGACTCACACACAGGGACAAGCTTTCTGTCTCTCTGTATTTCATCACTGGCAGGTAATCAAAAATAATATTACCACGGGAGGGTATTGCTCGAAATCATTCATTGCAATGGTAACGCTGAGGATGTCTTCCACAGACTCAACAAAAGACATCCAATGGGTTATGGGTTCATGAATGTTGTTTAACACGCCATTTTCTGCCGTTCCAATTTCTGTGTTTACTAACTTATATGGCGGTTAAGGGAACCACTCTGCTGTCTTCTAAAGAGACCTAATGATCAGTGAAGAGAAAAATACACTTTGCTGCAGCAAACACGACGTGCCCATAATGAGAGAGTTTCACTCGAACGGCGACTCTCAAAATGTCTTTCCCTTCTTGAATATTCAACCACGTCCTCACGGTTTTTTCCGCTTTCAAAACACTCAAACCTATGAGCATGTGCAATGTCTTCAGTCGGCCGTCAGCACTGAAGAATTTCCCAGCCTTTTTCTCAGTCTGTGAGTTACGATTTACTTGAAATGTTTCAAGCATTTTTTTGTTAAGCGAAGTACGTTGAGACTGTTCGGCACCGTGTACATTTGTTTACTGTTTGAATGCGTGACAACCGAAAAAAAAACAGCTTTGGTTTGACGCATGCGCAGACATTTGACCGCTGTGGACTCTTAGCCATGTATGGTCGTTTTACCTTTACACGTCTTACACGTCAAACATTTTTTAAAATACCTTTAAAACTTCAGTGGAAGAACTCATTCTCAGACTTTTGTTGTCCTAATAGAGGTTTTACACGGCAGCCATGTTGCATGACAGGAACAATAGATTATTTTCCCTATGGGAAAGAATGTTCTTTCTAATGCAAAACATTTTCATTGTTCCTGCCATGCAACATGGCTGCCGTGCAAAACCTCTATAGTCCATTTTACAGTTGTGTGCTTGGTGACCTTTCCTTTGAGTGGAAGTGAGGCCGGAGGTGACCTTGCTTTGATACAAACCTTTTTGCCTTTCATATGTTAATAATGCTGTTCTTATGCTAACTAGGTAAATTTACATCTGAAAAGCTCCAAGGTCTGTGTCATTACAAGGTCAACTTCAACCTCGCTTCCACTCAAAGTCCAGGACACTAAGAAGACAACTATAAAATGGTCTATTATGTAACTTATCTTCTATGTTATTCCTCCAGATCGTACCAGGTGATCCTCTTGATAAGAGCATCACCATTCGTCCACTTGAACCTCAACCAGCGACACATCTTGCCAGAGAATTTATGATCAAAACAAGAAGAAGAAAGGTGAGAAATCTAAAAAAATCCCATTTATTACTAGATATCATTTACTTTAAGAAAATCTGGTTTGACTCCCTCACTCCCAAAAGTGGCCACTATCCAAAATCAAAAATCCCAAATCGCCGCCAAGTTGCATCGAATATTTTCGAAGCCTCTGCGATATCGCTGCGACAGTAAATCGCGCTCAAATCGCACTGAAATCTCCGTTACAATCCCAGCCGCGTTAAGTTGGGACACCTCATGCGTCACTGATATTCCGATTTACAGTCCGTCTTTCCCCCTCCTAACGTTGAATTTTGTGATCCATTCTTAAAAACCAACATCGAGAGGAGGGAGAACATCAGATATTTCCAAATACATGTGTCTTGAATTGTAGTCTACACAAGCGATTTGAAGGTGCTACTTGCGAGTGACAAAAATTATATTGATAAGTGCGAAATACACGACGTGTATATAATGAGAGAGTTTCACCTCGAACGGCGACTCTCAAAATGTCTTTCCCTTCTTGAATATTCAACCACGTCCTCGCGGCTTTTTCGGCTTTCAAAACACTCAAACCTATGAGCATGTGCAATGTCTTCAGTCAGCCGTCAGCACTGAAGAATTTCCCAGCCTTTTTCTCAGTCTGTGAGTTACGATTTACTTAAAATGTTTCAAGCATTTTTTTGTTAAGCGAAGTACGTTGAGACTGTTCGGCACCGTGTACATTTGTTTACTATTTGAATGCGTGACAACCGAAAAAAAAAACAGCTTTGGTTTGACGCATGTGCAGACATTTGACCGCTGTGGACTCTTAGCCATGTATGGTCGTTTTACCTTTACATGTCAAACCTTTAAAACTTCAGTGTAAGAACTCATTCTCGGACTTTTGTTGTCCTAATAGAGGTTTTGCACGGCAGCCATGTTGCATGGCAGGAACAATAGATTCTTTTCCCTATGGGAAAGAATGTTCTTTCTAATGCAAAACATTTTCATTGTTCCTGCCATGCAACATGGCTGCCGTGCAAAACCTCTATAGTTCGTTTTACAGTTGTGTGCTTGGTGACCTTTCCTTCGAGTGGAAGTGAGGCTGGAGGTGACCTTGCTTTGATATAAACCATTTACTTTAAGAAAATCTGGTTTGACTCCCTCACTCCCAAAAGTGGCCACTATCCAAAATCAAAAATCCCAAATCGCCGCCAAGTTGCATCGAACATGTTCGAAACCTCTGCGGTATCGCTGCGACAGCAAATCGCGCTCAAATCGCACTGAAATCTCCGCTACAATCCCAGCCGCGTTAAGTTGGGACACCTCATGCGACACTAATATTCCGATTTACAGTCCGTCTTTCCCCCTCCTAATGTTGAATGTTATGATCCATTCTTAAAAACCAACATTGAGAGGGGGGAGAACATCAGATCTTTCCCAATAAATGTGTCTTGAATTGTAGTTTACACACGCGATTTGAAGGTGCTACTTGCGAGTGACAAACATTGTATTGATAAGTGCGACAAAATTTGCCCCCAAATCGCCTGTGTAAAGGTGCCTTTAGATACAACTACAAGGCCTCTAATTTCCAAATTCGTTTTGTTTAGGGTCTCAGCGAGGACGTTAGCATCAACAAATTCTTCGACGATCCTATGTTGCTGGAGTTGGCGCGACAAGACGTCATGTTCAATTACCCCATGTGAACCAAACAGAACCGCGATAGGAACAAAACCCTTGAAAGCCTGATAAGGGCTCAACACTACTCTGTTCAATTACCCCATGTGAACCAAACAGAACCGCAATAGGAACAAATCCCTTGAAAGCCCGATAAGGGCTCAACACTACTCTGCTAACATCTATGAACTCATTCTTTTTTGAAGAATCGGAGAAGTTCGCAGTTGCCGTTTTGGAGGTTGCCACGCCTTGTTTAAAACGACAAGTAGGCGTTTCATGCTTTCTGACTGAATGCTTGTGTCATGTTTTCTTTTGATTTTACAATCAGACCTGTTGTTTGAAATAGCATTTGTTTCCAGCAAACTGTATCCTATAAAACACTCGGCAGTGCAATTAGCCAACAGTTCAGTGTACCATGCCGTTGATCTCCTAGTCTCATACGCAACTGACATTTCTTCATATGGAGACTAGGTACAAGTGTAAAGGCCCTTTTAAAAGGTTACGACATTTGCGCCAACATTCATCCAACAGGTCGTCTAAAAATTGTTGGAAGCGTTTTGCAAGAAATTTAAACTGGTTCAAACTTTCATCCATTATCGCTGCAATATTTTCTTTGTTCTTGAAAATGTTGTATCGTGTTGAAGCCCTTTGAACAATTCATTCAACACTTCTGCACTTATAAGGGCGTTTCCAGTTTCTCGCAATTAATGTTTTTAATATGTTGGGCCGATGTTTAAACCATCTGAACGGCCTCCGCACGACTTTATTTTTGTTTCAATTATTTGGCCAACATCCGTGCAACGTCTATTGGACGCATACTGTGACCGTTTAAACGGGCCTTTTACGTTCTGAATTATTTTACACTTTGTTTTTGTAAATATGGTGTTTGTACTTTGTATTTTATTATAAACTGTCCTCACAGGACGAATGGCTTGCAATCTTCAGGTGTTGGTATGTCTTTCATTGCGTCTATCTCCTTTTCACTTCGTCCAGAAAGCTTCGAAGACTCCCAACCTTCAAATGCCCGTACGGTACTCCCAACCTTCGAGGGACAGAAATTTCAACAAAAAAGAAAATGTCTTCGACCATAATAAGGTTTGGTGTTGAATCTAACATTTCGAAAATGCAAAATTTCAAAATCTTAAATTCGCGCAACTTTATAAAAATCACATTGTCTCCTAAACGAGTAGCCGCCTCGGGGAACTTTTCGCCGCATTTTTGCACCGAAATTGTATTCGCTCGTCGGATAATGTTTGATGCATTTTGTGCCGCACGCACGGGTTTGAAAACGCGATTTAATTTTCCTTGGATTATCTTTCCCACCTAATTCGTCTCCAGGCGTACGTTTCTCAATTCTCCCGAACACATTTCGGGCCCGAATGCTATTGTCGAAATTTAGTCTCTAGTGAATGGCGCTGAACTTTTAAGCCCGCAAACCAGCTCAACTTGTGTTGTTAACTTCAGATTTCATTGCTTAACTTTCAAAATCAACAAAAGCCAGATCTTCATCGGTAAACATTCTGCACATACCACAGCTCTTTGGGCCCGAAAAGTTTTCGGGACTTTCGGGAAACGCACGCCAGGAGCCTCTCCTCTTTTCAAAATGGCGGCGCGATAACACGACTAGGCCATCTTTCAAGTGCACCTAACCCCAATATTGTTTTTTTTTTTTTCGCTTAATCAACTCTATGTACGTTGAAAAGTTGAACTGTTAAATATTTCTTGTTTTTAACGTTGCGTTAGTGAATTATAGAGTTTTGAATTTACAAAATGTTAATAAGATGACGTCAAATCAAGACTCGTTTATTATACAACTACTTGTTTCCACCTCCAAGTAATATATTTTTTTACAAATCAATTGACTATTAGCAGTTTTTATTTAGTATTTCTTAAATTGATCATCCTTAAGCTGTGAACTGCTTATTGTAAATTGGAGTAGAAATAATGGTAAAGTCTTGATTTGACGTCATCTAATTAGCATGTTGTAAATTAAAATCTCTTTTACTCACTAACGCGACGTTAAAAACAAGGACATTAAGTTGATTAAAAGAAGACAAAAAAAATTCGGGGTTTGGTGCGCTTTAACTGAAAACCAGGCTACTTGCCCACTTTCCTTTCTAAGTCACCTTGCATCATAAAAGTCACTCGCATTAAATCTCCCCTTCCCAAATCCAATGAACAGTGACTGGGTAGAGTGAATGAGTCCAGAAGCATTTTCGAAAAATGTGTAACGCCTGACTTGTTAGAATCATAAGGCGGAAACCGTTGACTTATTTTAATTACATTATCTTCCCCGCCAACTTGATCGATTATTGACAGTAAGGGCGATAGTGTTTTGATCTTTATCGAACCGTGAATTCGCGAAATTCATCAGCTTTCACAAGCGAAAGAAAAATGATGGTTAAGCATGCGCGAAGCCGTGGGAAATAAGGACTCATGCTATTCTTAGTGGAGGCGCGGTGGTGACCGTGGTCCAGTGGTTAGCGCGTTAGACTTTCAACCTGAAGATCCGTGGTTCGAGGCCTAGTCTCGTGTGGATCTGCCATCGTGTTATTTCCTTACTGACCAGAAACTCTACCAAGTGTATAAATGGATAACGGTGACGCAATGCTGGAGTATCACCCCATCCAGGGGAATTTCAAGTAGTGATACTCTCAGTCACTTCATGCTGTAGAAACCGGGTTCAGTTTCGTACGTTGCGGGTCCCTTGACTCGATACGAGTTCCATGTTTTGCTTCCCTTCGCAGTGAAAACATGCAAAATTTTGGTATACTTGCCAACCACTGGATAAGCAGGCGAAAACAAACGTAATCGCGTTTCCAAATATAACGTCAAAAGTGCGAACTTAGCTTGCGCCGTAGTGTTTTACAAACTAGTGAATTTCAAATTTAATTACCCTATAGCACGCGCAAAACGCTCGTCGTCAATAACAATTTGACAGTTTTCCTTAACGCTCGAACAACTCAAAACACTCAATTACTACTTTTATAGCTGATAAAACGGATCCTTTTTTGCCACCCGCATAAAGCAGAGAAATCAAGCGAGAAAAGTGATCGGTTTCATCTTCCCTCAATCAAAGGTGTCAATGAATTGGTTACCCCTCCCAATCTTAACCAATCACAGGGCGATTTATAGCTGGAATAACTCGGCTCTGATGTCACTGTTTTGTGCCTGTGATCTCGGCACCAGTTGAGATTACTTCAGTTATTTTTCTGTAGTTCTTTCAAGCATTCCGTTGGACATTAGTTATATCGAAAATAAAATGTTATAAGTGGAAATACGTTATTTCTCAGCGAAATTTGGAAACAAGAAACCTATAGAAAAGGTAAGGTTGTAAATAAGTTTTTTATCCATTTATTTCATTAGAAAAAAGTAGCTGACTTTTACGTTAGAAGCGTACCAGTTGGACATTACACCCCAACCCGCACGCCTCACTGATCTTTGTTGTTTACTGTGATTTACTTGGTCGAACGTTTTGTTTTAGTTTACATGTCTATCAGTATCTCCACCTTAATTGTATTGAACGACATCTTTAAACGATTTAGAATGTAAGAGATACAAACTTGACTAAAGCCACTTGAGTAGATCGGCTTAACAGTTGTTTAGGGTGTATTTTGCATGTTTTCATTTCTACCTGCCATAATTTAAACGACTTGCTTTTCGATTCTTCCCGTTGCAGGTTTGACAATTTTACTTGACCTACTGTGTAGCAAGTCTGAAAGAAACATTACTGTGTAATGTATAGTCTGAAATCAATTGTGGCGTTAAGCCTTGCTTTAGGATGTTGTATTTTGCTGGTCGACATTCGACCGACCTTTGCCATGCCAATTGATGAAGGTAAGCACATGACAGGTTTGCATTTGCATATTTACATAATATCCGTCTTGCTCGTTTAACTTTTCTGTCCTCTTTTTCTAAACATTTTTTCGCATTTGTCATAATATAACGGTCAGTTGAACTCTCACTCCTACAGTCAAACCAGTTGTATGCTTCTAACTTTCGTGGATGAAATCCCACAGTGTGACCGTTCAAACTTAAGCTGATTTGAATAGGTCTTTCCTGTAGTAGTGATTATGCTCAGTGTACAAGGTTTTTCTAACGTTGAGTCTGTGGGTGAAATCCTAAAGTGTGACCATTCAAATGAAAGCTCTTGAGCAGTACTTTACCGCGTGCTAGCGAAAACCGAATAGTTGTGTAATTCAGCTGGGCATTTTTACTCGTCTGTTTTTTTAGGCTCGAAAAAAAAACTTACTTGTCTGAAATACTTACTACAGTGAATAACCTCTATTTATCATATAACCCGTTGGACCCTTCACTGTGCGCTAGTTGTCATAATTAGATACAACCTGAATCAACGATTTCAAATTGTTTATTGACTAAGATAGGTCTACTAGGTGGATGAGCAAATATTTATTTGGCTCTCGGGCATGGCACACGGACCTTGCTGCGCTCTGATCCGTACGCCATGACCTCGAGGCAAATATTTTCCTATTCCGGACAGACGTCCTATCTCCGTGTCTCACGAGCTACGTACGACGAGGGAAGATTGAGACCGCTTGTTTCTTGGCTCGATTTCCGCCGATCTCTCGGGTCCCTCCTCGAGAAGAACTCGGGGAGGGACTCGAGAAGAACTCCTGCTCTTTCTAAACCTTTTTTTATTGACAAGGACAAAGGCGTGGAAGTAAAATTTTAATAAAAGATTAAAACAAACGACAATGCAAGACTAAGTTCTGCTCAGTAGCTTTTATTTTGAGGATTTCATCCTCGACTCGAAAAGTTAAAACCACACTGAATAAGTACATGTACATGTAACTGCTCTGTTTGTGAAATGTTTAATAAGGTTATTTTTAACGAAAATGGAGCTGAAAAAGGCTCAGTTAGTTTTAGAGTGTTTAATTCTTTCGCAGACAGCAGTGGTGACAAATATCAAGATATGTACCATCTAATAACTCAAAGATTGCAGAACTTGACTCAACTAAATCAAGACAATGATCAAAACATTCGCCGTTCATTTGTTACGAAGGAAACCGTTAATAACACGGTATCCAAAAATTCGCTGGCGCGAAACACATCTGATATGAATAACACGACATCTCCGTCACGGAGTTCGAACTCGAGTCAAGTGAACCAGACAGATGAAAATAATCGGCGGTTATACGCCCCAATGGCGGCTGGTTATACAGGGAACGTATTAGCAAGTAACGTAACAGCTGGAAACCAGCAGGCGGAGAAACCAGTGGCGGGAAACTCGCTGGCGGGAAATTCAACGGTGGGCAATCGAATGGCGGGAAATTTGCTGATGGGAAACCAGTCAACCAGCAATTCAACTGCGGGGAATTCACTGTTAGCAGGAAACCAAACGGCGGGAAAAAATCGGGTGGGCGATCCAATGGCGGGAAATTCATCGACGACTAAACAGCCGGCCAGCAATTCAACAGCGGGAATCTCACTTCTGGCAGACCAACGGGCGGGAAATCTAGTGGCTGGAAACCATTCGGCGGTAAACTCAACAGTTGGCAACTCACACGAGGGAAACCTAACAGAGAGAAATCCATGGGCGGGAAACTCAACGTCAGGAAATCAATCGGTCAGGGTTTCAATGGCGCGAAACCAGCTGGTGGCAAACTCACTGGTTAGAAAATCGCAGACGGGAAACCTACAGGCCAGAAACTTAATGGCGGGAAACAAGCTAGCGTCCAACTCACATACAGGAAAACCACAGGCGGGTAGCTCACATATTTCTACTTATTTCACAGACACGGTGCAACCTGGTGCTTTCATGTTTCCGAGTTCTTTTAACACCGGTCCGACTATTCCCGAGGATCGTAGTGGGATATACACAAATCTTTACAAGCAGCCATCGAAAAACGTCAAGAAAGATATAATCTTTCATCAAACTTCCCCTGGTTATGGACAGTCATTGATGCTCAACTACGGTCAAGGAAATAATGCTTATGAAAGATTTTCGACCCCATCATCAGATGTCAGAAGAACAAACATTTTCACTCCCTGGCAATATCCTAATAGCTATCATAATTATCAACAAATGGGTATTTACCCAAGGACTCAGTACTCAGGTTACACAGGTTATCCAGGCTTTGCAGGCTACCCAGGTTTTCAAAACCAACAAAGAAGGCGTGGATACCTAGCAAGACCTGGCTACCAAGTTGGTTATCCGCGAATGTTGCAACCAGAAAAACAAGACTACAACCCCACAACAAAGAAAGTTCACGACCGAGCTCCAGTCTCCAGTAATTCGAGCACTACACAAATAAAACTTCCAGACAAGCCTGGTACGAGAAATAGATCGCCTTTGTACCAGTCCTCCTGGACTCCGGATAACAACGCAGTTGAAAGCTCCGGCTCTGCTTCAGGTTCTGCTTTTGACGAGCCTGTCGAAATGGAAAACACCGCTGACTTTGAAGAACCGCAGGAACTTAGTAGCAGCGGAAGTGGTGATGACAAGGAGGATTTGAATTTGAATCCTGTATCTGATGTAGCCTTCATGTTAGCTGGCACGAACCAAAAGCCGCATCCTTTTTCAGCGGCAGGTCTTCCGGAGAAATTAACGAGAAAGCAAGCCCTCGATATCTACAAATCAGCTATGTACTTCGCTGGGTTAATGAAGCCGAAAGGTGAGTTGTTAACAGCAGGATCGGTGAGACTCTACAACGTACGTTAACCAAACGAAGGAGAAGTAAACCAAGACAAAGACAATAAGAATACCTTTAGAAAGGCTATGACTTGCAGGCATTGCACTGCTCATTGGACATTAAACTACGGAGCTGCATGCTGAGGTAGCAAACACAATATTAACAATCACGATTTTGAGAAATGACATCAAGAACTGCCGTACACTACGCTTTGCAAACAGCAACAACAACAACAATAACATCAGCAACAACAACTTCTACCGCAATAACTACTACAACAGCAAGAACAGCTGCAACAACAACAACAACATTATTCAGAGACAATAACATCAACAACGGTAACAACAACAACATAAACAACAACAACAACAACAATATTGAAAGGGCATGGCATTTCATTTCCACTGTTAGAAAAACCACGCCTTAAATGTCGCTTGAAATTACAGATATAACGACTTCATAACAGGCACAAACTGAAACAACAACACACACGTTTGAACTATTTAGACTGACATAGGTGTGGTTCCTCGTAAGGCAATACATGGTCGTCATGACAACTTACGCGAACCATTTATTTGACCGAAAGTGAAAACCTTTGGTAAACATAAGTAAATTAATGCAAACTTCTCTTAATTTAAATATTTATTTGTGTGAATGGTTGATGATTTTATCATTGAACATACGTTTTGTTTTTTCTTGTTTTTAGATAGTATAGATGGCGACTCTGAGCAGTCTGGCGATGAACACATAGATGATGACGACAAAACTGACCATTCATTCACAGATGAAGGTGACGTTGACGATGACGATGACGATGACGTAACTTTAAGTGATAATGACGTCAAAGAAGCTCTGGTCGCTTCAAGTGGGGAGCTGTACTCGAGTGGCCAGAAGGTTAGTGACGTGGAAGCTTCAGGCAGCCAATCAGAAGCACCTGTCGACCAGGTACAAAACACAAATAAAGGAGCTTCGATAGTCGAAAACGACGCTTCAAAAAGCGATAAAGAGGCTCAGAAACAAACTAGCGAGCCACGAATAGAAGAGAACAAAACTCAGCCAAAAGAGCACTCTGCTCAAGACGAGAGTGCAACAGAAAAAGTAGAAACAGAAACAGTTCCCGCTTCAAACGACGAGAGCCAAGCGCCTTCAGCAGAGGGCTCTCCTCAAGAGACACAAAACCAAGCGCATGATGTTGCTAAGGAGGCTGAGCCGACAGAGACACCCCCAGCTGTAAATAGTAAGGCTAGTGAAGCCTTCAGCGACAAACAAGCGACTGATTCTGCTGAGGTGGATCTCGATACTCCACCTCCTGACGAAACGTTGATGAAAGAGACTCAAACCAATTACGCCGCTGACCAGCAAGCTGAGAAAGCTTTATATTATCTGTCGAACAGTAAGTGATAATTTCGAGTGGCAAAAATTACTTACGTTATTTTAGTTTTCTCCTTGCGTTTATCACCTGTAGGATAGGATCGGCACTTTTAATTGTAAACTTCCTTCCCTCGTTTAAATCAGCCAACCACCCAACCAGAAGGATCAGGCGCTGCCATTTGATATTTTCACTGTATAGCTCTCGTCCCCTTGTCTAACCCTAACCCTGACCAAAACCATCCTCCCCCACCAGTCCCCAACCCCCTCTCAGCCGTACCTCCTTCAACACAGCACCTAGATTATCTAGAAAAAGTATGTTTTACTAATCTACCAACAGATAAAGTAATTAAATTCGGAACTGACGAGTAATAAAGCTGTACTTTTACAATAAACTAGGTCTTTTGTGGCATGTTTTGGCTAAAGAAGCGAAACACGTTTTCCAATTTTGCACCAGTTCAGTGAAAATAGAAAAGAACCTTTCTATTTAAGAATAGCCAAAAAGTTAATTCATTCAATATTAACATGGAGTAAAGAAGTAATTACTGTTAGCGCGGTTTTCAATTGATTGGTCTTACATTGTTACGCTTTGTGATTGGCTAAAATCTCTCGCGCCACTTTCTCAACCAATCAGAAGTAAATCCAAAAGCAATTGCGAGTGCCTCGCACGCGTTTTCCCGCGCTTGGCGCCGGCTACATGTATTTGCTTCGTGTTCTGATTGGTTCATTGGATTGACTGCGACTTTTATGATTGGCCAACGTCATTAATTTGTTTTGGTTTTACGATACTCAATTAAAGGGACACTGTCCCGCTAAAATAACAAAATTTCGCTGAGCTTCTATTTCCACGTTATGTCGCCAAATACCACCAAATATACAACTTAGTTGGATAAACAGATTCTATAGAGCAAAACAAAAGAAGTAGTTTGGAGATAAAGTGCAGGATTGCAAGGATTGAGGTGGATTACATGCAGTTCATGAAAAACACGTTATTTCAGCCTGGACAGTGTCCCTTTGAAAACTGCTCTATTTGCGTTTTTTTCAGCTCGTACTCGTCAAAGAGGTGCATATTCCTCACCGACACAAAGAGCGGTCATTTGCAAAGACACGAGACAGAAAATATCCTGCCCGCCTGATCAGAAGATACGAATATTAAATGCTGATTATGGTGATACCGGCAATTTCGGCTGTCTAAAGGAAGCTGATCCCATGCCGTCTGGTCCGTGCCGCACGCCGGGCGCTTATGAGACGGTAAAGCGACAGTGTGAAGGATATGAGGACTGTCAACTGGACGCTAGTAATGACATGTTCGGTGACGCGTGCCCAGATTCGAACAAGTATCTGGATGTCAACTACGACTGCGTGAATAATGCGGGTAAGTTGATTAAATCAACATTCGGGTACTTGACCATTTTACTATCAGGAGAGGCCAAGATCGAAACAACAAAAAAATACTACATTAATTAAATTTTGCAAAACATCACAATTAAAACAAAAGACCAAATGAAAGTTCTGCTAAGGAGCTTTTATTTGAATGGTCACACTTTAGGATTTCATTCACAGACTCAAAAGTTAGAACCACGTTGTACAGCATAATAAACAGCACCAGAGGAAACTACTGCTCTATAGCTTTCATTTGAATTGTCACACTTTAGGATTTCATCCACAGACTCAAAAGTTAGTACCACCTTGTACCTTGTACTTGACGTCAAATTGGGCTCAAAAGCGTCTCTTTCTAAGGGCCGATTCACACTGTGACATAAGCATAAGCATACGCAGACTCAGTAACACGTTGATCATTAGTGCCTATTGTTCTGTTTTGTTCGAACAATTGGAACTAATGAATAACACGTTACTGAGTCTGCTTATGCTTATGCTTATGTCACAGTGTGAATCGGCCCTAAGTCACGCACCAAAGACTGGATTATTTTTAGATTCCATTTACGTGGTGTGGAAGTTGCTCGCTCTGAGTTATGGGCTCCCGTGAGACCGCATTCTTCCT
Organism: Cladopsammia gracilis; assembly: GCA_022457155.1. NCBI lineage: Eukaryota > Metazoa > Cnidaria > Anthozoa > Scleractinia > Dendrophylliidae > Cladopsammia > Cladopsammia gracilis. The sequence continues at coordinate 1,349,816 of JAJGOT010000098.1, read as the reverse complement.
GTTCAGCGACTGTTTACCCAACTGCTGGCCCCGGTTGTTCAAAAGGTGGATAGCGCTATCCACCGGATAAATCATTATCCAGTGGATAAGTAATAAATCGCTAGATGGTGATATATCCGGTGGATAGCGCTATTCACCTTTTGAACAACGAGGCCCTGGTCAATAGAAACTCGATTCTAAAGTTATATGAAGCTTCCCACATCTTTTATTTTGATACTTTTGGATGTAACATATTTAATATGGGATTGTTATTTAGTGAATTAGATCATGTTTGGAGTATCAGGTAGAAGAAGATAAAATAACAATACATGTTTACACGTCAAACTTTATTTACAAAATCAATTTCGACCGCTTATAGCTGGAAAAGAAAGAGCCCGTGTAGTGTCCAGTGCACGCGATGAAAACGAATTAAAAATGCTTGCCTTTCGCTGATCGCTCCACGCAACACTTTCCCCGCCTTGTTTGTACCAGACGTTTAGCGAGACCCGCCCAGATATATATCTAATGTCATCTGAAAAGCTCCACTATGACTTAAGTATTAACAGCCAATCATACTTCAGAAACACTTTTACTACCTGCAAAACATAAACAGCCCGGTAAACAAGTAACCTCACCAAAAATAAAACCTGGAGATTTTGGTTTCGGGTTAATTTGGGAGTGCATCAAAGAACAGAATGAGGAATTCTTTGGATATTTTTACACTTTTTCTTTTCCTAATTTTTCTAAAAGTTGTTTTAACAGGTATTTCGATTCTCAGCCTTATAACAGAGATTTTTTGTTTTATCAAAATATGGAAGTCCGAGGTTAATAACTTTTCGTATTTTTAAACTCTGTAGCTCCTTCGCTTCATTGGTACGATCTCTGGAAATACCATTCCAAACCTCACAACGAAAAAGGTTTTGATATGTTTTGATAGACAACGCTACTTTTCTGATCTTAAGATTCGTTAATGGATGTCTGTAAAGCTAATGTTTGTTTAAAACTTTGCATTTGACAATTTTAAAATAGCATATAAAAAGTACGAACCGCCATCCCAAGATGTTAAGACATCATCGCCCGGTCTTCAACCCATTGTTCAGCTTCCACAATTTATTTTTCAAGGTGTTGACAATCTCTGTTCATTTTTACTTTTTTGTTGCTGGATTCTTTTTTATTGTAATTTTTTAACTAATCTCTTGATGTTATTTTTCAGCGCCATATGCACCTCCAGCTCCAGCATACGCTCCAGGTTAGTCATTATATCGTGTTTTTTTTTTCCATGATTGTTTTTAATGTTATTTTTTATCTCGTACGTAAGACACCTTCTCATGACAAACTAAAGTGGGCCACCTCGCGTTGGCAAACTTCAAAACGCTGGCAATCTCGTGTTTTCATACGACAAACTACCACACACCTTGATCTCAGGCTTCTTTATTCTCGAGAGAAGGAGAGCGAAGACTGCGAAACGAGGTTGTGTATATTGAAGTTTAACCAAACGTTTACACGTTTGACAACTTCAAAAAAGGCGGCGAAAAAGTTGGCAAAAAAAAAAAGAAAGAAAACAAGTTATTTTTGTCGGCAACTAGTTTGCCAACTCTTGATGTCACGTTCGCACTCGCCAACTCGAGTTTGTCAAACGAGTTTGTCAGGTTTACTTTGTCGTGTGAATACGCCTTTGTATCAAGGACACCCAACGAGAAAGCTACACAAAATACTTCGAATGTCTTTTTCTGTTTTCCATATATCTTTATAGCTAGAACCTTTAAAGAAGAATATGTGAAGGCTTACACAGTTTGATCTGTTACGTTTGGATTCTCTAGCTGAATATTTAAACAGCAGAAAATGCAAGGAAAGGAATCCTATCCCCACAATTTCTGAAGTTACTGTTGCCTTTCCGAAAATCCTGGTCGATCTTACTTTTTTCTCAAAACAGCACTCTTTGTCCTTCGAAAACACGTTAAATTTCCTAATGCAAAAATCTTTGAGGTCAAATTATACTAAAGAAAACACAAGTTGTTTATCTAACTAATTACGAACATTTAAGGCCACTAAGGCCTTTCGACTCCAAACAGATATTTCACTTATATTCGTTTTCATTCGCCATCGCTATCCACACGTCTTTCACGAATACAATCAAAAACGATAAAAACGACATTTAGCTTTTCAGTGACTGGTTACGTTATTGGAATGTCTTCGTTATAAAAAAAAAAAAAAACCTCCGTGTTCGATCGTTTTCGTTGTTTACATGTAAACTAATGGACAAACCATATAAAAATAACTTCTTTGTCTGTTTTCGAAACCGTCACTTTGGGCAGCATTTTTAAAAATCTCCATCTTGCGTTTTTAGATCCAGTTACATGTGAACTGGATGGCAAACTGTATAAAACATCTGTTTTCAAATCGAAACCGCATTCGTGCCTGTGTACGTGACCTAAGATCGATCTTCGAGAAAAAGTCCTTTGGAGGGACTGCGAACAGACAATTGTCTTGCATTTGTACTTGCTTTGCAAATGTTTTTGCACTACTCATATTTCTTTGCCGAACTTCTTTTGACTAGACACTGTTTATAATGATATTCTTCTACTATTAACTGACAGCTAGTTACCAGCCCCAACCACAGTACGTGAATCCCGCGCCGCCCCCACTCGCTTATGCGCCCTCTCCTTATCAAGGTGAGTATTATTACAAAACAATTCAAAACGGCGATTTTAATTTGACTGACCTAAAATTTTTACCATTGAGCTGTTTTCTTTACGATTTTACGATGGCTGAGCTGTATAACAAATTCTAACCTCATGCATGCTATTTTAGTTTTAACGAATGGTAACCGCTTATTACCGGTTACATGTTTTCCCGCGCTTTTCACCGGTTACATGTTTTCCCGCGCTCGTTAAAGGTCGCGTGTTTGTGCGTCGAATTCTGATTGGTTCAAAGTGTCGTTTGCGTTTGGCATGATTGACAGCCAAACATTCATATTTGGCCATTATGGCCATACACTTCATCTATTTTTTTCTTTAATTCTTCTTAACGGGTGCTCATGATTTCGTCCATCTTGTTATGGATTTATTGTCTCTCTTAACATAAAATAAGTGAAGACAAGAAGACAGAGCAAGTTATACCCGTTCACTCCAACCCCGGCCCTGTAGAAGACTAGTTCTACTAGTCGAAATATTGGCCATTAAATCTGCCATTAATTTCCGTTGTACTAGCCTTGCATTTTAAACCGTTAACTTCGACTAGTCCTACAGTCCTTATAAAGAACAGAGCAACAATAATTATAAATATCCCACAATATGTGTGCACTCAACAGTCTAATAAAGCTATATACTGTAAATATTTTACCTTTAGTCGCACCCCCTCCGGCATATGCACCTTCCATGGGGCTTCCGGACATGCTGCCACCAAACCCGTATGTAGCACCGGATCCATGCAACCCCTGCAACACATGCATACAATGCTCCTTGCCAGTATGCAATCCTTGCAGCCAGTGTCAGAGCTTAACCTGTCCACCGCGCATACCCGCTAAACTGCAACCTCTCTGGCAACAGTGGAATGAAAGAACTGCAGGTAAGGGAAGTGGTTATAAGAAGTATACTGACTCAGAGTGAGAATTGGAACGTAATTAACTAATTTAACTACCTGGGAGAGTAACAGGTTGAATAAACTGCTCTAAATATCGTCTATAAATTATCCAATTTTCTTTCTTGTAGCTCCTTGGTTCAGTCAGTAGAGTAGTAAATAATCGGTATTCTGTGAGGCCTTTTGAAGGTCCACCTAGTTCAAACATTTGTTTATTACTCTCTAAAGAAAAATGCTTTGAACAGATCCAATTGTTTGTGTTAAAAGAGTTTTGCGTCGAAGAGGCAGATCAAGTAGTTTAGTTTATCAGTTGAATTCGTCTCTTAACCTAACTTTTTCATCTCTCTCTTCGACGCACACCTCTCTATTTTTCTGTTGGATCATGTCTAAAGCATTGAACAGGATAAAATAGTGAAAAACTAGGTGGATTTTCAACAGGACTCTATTCAAACTAGCAATTACTCTAAATTAGATATACCTGCATAAATATTTGGTAAAATAAATAAATAAATAAATTAATTAATTAATTAATTAATAAAACAGTACATGCCTCTTTTGAGAAACTTCCCTTAAACGCCTACTTTATTAGCACTCCAAACAATGGCTAATTATAACTGGCAATACTGGTCATCCCTTTTTTTTATAGACATGAGCCGAATGGAAATGGCAGCTTTGATCATTTCACCCCTTCCCAAGCTCTCTCCAACAACAGCACCCGAAGCGACCGAGTCTTCGGGCGCTGCCGAGGGCTCTGAGTCGGGTGAACCGACCCTTGACGAAGACGCTTTGTATGAAGCGAGTAAGAAGTCGGAAATCCAGCGAATGATGCCACAGAAAAAATCAAAGAAGACCACGTTAACAACACATAAAAATAACGACAATGACCAAGGATTCTTTAGAGATAGTGACTTAATGGTTTCGTCTGGTGATGCAAGCAGCGGCTCATCGACATAAGGAGCAGAAATAGAGAGATCTTTTGAGAAGCTTGGAATCACTCCATCTTAGCAACTTCATGCATTGAAACAAATTACGTACTTTTTATCGGGGATAGAAACAGCATTGAGAACACTGCGTTGCAAGTGTTTGCCATTTATAGGGAAGAAGTTGGTCGAATATGACATTGACCAGAATGGATTGCAAAGTTAAAATGAAACACAAGAAGAGAGTCTTGCCATGAACACATATGGCGTCAAAGCGTAATGATTACTACATGAATCTGCCAATTAAAACGTTTTAGAAAACTGACACAATCTGGAGGAACTCTGATTGCCCGCCTTGCCGGAAGAAGTAAAGTTCTGAAGTACCACTCAGCATGGACTAACTTTTGTGTTTTCGACTTATAGAGATGTGTTCGTTAGGAGGAAGTTAGTTGTTTTCTGTATCTTCAGTCGAAATCAAAAAATGAATTCTCTAACGAAGCGCTTGGTTCCGTCACAGGACCAACTGGCCCGGCTTTGTTGCAAACGTTAGTCGATCCAGCTCATAGCTATTTTTGAATCGTGGTCAGTTCGCTATGTAACGATTGCCTACAGTTTTTGCTCACGAAGATTCTCTTAAAGAATTAATAGGCAGCAATTTATTCAAAACGGTAACTCATCCCTAAATAACCAGGTATGAATAACGCGTTTTTCCTTAATTCATCGCCGTTCTTTAAATAAGCCGCTTTTTCAAGTACCGTAAAATTAGAAACAAGCACCTCTGGAAACGCTAACTGTCGATTTCATATTTTCACTTGAAAAACGAAGGGTATAATCAGGACTCTCTCGATTTTTCTGCAGGCCTTTATATTAATACTATTATTTTCATTTTGTCTGCTTATCTATTAAGCCAATATATGCACAATCAACTGAAAATGTATAAAGTTCTTTTTTTTTTTAACGGAGGTAAAACAACAGCATTCACAAATGTAATTGTCTGATTATAGAACTTATTTGGTCGAATTCACTTTCAGCACTGTTGTAAATAGAGCAGTAATGGACATGATGAATGGAGAGTTATATTTTTAATAATAAATACGTGGACACTTTTCAACTGCCGTAAGAAAGTTAATGTCTTATTGGTTTGTCAGTAACAGTCAAGTGGTGGATCTACAATCGCTTAGAGAGGTTTTCAATTGAGTGTCGAAAGTCATTTCGTAATTGTTTTGGTTTTGCATTGCCATGGCTTGTGATTGGCTAAGAAATCTCGCGCCACTTTATAAACCAATCAGTGGTAAAACCAAAACCACTTGTGACTTGTTCACACGCGTTTTCCCGCGCTTGGCGCCGGCAACATGTATTTGAGTTCTGATTGGTTCATTTGATTGTCTGCGTCTGTTGTGATTGGCCAGAGTAATATCCTTTGGTTTTGAAAACTGCTCTTTAATTAAGGGGGAAGTCCAGAGGGATCGAGTGCAGAATATTTCGAACTATAATAAAGCTCAGCCTTTCGTGGTGGGGATGGGGGTAGGGTGTGGTTTATCAGGCCCTTCCCCAGATGAAAGAGGAGGATGATATTCCTCTGGATTATTGGTGGGGTTGTGTAGCCCATTGTTGTTTTTGTTTTGATTTTGATTTTTGTTTCCTTGTTGTTGTTTTTTTTTTTCAACCATAGCCTCACTTCAGACAGAAATCATTAATGGTTGTCCATATTCATCATTTTTTCTGGTGTCTAGCCAATCTCCAGGTTTTGAATGGTGGTTAATAGTTGTTTGTTCTTGCTTTACCCCAAGGGATTTTCTCTGGGTACTCTTTTTTGATCCATGCAAAAAACAACAACATCTGTAAATCCTAAATCGAGTAATATGCCTTTCCTTACTAAATGTCATAAATTTCAGGGCTTCTACACCTTCTACAATCCATACTGTTTATACTTATAACATACCCGGAAGTGACACTCGCTTGCATAATAAACTTTCTGCGAATATAACGATCCATGACTCCCTGGGGGCTATTAAAATCCTATGAAAGCTATAAAGGTTGTATCCACCCCAAATTATATAGTGTTTAGAAGAATTGTTTTGTTCTGAAATAAGGTATATTTACTTCCTTGTCTTGGAATAGGTTTTATTATTTTGGTTTGAAAAAAGGAGACCATTTTTTGCATGGGTATGGAATTAGGGTTGGCCTAGTCGCATATTTTACCCTGAAATGGGTAGATGTTTCACTAAAGTGGGCTGAGCCCACCATCGCATGGCTGAGAGAACCCTCGTCTTCTACTCTCTTCACCACATTGGGGACCGGAAATACGTGTTATAACTGTATGAGAGTACAATGTTATTGGAATTGAGGTTTTCTGATGTATTAGCTCATTTCCGAGCTCTTAGCCTACTTTTCAAACCGAGGCCAAGTGCAAAACCATTCAAATGGCTATAAGTTTTATTTGCATGTGAAAGAAAACGGTAAAGTCTAGATTCCATAGCTCAGAAGGAGGTCGGACACCTTATTGAGACTTAAATAACGGAGTAACTGGTTTGCTTTCAGTTGAGGTTTGCGGTAGCAGTTTATATAGTTAAATTTAGGACTAAGCAACCCGAGAAGCTAGGTGGTACAGTGGTACGGTAGGCTATGTATGTCTAGGCCTATCTGAGGTCACAGGTTCAACACTGAGTGGGGATTTTAGATTTTCCTTTTTACACTTAAAAATTTATTGAAAATAAAATGTTAAGTGTCGACATTACGTTATATAATTCTCAATAGGTGTCCGACCTCATTTCGTATGAATGGTTTTGCACTTGGCCTCGGTTTCAACAGGAGGATAACAGCAACTCGGAAATGGGCTATTGGTTATATGAAAACCTCCTCCGCCAACTTTTCGAGATCTGGTTCAACGGAATACTTTATATCAGTGTTTTATTTTCATTTAAATAAAGAAAGAATTTCTCTAATTGTTTGCTGCTCGTTCCAGTCCTTTTTTTATCAGGAATCCCACTGACTAATCAGGCCGATGTTTATCTTCTGTTTCCGTATTATAAAGCTATTGTGAATATTACATTTCGGCTTCACTACACAACAGACTGTAAATATATACCAATAGGTTTATTTTGCAGGTTTCGGCCGGGCCTCGGAACTATTTACAGCAAATAATATACAGTATACAATAGCTATCGATAACTACCTTATCCAATAATCGTCATCACAGTAAAACACCAAAACGGAGCTGAGCACAATACCACTGTGGTTAGACGGAGGCCAGAAAATACCTGCCTTAAAAAACCCCTTGGGGATAAATGACAGGAATTCTGAGTAGGAACCAAGGCCCAAGCTCCAAAACGGCCCATCCTAAGAGGCTCTAAATTAATGCTCCAAGTTGTATATCCTATTCTTTCTTTCATTTAAAGACAAAATAATTGATAAAGTGAGTGAAAAGCAGTGTCGGCCAAGAATGATCCACCACGTGCTATACAAAGCTTATTTACCCCACAGTACTACCCATGATGCACCATCATTTAACAGGACCCAGGCCCTGTGGCTCTCGTGGCGCAGAAATATTACATTTTAGGCTAATTGGTAGTCACTCAATCGCCAGAAATTCCATTTTCCCCAAGATGGGATGCTAGTCCATCGGAGGGTTATACCTCCCAATTCCATGTTCCCTTAAAATTTGTTGGTACCCATTTTTACACCTGGCTGAAGCGAAAAAATGTGTGAAGTTTCTTGTCAAAAACAAAAAGTCATGAAAGAAGCTAAGACCAAACAACCGTTCCCAAGCACTTGGGGATTAAGCCTTCACATAAGTTGCCGTAGAGTGTCCAAAAAATAACGTCCACTGAGTTAAACAGTTGAGGACGAAATTTTCATCCATGGGGCGGAGTGTGATATGGGGGTGCCCGGGAGGAACGAGGGAGGAAAACGGAGGAATTAGGGATTAGAGCATTTGTGGAACGAAAAGCGGGAGAAGGGAAGATTTTGTAGACTACAAGCAGGAAAGAGAGGGATAGTCAGACAGACAGACAGACAGACAGACAGACAGACAGACAGACAGACAGACACCAGCCCCTAGTGTGTTTGGTATTGTCTTTTATTGCTTGGAAGAGGTGGAGATGCAATTTGTCAGTTCAAATTTAGACTTATAACCACTGTTATAAGTAGGCAAAAATTGTTGTTTGTTTGTCACTCGATGAATCGCCAAAGAAGTTAGAACATTTACTATGTTTAGAAGTCGACTGCCAGACCGGTCCTTTCGAAAATGGTTTGCATCATTTTGGGCGACTGATTTCACCAGTTCCACCGGTCCGCCAAAATGGTGCACTTTGGACTGACCGCCGATCTGGCCGCGGTCAGTTCTGGCAAAAATAAAACACCCTAAGAAATAAAATGGATGATTCTTTGTTAAAACGTAACACACTGTTTAACGGGAAAGCGTCCCACTGAAATATCGAAAATTCGCTTTCTTAACACCTTCACTCCCAAGGGTGCCAAACATCAAAATTCAAGAAAAATCCCAAATTTCATTTTGTAAAATATTGAAAAATAAATGGTACCATGCAAAGTACTGCCTAAGAGGTTTCATTTGAATGGTTACACCATAGGTTTTCGTCCACGGAATCAAAAGTTAGAACCACACTACATTTCTTCATAATTGACTCTGAGAGTGAAAGGGTTAATTTCCATGTTTGATGTTATATTGCCGCCACCACAACAAGAAATTGTGAAGCGAGAAAGTATATCCCCCAAACATACCCTATTCCGATAAAAATGTGTTTAAATTGAATTGGACAAGAAGATATTTTGTAGAGCAAAACAAACTAAGTAGCTTGGGATATAAAGTGCAGGATTACAAGGATAAGGGTAATTCGTGACAGGAGGTTCAAAAATCAAAATTTCCATTCTGGACAGAGTTTACTTTGTTTCTTTACTTTATATTTCGTTGCTTTCATCACTTTTGGCGATTTTTGCTTCCAGTTTAAAGATAATAAAGCAAGCACTTGATCATATCCATGAAATCACAATACATCAGCCATGAAAGTATCATTTTAATTCCCCTCGCGACGTTGCTGTGACTGATTAACTCTCAAACCTTGCTCATGCGTAGTAAAATCTCCTTACACGGCAATTGCACTTGCCATAAAATTATTTTTAAGTAATGTCTTCTAACATTGTCTAGGACTTTTAAAATAAAGAGATTAAAGGTAAACAGATACTCCGTTCATTTCCTTGCATATTATGGGATCTTCGAATTCGTCAATTGCCTTTTATTTCCTCCTCAACTACTCATACTCCAAAAATTTGAATTCTGATTTATCTAACTTGTTAACATCTCTTGACCTAAGTGTTTAAAATCGCGCTTAGATGGTTCAGTTCTTTTGTTGAGAGTCAATTGGAGAGTAAACGTATTTCTTATTGAAACTGTTAACATTTAATCATTTACTTTCCAAACTGTTCAAACCTCAAGTCCTTTGATGTTCATATGATGGTTTGGTTTGCCTCAACGCCAGCTTACTTGGCTTCACGAACATGTCACAAGCTAGCGATTTCCGCACCTTTTATTTCATTCCTTGTGTTTGTATTGTTTGTCGGCTTTTACAGTTATATAAATCACAAAAGTTGTTATGCCATTATTTTATGTTGAGTTGAAAATGTTTCCATAAACATTCATGGTCCAGGGCTTTTTGAGATAACCAGTTTTTGTTTTTAAAGTTGTAAGCTTTAATAAAACAAATAACTGAAACAACCCAAAGATATAAACTGTTTGTTTCCGGTCAGATACGCTTGACGCATTTATTGAACATTTAATCATAGCCGTTTCAACCTCTTCAGGTTCACCTTGGAAATGAAAGAATTTATAACCGATTCGCTCCCGAGAGTTAGTATAATTGCATTGTGTCGTATAATGTTGTTCTGTGAAGAAAGAAAGAAATCCTACCATGTGATTCATTCAAATGAACTATCGAGAGATACTTTTTAATATGTAGAAAATGTTGATTTGTCCATATTTAACAAAACGAAAGGTGGATTTTTGTTTTTAACAGAGGGCACCAATGCCAGAAGTGATAAAGTTAACGGTGGGCGTTAAACGAATCAACCGCGCAATGACCCCGCAATTTTTACGCTCTAGCTTGTTTCTAAATAACGTTACAAGTAGTGAATATTCTTTAAACTGCAGGTATATTCTGCGTTTGCGACAAAACAATATTTTTCCCGGTGTGGTGCAACGTCTTCTCGAACTGGTGGGAACAAAGTCAATGATGGAAGTCTGAAGCGTAACAGAATTTTTTTTAAATAGACTTCCTTCAGTTCTATCTGTGATTTCTGAGGTTTAGTTAGAAGTTTTGAAGAAGCAATCTGACACCGACAGTTGACAGTAGATTTTCGAATCATTTTTTTCTCTGGTGTTCCCTTGTCACTTGTTCACTGCACAACTGGTGAATACTGAAATATTAACAACAATCACTGACCCGATGACAAAAAAGTGAATTTAGAAAATGACCTCTTAGAAAATAATCGAAAATTTTACGCCACTAAAAAACAAAATCACGCCAGCAAGTAGTTTTGGCGGAATCGAAATTGTTTCTCCCAGCTTGAGAATAACAACTTCTTCCAGAAATATGGCTGACGCGCGAAAACCAAACGACCTCAGATCGATGAATAATTAATCGGCTACGGTTCCTGACCTAAGTGAATGAGAGATTACAAAGGCCAGTGAATAATTTAGTATTTCCAGGCCCTGGCATAAAACGTTTTATTTCAGATTATCATAATTCACTCCGTATTCAAGGGAAAAGATTTGGAGAGAAGGTAGGCTATCAAGTACTGAATTCATTTGGTTCGATTTGGTTCAACGCAAACCAATAAGCAGGTTAAATCAACATAAAGGGAATATTCACTAGACACTAGGGTAATATTCCCTGTATTTTATTGCGATGTTATAATTTAAGCAACGAGAAAATTAAGTGCGTTATTACCTCAGAATCGAACGAGTGAAGACTTATTTAATGTGTAAACGGTAGTTAACATTCTTGTTCACCTCGAAGTCTGAACTTGGTCTTCGATAGACTTTAAATTGACAAGTGAAATTGTCCTTTTGTTCAAATCTAATCCGTATTTATTTATGTGCTTTTTCAGCCCAAAATGGCTCCCAAGGCATTCTTAGTATGTCTTGTACTATTGGTAGTCGCCTATGTCGAGGCAGGAAAACACCCTAAAGCCACTAAATTAAAGAAAGGTAAGTTCATCTTTCAATTTCTCCTTATGAAATTAATAAATCGCTTTAAAAACTGGCGTAATTGATTTATTTACGAGTTCAAAAATCAGTGAGAACAAAACGTGGCGAGGGACGAAAATTTTAAGCCTATTTTAAAGGTAAGGCAAAGAACAAAGCAGGCAACAGCCCATTACTTTGTAGATAACTTATTCAGTAATAGGGATTCATTCGAACGAAATACGATATAAGATTTCTTCGTTTCTCATTGCATTTCGAAATCTTACATATTATCAGAAGTCATTACTATCGTTTTTGATATTATGTTGTATTGCATTGCCTCTGCAAATGCGTCAATAAACAGGCCAAATGATGCCAATTACAGCAAGTTATTCGGATAAAGGGTTATTATAAAAGTTAGAAGGAAATTTATTTTGAATGAAAAAGACGAATTTCTTAGACGGAACCAACTAAACTGTTTTTGCCACACGCAATCCACCTAGCACCACCTGTAATATGATGTAAACAGTGCGAAAAGTCCCGCTGTAATTTTCACAAATGATAGGAGTTTTTGGAATTGAATTTTCTCTTAATTTTAAGATTTTAAGCAATGTAAGTAAGTCTGAGTTCTTGCGTAGGACTGTTTGGCTACAATTCACTACACCTGATGCAGCCCTAACCCGGTTCACACTACTTGGTTCTGTTTAGTTCACACTGTTTAGCTCTGTTCACATCGTTTAGCTATCATTGTACGCCATTGTCCGACTGGCCTTGGCATTTTCAGCTTGTTCTCTCCAAGGCCTATTCTCACTGGGACACCAACACAGTAAAATCCCGATACCTCGAATTGTCAGGGAAGATTATGAGTTATCGAAAGTTGGTTATCGAGTGCAAAAATCCATAATCAAGCGAAGCGGGGGAAATTGTTGCGGATTAGAGTTGTTGAGATTCTACTGACTACCTCAGCGGGGACCTATTTCTGTTGGCTATAAAGGGGTAGGGATTTGACAATTGACGGTGACCAAAAATAGCATTTGTACGGACTGCAACGGTTAAGTTTCCATTCATCAGTTTTGTGACGGTAAAGCTCATCAAGATCTTACGTTCACAGGTGACGGTTAAAAAGTTAAATGAGTTTTGTTCGTTTAGTTAGGTTAATTGTCGATTAATGGTAAACAAATAACTTCATTTGTCGGCCGTTTAAGTCATTTGACTGATTACGTTTAATCTGATATAGACTCCCTATTGTCCAAAGCACTAGTCCTAAAGCCATTTTGGTCACACTGTTGTACTAAATTGAAGGCGTATTTGTTCTTTTCTCTTTAGCTGCATCAAGCAAAGGATCAAAGAAATGCGGTCCCATGTGCGGAGTTACTTGCGCACCTTCATGTCCACCAGCATGCTGCGCCCCACCACCCCCACCATGCCCACCACCCTGCCCACCCCCATGCCCACCACCCTGCCCGCCCCCATGCCCTCCTCCATGCCCACCACCCCCTCCCTGTTGTACCTCAAGCGTACAGCATAGTCACAGTTCGTCCTGGGCACCAGCTCCTCCACCTCCCTGCCCACCACCATGCATGCCCCCAGGTCCCCCTCAGGCGGTTCACCACATCCATCATGTAACACATCATCATCAGTTGCCTCCACCTCCTCCACCCCCACCAGTACCATGCCCTCCCCCCTGCCACACCGCTAGTGTTGTGCATCATGCGACCCCACCAATGGGCACCTGCTCCCCCACCACCCTGCCCACCACCCTGCATGCCCCCAGGCCCACCCCAGAGAGTCCACCATGTCCACCAAGTCGTTCACCATGTTGTCCACCCACCACCCCCACCCCCACCATGCCCGCCCCCATGCCCTCCACCCTGCCCTCCTCCATGCCCCCCACCCTGCCCTCCCCCATGTGCCACCACCTGTGCTCCATCTTGCCCAGTATCCTGCTGCAAGAAGAACAAAGTGAAGATTCAGGATGGTTCTGGTAGCGAGCAGGATGAGGAAGATACCAAAGAGGAACAGAAGGAGGACGAAGCTGAGAAGCAGGAGGACAAAGAGGAGGAGAAGCAAGAGGTAGAAGAGAAGGCAGAGGACAAACAAGAAGACAAACAGGAAGACAAGAGCGAGGAGAAGAAGGAAGAGGCTAAAGACGACAAGAAAGAAGACAAGGACAACAGCGAAGATGAAGATTAACTCAACCGAGCTTCATAGATAGGTTTCATTTCGGTGTATGTTACACGAATCGTTTTAGCGTCCAGAACGATGCGCACGTGGTGCGGTATACCTGTTGTACGCATGCTCGTACACCTGTGAATAAATGCATTTCGATATTCACCAATTGATGAAAAGTTATGTTTTGAACGAAGTTGTACATGTCCTTATTGATATCTAATTAAATGTGTAGCGTTTTAAACTATATTACTTGTTATAATGGCTTGTTGAACCCTTAATTATATACGCTCTAAAAACAGACCACGCTTCTAGCTTAAAATCCGAGTACAGTCGAATCTCCTTTGGACACCAATAGGACAGTCCCAGGTGTCCGTATAGTAGAGGTGTCCGTATAGTAGAGGTGTCCGTATTGTAGAGGTTGGTATCTTTGTTTTGGGACCAAGAGAACTATCCGTAATAGAGTGGTGTCCGCATCATAGAGGTGTTCATAAAGAGAGGTTTGACTGTATTCGTTTGCAAATAAAGGCTATTGAGTAGCGTTATCATGTGCCACTGTTTGTTATACCGGTACGGTATGGCTCTAAAGGCTGAACAGCCAAATATTAAAGAATGTCAAAGTATTGCTGTGGAAAGATTGGCGATAATGTTTCTTCTCAGAATAATTCGTTTCGAAGATAAACTTTGCTCCCAGGGAATAGCTATATTTTTGTCTTGATACCACAGCATTTTCATGATTCCCAAGATTCAGCCATATTTGGGTAGTTTCTTGGTGTTGCGGATGGTGTGATCACCAAATGACGTAAAACAAAAGATTCAAAAGACACTGAACAATACCCACACCACAACACAAAAGCTAACCAACAATGGCTTCCGCAACACCAAGAAGCACCCCATATTTGTTTCTGAAACATACCGTATTAACTCGAAAAATAGTCGCACCGCTTAAAGACAAAGTGGAGCTTATTCGAAGCACTTGAGATCAAGAGCGGTGCTTATTTGAAGGATGTTACAACAATGGTCTTGTAATAATGTTTTTAAGTTCTCAGTCTGTTGAAAAAGTATCATTTCACTCTTTATGAGCTACAAGTAAATTTTATCACTGCCACATCCACTAATTAAAGCTTGAGTCACGCTATATCGGATGCTATGCACCTCTTTAGAACCTCTAATTTCATTGGACCTGGGTATCTCGCAGCTCTATTGTTTTCAGTCCTAGCCTCCTAGGGTCCATTGTTGTGTTGTTTGTTCCATTGTTTTCTCAGCCAATTCTGTAAGGCGTTCAGAGAGGTTCAAGGCGCTTTTGAGAAATCCTCTATTAAAATCTCAAATTATGGCTATTTAAATGAATGCTATTAAACAGTTCTTCTCTTTGCGTTGCGTTGCGTTGTCCATGTTGGTTCTAACTTTAGATCTGTTGGTGACATTCTCATGTGCGGACTATTCAAATGAGAGCTAGCTTTTGCAGAACAGTCAAATCTCTCGTCACCGACACCTTCACAATACGGACACAATACCTTGTTATTTGGCCACTGCCTTTAGAGTTATGCCGTACAGTATTAATAAACAGTGACTCAGTAGCTTTAATTTGTCAACTAATACAGTCAAACCGCTTCTTACGGACACCTCCATAATACGGACACCTCTATTACGACTCCCAAAGATACCAAAATTCATACATTCCCTACCTCTATAATACGGACACCTCTATACGAGCACATGGGTCTGCCTCTTTAAGTGTCTGTATTGAGGAAAATTTGACATTACTTTCCCACGGTGGTACTGTTTATTACGCTGTTGACTGAGGCGGTTCCAAAATTGGGTCTGCTGGCGACATTCTAAAGTGTCATCTGTTTCAAATGAAAGCTTTCGACTGGCACTTTCCAATGATGCAGTTATTTATGCTGTACAAGGTGGTTCTAACTTTAATTATAACCTGGATAAAACCCCAAATGGATCATTTCTATGAAAGCTTTTGAACAGTACTTTCCTGTGGTAATGTTTATTAATATGCTGTACAAGGTGGTTCTAACTTTAATTGTAAGATTGATAAAACCCCAAATGGATCATTTATATGAAAGCTTATGAACAGTACTTTCTCGTGGTAATGTTTATTATGTTGTATAAGGTGGTTCTAACTTTTGAGTCTGTGGATGAAATCCTTAAAGTGTGACCATTCATATGGAAGCTTTTGAGAAGTACTTTCCTGCGGTGCTTTTCAATATGCTGCACAGGGTGGTTCTAACTTTTGAGTCTGTGGATGAAATCCTAAATTATGATCATTCAAATGATAGCTTTTACAGCGTTATGTAAGTCTCTTGGTTGACATTTCCATTCAAACGAAAGCTTTTGCCTTTCTTAAAAGCTTGATCTTAGGCGATCTCTTATCAAAATAATATATAGAATAGAAACTAGCCTGCGAGCAAGCTCGCATTTGGGGTCTCGCGCGCGAAAGAAGCCGAGAAAATGAGTCGGCGAGTGAAGCGATCCGGCGGGGTGTGGTTAACCTGCTCGCAGGTTAAGTCGAACCCCGCTTTACGGACTCCCGCTAGCTTAATATCGACACCTTAATTGTTATTACGAGAAGTATCTTTTTCAATACTGGTTGAATAAAAGCCTAGCATAAATATTCTCGAAAACTACTCTACTTGACTGATAGACACCCCGTAAATATATAGAGATAACTTTTCAATCAGCGGCGTCCGCGTATTAACGGGGTTCCACCGTCAGAAAACTATTCCTCCTTGACCCTTTTAACCCCAATATCAAAATTCAAACTCTCCTTTCTTGCACCCATACTTTGTATATAGAGGTAGGTAGGTAGCGGGGAGAACTTGTTACTGAGAATATCAACTGAAGATAATTAATCTTGGGTGATCATATCTTTAATTCTCGTCACCTCTGTGATTGATTAAGCGTTGACATTACAAGGAGAAACTTAATAATGATCACTACTCAGGGTCTGAAGCAAATGATATATACGGTTCAACATCGTTGAACATTTGTTGGGCAACAAATGTTGAACAATGTTGAACAATGTTGAACAATGTTGCTACTTGTTGAATGAGTAGAAAGCACATTCAACATTTTAAAACGATTGACTGAGGTCGTTCAAAAAGTTGAAACTTGTCGGAACGGAATAAAGCCTTTCTCTATTAAATTTTTCGTTCAACAACGTTCAACATGTTGAATGGTCTATGTTACATTCAACAAGGCATGATACACTGTTCAAACTTAGTTGAACAGCCGTTGTATCATAGGCTTTAAGGTTTTAAAGAACATTTCTTATTTATTCATTTATTTATTTATTTTCCAATACGGCCATCCCTCAAACTGAGGATCATTGGCCGGGCGGTCAGAGTGATGTTATTTTACAGAATTTGCTACCAGGCTATTGAACAAGTTTACATTTGAGGCCTGGGAGGAAACAGAGTCTGGCAGAAAGTTCCAATCACGAATAGTTCTCGGGTAAAAAGAAAGGGGCAGTACGCAGCTCTTACAAGGTCTTCTCTGATTTGCTGAGAAAACAATAGAACAAACAACACAACAATGTCTAACAATAGACCCTAGACCTAAAAACAATAGAGCTGCATGATATACAGTTCCAATGAAATTAGAGGTTGTAAAGAGCTGCGTGGTATCTGAAAAGAAAGCCTTTGAGATTCTGCATTGCAGATTATGGGGAGGAGCGAGTGCGGTTTTATGTGGCGCAAGTGTCTAGCTGGTAATCTGATATTGTTTCCTGGATTAACTGCCACAAAGCCATGGATAATTTTGTACAGGAGAACAAGGCGTGAGACGGTTCGCCGTTGCTTGAGGAATGGCCCGCCAAGTTCTTGGAACATTTCAGTGTCGCCTATTTTTAGTATCACTTTGAAAAGCCAAAAAACATATTTGTTTCAATGGAAACCTTAAAATAATGGTCCAGTTTTGTTAACAAATTTTCTACAAGTGCACAGAAACTAGTATTCGTTATCTTTGGCTGCGGATGGCCAGGATGGAAATGGATTACAACTTGAAAATTGGCCAATTTTTTCAAGTTCCTCCCAAGTTTCGTGGAAAAATCGCAGAAAAACTTATTATGGTTTGTTCTTCCTTGGATAAATCACTTGATATTATCTTCTTGGTGTTCTAAAAGCAATTTTATGTTTGAGCAAAGGTACTCTGTAAGAAAAATCTGCGTGACAATGCCCCTTTAAACAGCAGATCTTATATTTCCCGAATTTTAGGAATTTATCTCACAACTAAAAACCCAAGCTCTGAATATCGATTATTGAAATCACATCGGTTCGATCCTTTAAATTGGTTGGAGCTTTTGAGTCTGTGGATGTAACCAGTGTAGTGTGGTAATTCATTCGATTCAAAATGAAAGCGATTAAGCAGTGATTTTCTGTAGAGATGTTTGTTATGCTGTGAAAAGGTGATTCTATCTTTTGACGGTCTGTCAGAAATAAAATTCTTAAGTATATCCACTGAAATTAGAGTTATTGAGCAGTACTTTCCTGTGGTGCTGTTTATTTTGCTGTACAATGTGGTTCTAATTTTTGAGTCTGTTGATAAAATCCTGAAGTGTGACCATTCAATTGGAAGCTATTGAGCAGTACTTTACTGTGGTACTGTTTATTATGCTGTACAAGGTGGTTAAGTTCTAACTTTCGAGTCTGTGGATAAAACTGCTGAAGTGTGACCATTCAAATAAAAGCTATTGAGCAGTACTAGTATGTTGTTTATAGTGGACGAGCACTTAGCTAGTAGCTAATTCACAAGCACGCCACTCAAATATTGAAACAAATATTGTAAATTGAACACAACATGTTAAAAATCCTAACTGGCAGGAGGAAGACCAGTCGGCTATTTTACAAGCGTGGCCGAGGAGTTGAACTCGGGTCTACCGTGAAACAACTCCAGCTAGTGTTACCATTCTAATGGAAGCTGCTGAGTCGTGTGGCAGTACCTTGATCGTGTTTATTATTTCACGTTGCCTTGGCCTTGGGCGTGAAGAGGTCAAACGGTTGGTGGCTACTGAAAACGCCTTCTTTTCTTGTTTAGTCTAAAGTTGACCAGTCTCGTGGAAACATGTTCACCCGCCATCAAAAAGCTTTTGGTATTTAAATATGCTGGTACCTTTATTGTATTTGGTAAACACAAGAAAACTCACAAAAGCCACATTCTTTATTTGCTTCCGTGTTTAACGGTATTAGAGTGCTTTACCATGGGTCACAGCATCAAATAAAACGCAATATAACAGTAACTTCAGTAAGTTTTCAAGGGTGTATCTACAGTCATTTTACCAGACTCGAGTAGATTTATTCTCCTCCCACAATTTTCCACCTGTGAAGTCACTTAATTGTAAAGTTTGTTTATAAGACGATGATACATAGTAATACTGTATTGAGAAACACTGCTTTTCGCTTCATATATTGGCTCTTTGCGTTCCTGTCCTGACATCAACCATTAAGTTGTGTAATAAGCATCCGGTTCTAACGTTTAGGGGGTTACCATGAAAGATTGTATTGAGGAGTACTTTCCTGAGGTTGTTTATTATCGTTTATTACTTCCGTGTACGCAATCTTAAAGTGTCCCTGATTTAAGTAAAAAAAAACCTATTGAGCAATATTTTCAAACTCATTTTGATGATTTAGAGTTATAATTTGTCAACGTCGTGGGAGCGAAAGTACGTTATTAAAAGTATTGACATTTAACCAGGCTACCCTTTACCTTCAAGTCAAGCTTTGAGAAAAACGTCATGGCTCCAAATTTAACACTACGTGTAACTATTCAAATGAAAGCGATTGAACCATAAATTCCTGAGAAGTTGTTTGTTATGCCGTACCTGGGTGTTTTAATGTATTATTCTGCTTTTTATCTTTAATTTTTTTCCAAACTATTTTCTTTAGACTTCTTTTATCAATGCAACTGTCAATTTATTAGACTTAATTGACAAGATCGGGGTCTTTAAGGGTTCAATAAAAACTACACGGAAGTAAATTTTTACAAAGGGGTATATTTATTGGAGTCAATAGAGCTGGAAAATGATCAACAAAAATATTGTTCAAAGGAAGCAAAAGTTTACAATAGTCCTCCAGTTAACGTTGAAACGATGTTCAAACGATTCATTGATTTGCTTAATACAAATTGACACCTGCAACCCCCGAGTTCAACGAAGCAAAACATCGTCACACACAGGCTTGCGAAAAAAGCAGAAATAATTTGGCATTATTTAACTGAAATTGAAAAGTTCGGGTAAAGAAGTTTTTAAATATCTTGTTTTATTATTATTTTTAAGAAAAATAATGTTTTGAAGATCTTGACTGAGAAGGAAAATGATGTGACGGTCCATTGCACAATAGAAACGGGTACCAACGGAATATTTGAAAACAACAACCAGTTCTTTAAAGACAAACAAATAATGTATTTTCCGTGAAATCGAGATCAAACGACTTATGATTCCGGAATGAAAAGAAAAACAACAACAAACACTTCGCGCTAAGGAAGAAAAAATTGAGGGGAATAATGTTTAGCGTGCAGAATTTCTCGAACAGTTGCGCGCGCATTTTCTAATTTTCAACTTGATGCAATGACGGTGATGACTTCATGGTTAAGTCATTGGGGCTGGTGCGAGAGGGTTCATAGATGTGTCATGAAGTCAACCAAAACCATGAATAACTTATAATCTTTCTTCAAATCCGGTGAACCCTTGTCATCGGCAACCAATCAGATTGCCGTTCACCAGCTGAGACCTGTGGCTGGTTCAATCGTCGACATAATTAATAAGATCCTCTATTGGCGAGCATTTCTCAGCGCGTTCAGTAGATCGTTTTTGAGCTCCTAGAAGGTAAGTTCAACAGATCACTGTTATTTATAGCCATAACTCGGAGGGCAAAGAGTGTTTGTATATTCTTCTGCGTTTTTGCCTAAGGGATCGTGTAAGTGCATTGGTTTTTTGAAGACATTTCCCAATTTTGCGGTCGACACGCTTCCAGTACTCCAGTATTTATTGCGTTCAATTCGTTGTAAGATGAAACCCTTGACTCTAGATTTCATTCAGAGAAACGTTTAACTAAAACTAATGATTAATACTGGAGATGTTTTTCAACGTTATTTTTTCTTTATTCCAAGTTACAGAAATGGCCCGATTTGTAATCCTTCTCTTAGCCGCCGTTGTGTGCGTTAGCGCAAAATCTCTCAAAGGTACGTAAGCCCCACTTTCTTTTATTGTCTTTATTTTTATTGATGAATTGCCTTACGAGATTTTCGCTGTTTCAAAATCGGGAATGTCGCAAAGGATTGAACAATCCGGAGCGAAATCTTATCGCGACATCTCAATTTCAAAACCGAACCAAGTTAATATTTCATACTTAGGTTGACAAAGTTGTAAATTTTATACACTGTTTCTCATTTCGTAGAAAATAAAAGCTATCGTAACATTTACTAAGTACTATATAATGATTTGTTTATTCTTTTCGTTTTCCGACCTTTTCGCTAGAATCGCTAGAATAAATCCATTGACTTCATATGGCGTAAGCGAGAAAGCTAAACAATTCATAACAATGTATTGAAACCTATAACTTAAATATAATCGAAAAGAATTGAAACATGGGCAACTGTTCCTTTTCTTTTCTTTGGAAAATTTTATTTGTTTATTGAGACCGACGAGACAGTTCAAAATTGTCCAAATTTCTTGCACTCGCTCGAAAGAGTACCAAAAAGAGTATTCCACTTGCGACCATTTAAAACAATCGATGTGATTTGTTAAGAATTACCGTAATTATTAATTGTTTGTTTTTCTTAAACTGGATTGAATAAAGTACCGTTATTTCTTGGGTGAATATTTAAACGACTAAATGGAAGTGGCTAAATTATCAGTTTTAAGTTAAAACTTATTTGGGCCATTTCTCCGCAACGTGTTATTTCACATCATGTCACTATTTTACGATGTCGGCCGTCAGGTATTGAATGATTTCATAGTTATCAAAGTGATAAACAAGACGTTTGTAAGCCACAAGTAGATATTTGTCCCTTTGTCAACTAGCATCTAAACATTCTTAGTCTTAAAATATCGACTTTCGCATCACCCGTAAATTGATGAACAACTCCACATGACGATAATGTAATATTAAAGGTTATGCTCGATGTAATCGTTAATGAAGTGTCCTTGTTTGTTTTTGCTTACAGAAAAGAGAGGCGCCATCCCTTGTGGATACGCTTGCACCGCCCCAATGTGTGCACCAACCTGCCCAACCTACTGTTGCGCTCCACCCCCACCCCCAGCCCCACCCCAACAGATCCACCACACCACCCACATCCACCATCACCACGTCCACCACATGGGACCTCAGGCTCCCGCTTTGCCATCTGCACCTCAGGTTGCTCCTCCTCCAGCCACTGTACACAGCCAACAACACGTCTGGGAGTACATGCCACCACCACCACCATGTCCCTGCCCCATGCCTGCTCCACCACCGGTCGTCGTGCCTGCCCCTCCTCCATGCCCACCACCATGCTTTGCTCCTGGCCCAGTCTGCCCTCCAGCCTGCCCACTACCATGCTGCAAGAAGCGATCAGGATAAGACCTCAGCCGTGTACATACAAGGAATCTGTAATAGCGTTGGAGATGTTGTATATGGGGTTGTTTTGTGGTGTATCTTTATGGTTATCAGCGGTGAACACTGCTGCTATGCCAAGAAAACGACCGGAGGAAAATATAAACCGTAATAAAAACATCTATGTACGGACGTTTTTGTAGAATATTTTCGCGTTCTAGTGACCCGTTTATGTGTGATAGCTTCTATTGTTCCCGTTGGAATTTAATTAATTCAATAAAATGTTGTTAACGAGAAACAATTCTTGGTGTGTTTGATGTGCCCTCGTTTGCTTGTCTTTTAACAATAAAGGAAGTGTACAATGAAGAAATTCAAGGCTTCAACGGGATTTGTAATAAATAACACATATATTTCTAGAAAAAGGATGACCCTTTCTTATTTTTGAATACCTTGGCGCATTTTCATGTTATTTCAGGTCCCAGTTCTCCCTGCATTTAAGACCGAAAAATGGAAACCCGCAGTTTTATAAATAAAACTTATTTTAACCTAATGTTTACCCTTTTTCTTATTTTTTTTTTGATCGTGACTTTTGTGTTGCGTTCTTAAAATTATTTCCACAAAATAGCAGAATGAAATAAACAAACAAACAAGAACCATTTATTTTTTTTTTCCATCGAAAGAATACTAAACACGATGCTTTTACTTTTCCATACTATGGCTGATCTACACTTTTTTCAGTCAACCCTTGCTCTTCATCAAAAAAGGCCTTTTTTATTAAAAATGGGCATCATCAGCAAATTAAAAGAAACCAACTTGTAGATGCCGTGATGGCTTTCTTTCGGGTCTTAAAAAATATACCAACTCGTTGATACTCCTTACGAGAATATCGTAAATTCCAAATAGGTATAAAAAGAATTGCTGTTCTGAATCTTGTTTAGAGCCACTTTTAAATCAAATGTCCTTGCGGTGGAGTTATAACTGTTTTCCGTGTACTTCTGAGGTTTTGGCTCTTGGCATAGCCATAAAAATATACCAACTCATTGTTTCTCCTTACGAGAATACCGTAAATTTCAAATAGGTATAAAAAGAATTGCTGTTCTGAAGCTTGTTTGGAGCCATTTTACATTAAATGTCTTTGAGGTGGAGTTAACTGTTTTCCGTGTACTTCTGAGGTTTTGGCTCTTGACATAGCGCATAATGAGACATCTGAAGTATTTGTCACGTTAGTTTTAGTAAAATATATCGCCCCTTTGAGAGCTATTTCCTGGAACGTTGCATGTTTCGATTTAAGCTCTTTTCAAGCTGTTCAATGGATTGAAATGACATTCGGCTCGACCAGTTAACGGTTGTCAACTTCAATATTCTTAAACGTTTTTCTTATGTTCTTCCACTTATCAACAAAAGCTATAAATTTAATGCTTTGTTTTTTCTGGATTGGCGGTTCGTAAAATTAAATTCAGCACTTATTTCACTGAAGCCCGTGCGATAAGAAGCAATAACACCTGAGCAGGTGTCAACTGCAGGTCAGTCACACTGTCTAGAATAACCCAGCAGGACATGGTATATTGTGAGATATTATTCGTGATTGAAGCATAACAAAAGGTCAAATACGAACTATAGAAAAGATGTTATTTTTTTAAGAACAAATTGTGTGCTTCTCTTACGGTCTAAGGCTTCCGAAGAAAACACATTTTCATTGTTCCACAGGTTGTTTCCATCTCTACAATACAAACACCATGCAAGTTGACAGAAAGTTATTATGAAAGACTTCAATATGGGATGTTTGTTGCAAGACCAGTGTTCCGGGGGCAACCCACCAGCAGCAGAGCGTAAAAAATTAATCGCCAACCGTGTAAACAATCCAATCGTGTCAAACACCAAAGCCAGTAGATTACGTTGCCAGATAGGACTGTGGGGTCATCCATGACTAAGCAAGCAAGAACCAATCAGATTGGACAAGCGGAGCGGGTAGTGGAAACGATTAACGCATCCATTTAAAGCAAAGTAGCAATTTCCTGATTGTGTTGCCCAAGGATTCAGGGATTTTAGGTTTTCCTGAGAGAAAGGTAAGTTCCTTACAAACTTAAGACCGCTATTGATAATCATATTTAGTTTTCTTTCGTAAGGTAAGCCGTCTTGACCATACAAATTTGAGAAATAAATATTCCCGTTTCATTTCTGGTTTGATAAGTTAACTGTTCGACGGTTCGATCGATAGTCATCGATAGCTAAGCTTTCTCTCACAAACTAAGTAAGATTCAGATATTTTTTCTTAGTAATATTCAATCAGTTTTTCTTTCATTAAATCTAAGACTGCCGTTAAAGTTTTAATTATAAGTAAAAATATGTGGCTATCGTGGATTCCAAGATTTGTGTTTATAAGCACTTCTTTTGGCTAAAATTGTCTTAGGAATCCATTCAAACGTAAAACGATACATACTAAAGGGATAAGTTTAACGAAATAATAGACTTGTAAAAACTTGAATGCAATCCATAAACCGTGGTTAAATCTGGCGGTTGCTTGATTCATGTTTAACAATAAGTGTAATGTTTGACTAATGGCTGTACCTTTCCTTTTACAGGCAACATGGATAAGCGAATTTTCCTTTTTCTAATTGTGCTGGTAGCCTTCTCTGTTGAGGCCAAGAAGAAAATCTTGAAAAAGAAGCTTAATCAGCTTAAAGGTGAGAAAATAGAAGTTCTAAAATTAATACGATCACATCATAGGGGTGGCGAATGGTCTCGCAAACTTTTTGTCAAACTAGTTTCAACGGTCTCGCTGCAGTCTCGATTTGGGGGCGATTTTCTTTGCCTCGGAGTCTCAAATGTTTCGCGAAACTATTTGGGAGTCTCTGTTTCGGTCTCGCATTTTAAAAAGTGACAGAGAAAAACGGTAGTTTCGACGTCTCGCAAAGTTACGAATTTCTCATTCGCCGCACCTTCTCATGTGAGAACTAAGATAATTTATAAAACATGACCGACGCATTTCTTAGTTTTGTTCGCTGGAACGATTCAATTTTGTAACGAATGCAGACATAAATTTCAAATGGGAAAAGCTTCAAGCAAAATATTTTTCGGATTGTAGGAAGGGACAATTTACGATGAAATTATATTGATCGTATCTTTGAGTAAAGGAACTTAATACAACGAGAACGACTCTTACTTAAGCTCGTGTTTCTAATTTTATCTTCTTTAAGTCTATTGTTCGGCAATAAATCATATAATTAAACAATTATAGTGATCCAAAACCAGAAATGCTATGTCTAAGCAATATATTTTCGATTAAACTGAACAAATAAGCAACTATTTCGATGCATCAGATCATTTCACAGTAGAAATAGCAGGTAACAATGTCTTTTTCACGACGGCACCAGCTATGCGACAAAAGCACATGCAGACGGGTATAAAAACTGTTTTTATTTTTTTCTAGCACAGAAAGGAAAGTAAGTCACTAGATAAAATATCCTTTTGTTTCATTTTAACATTTTTATAATATAAAAAGTACGAGACTCAAATGGTTACAACTAACGCTTTCGCTTGCTGAAGCCCGCTTGCTTTTTTTCCCGCGCTTTGCTTACGTTTTCCCACGCTTGGTACCGGTTTTCCTATTGGTGTAATTAGAACGCCGCCACATGCTCTTACAGTGGACTGTCACTAAGCGACCACTCGTGAACGACCAGTAACCATCTTTATGAAATCCTTTCTCAAACATTTATTATACAAATACTGTATTTAGACGTTCTCGTGATCGATGATCTTTCTTAGTCCATAACGGTGGCAGCTTGCGAAAATGTCAACTGTAATTAATTTATCTATGCTCGTTAGTGATCGTTTCTATTAATCGTGATAAAGCAAAATTAATGATATTTCACTTAAGAATTCAGAATAGCTTATTGCTTTTTTTAACTCTTTAGCGTCAGCGGAATGCAGATAAAATGAATCACTTGTTTCGTATTTGACTCTTACTTTAATTAAGCCACACCGCTTATCAAATGTGGTAAGAATATACAATTTTCAGATGGCTTCACATCTATACAATTAAAAATATATTTTCCAGTGTCTCAAGTACAGTAGTTTTGGTTCTACCTTACCATTGATTGCTGAAGAACGTGTTTCTAAACAACGGTATGGTAACAGATTTGTTGTTTTTGTTTACTTTTCTTTGGCGCTAAGATTTGTTGTTTTTGTTTACTTTCCTTAGGCGCTAAGAAGTGCGGATACGGCTGCGCACCAAGCTGCCCATGCCAACCAACCTGCTGTGCACCACCACCACCACCACCTCCACCCCCACCCCCACCATGCTGCCCTCCTCCCCCACCACCCCCTCCAGTGATGACAGCAAGCCAACAGAATCTAATCCACCACCACTTCCACCCAGGGCCTCCTCCTCCTCCCCCTCCTCCACCAGCTCCCTGCCCACCACCGTGCCACTTCGGCCACACCGTTCACCAGCACGTGTACCACGCCAGCCCTCCAGGTCCCCCTCCCGCTCCCATGCCTTCTCCTCCTCCCTTCGCCACTGAATCTCACCAGCATGTTTTTATCCACCACACTCACCCAGGACCACCACCCCCACCACCTCCACCACCTGCTCCATGCCCACCACCCTGCCACACTGTCTCGACAGTGCATGTACACCAACATCACTTCCCACCACCCCCCTGTCCCCCACCATGCCCCCCTCCCTGCCCTCCTCCATGCCCAGCAACGTGTGTCCCACCCTGCAGTGCTTGCTGTAAGAAGGCCAAAGTACAGAAAGACAAGAAAAAGCAGGAGGATAAGGAAGAGAAGAAAGAAGACAAAGAGTAAATGGAAAATGTTCTTCCACGGCGCGACGACGATGTTTTAAGACGAGTTCTGAGTGATGATTCTCAGCTTTCACGTTTCCGAAAGTTAGGGCACACGGCGGTACTGTTTTAAGACATGTTTTGAAGCTTTAGTTAGAAAACTAACTGTTGTCAGTTACCAAAGAGCTCGAATTCAAGATAAATGTCGTTGTAAATAAGGATTGCTCCGATGCGAGGAAAAGGACTTTCAATACAATTAAACAGATGGGATTCGAGCTTTTGCGATAATTTAGTTTTCAGATCAGCTGTAAAGTTTACAGCTTAGTACTTACATACATTTCATGTCATATTGTCAATTAAAATCTGTAACAAAAAAAAAACATGAGTTGTCCTGGTCTCTTTCATATTACGGCTGCGAATAAGTGTAACGTAGGCCGAGTTTTTCCAACCTTTTTTAAAAGGTCTTACTAAAGGTGTTTCCCTCCAGTTTCCATGCAGCCGCACCGAACATTTTTGAGCGGTCGTGAACTAATTTTCCTTTAATGAATTAGTATGAAGCTTCCACAAAATATTGTACCTTGAAGTTTATAAGAGTGTAACAATTTAATTTTGTAAATCGCATAATAGCGCTACAACCCATAATACCACGCTGTGGGTATAAGTTTGCATGTACGTCCGAGGGTTAAGGGTCTTAAAAGGCTCGCGAATGCAGACGATCATTGACGCCTTTTTTTCACGATTTCAACCGCGGATTTTCTCTCGATCGCGTTGTAACTTATCTTCAAATCGTGCGTGTAAACCAGCTGCAATTTCAATGGGATTTTGACGCGATTTATCGTGGTTGGAGGTTAAAAACACTTTCAGTCGCAATTTGGCGGCGCTTTTCTTTTAAATTAGTGGGCCCAAAATGATGTTTTCTGAGAAAATACCGATGCAACACTGCTTTAGCATTCTGCAGTTTGTCTACGGTAGTACGTAAGGTACTTTGATCTCGCGGAGGAGGAGGGTTGCTCCTTATAGTTATTATAATAATGGACTGTATGGGAAGATACCGCACAAATGTACATGTGCGATACTTTATTGAATAACAGCTGCTCTAGATTTCGCTGTATTACGGGTATGTGATCCGCTCGTTAAAAAAAACGTTTCCGTTATCAGAACAACACACATGATTAACCTACCCGTTTTCAGACTTCAGCTTTAAAATTGCATTATTTTTTTAAGCCAAAACGTTTTAAATATCTACACCCAAATTCAGACTAGAAGCTAAGACAAGAGAACAACTTCAAATTATATACCCACTATTAGACCAACACAGCTTAAAAACCGTAACGGTAACCCTTTTAGTTGGCACATAACCAAAGAAGAATAAGAACGTTTCATACAAAGAGGTCTTTATGAAAAATCCTTAACTTCATAGAAGAAAACTTAGACGTTGGCAACGTTCATGAGCTCAAAGTTGTTGAGTTGAATCGAGATCACAAAACACTGTCAATCACCCTAGAGCCAGAAAATAACAGCATAGCATCCATCTATTGGAATGCTAAGGTGATTGATTGATTGATTGATTGATTGATTGATTGATTGATTGGATAATCAAGCTAATACCCAAAATTGGATATCATTTAATGGAAAGGTACTGGCATTGATAACTCGGGATATCATTCCTATACTAATTTCAATAAAAACTGCTTAGTTTTTTTATTTATAACAATTTTATTAATTCCCCTAAATAATACTACAAAGTTGGCAATGCATAATCACACTGCAATGGCTTCATGGCAAAAAGACATTTTTCAGCCCAAAATGAGCTTCCTTCGTGTTATAAACAAAACGGTTGTCCATTATATTTACAGCAATCTAAGAATCTTGTAGCAAAGTGCAGGAACAAAGGCTACATAATTTCTTCTCTTTTCCTATGTTGTGCGTCTATTCATTCAGTCTCTTTCACTTATTATATCAAGCGTTTCGTAACAAAACATCACGTCAACCTAGTGTTCAGCATCACGCTTCTTTTTGTCGCAACATTCAGGTTTGCAAGATGGTGCGCATGATCGAGCGCAGGGTGGTGGGCACTGAGGAGGCATCAACATTAGCGGTGGTGGAGGAGGCATGTACATAGGAGGAGGGGCCATCATCATTGGAGGAGGTGGTCCCTGGCAGCAGGTAGGAGCGCAAGACGGTTGGCATTGAGGCATCATTGGAGGCATCATTGGAGGCTGCACCGGAGGCATGGGTGGCATTGGTGGTGGAAGGGGCTGAGGGTTACAGCATTTCTGACTGCATGCTGGATAGCAAGCTTTGGGGCAACCTGGAGGACATGGAGGTGGTGGCTGGACCGGAGGAGCAACAGGTGCAACAACTGGAGGAGGAGGGGGCATTACAACAGGCGGAGGAGGAGGAGGGGCACAACAACCAACCTGCTGACATTGAGCGGGGCATGGGGTGGCTTGGACAGGAGACACTTGAGGCATTCCTCCCCCTGGGGAGATGGTAGTTGTCCAGTGTAAGCAGATTGGAGGGCATTGTTGAGGGGGAGCGGCCATGCCGGGCATTCCGGGTGCTCCTGGAGGTCCCATTGGGCCCATAGGTCCCATTGGTCCCATAAAACCGGGTGTTCCACGACATCCAGGAGTTCCGGGAGGTCCCATACATCCTGGTTGTCCAGGGGGTCCAGGCATTGGCATTGGGGGTGGTGGTGGAGCGCAACAAGATGGCTGACAAAGAGGGGCGCAGGAGGGAGCACAGCTTACCCCACATGGACTCCCTGCAGAGAACAAAAACAATATTTAATTGTCTTGGCTCTATACAACTTTACTGTAAACTGAGAAGAGAATTTCAACCGTCGCCATTTAAAACAGTTATAAATGATGAATTACACTGTACAGTGAAATATTTCTTCAACCTGGGTATCTCTTGGTGTGTTCTCCTTTTGTTTTGGTTTTTTGTTTTTGATTTTTTTTATGGAGAATATGACCTACCCATTTTATATTTCGATTGTCTCGTCTGCCAGTTTACCTTTTCAGGAGAGCATAATTTCAGTCCGAGTGCATTAAACTGTAGATTGTTGTATTATACTGTAATATCCCAGTTTGCCATTTTTCCGGTTTAAATTTCTGACTGAAAGAGGACCTAACGGCCTTAGAATTACGGGAAGTTTAGAAAAACATCCCCCCTTCCCGTCCCCAGCACGCATATCTGGGGGACCAGTAGTGAATAAGAGGTGCACTATAATTACCATTTATAAAGTACTTACTCTTTGCCCTTAGTTCTGTTAGCTTCTTGGAAACTGCAAAGTCAAAACAGAGTAATTAGGAAACAAAAGTGGTGATATTGAGGCACACATTCTCATCTGGCATTGGACTGTTCACAGCCCCCTATTTCCCTGTGTGTTTGTCAAGTTCGATTGTTGAATGTCACGGTGCGCGTGTGTTGTTGAGACATAAATGTTTTAGCAGGCGATGATTTTATAAAACAAAAGAAACGTTCCTGCGAATGAAGCAACTGAACTATGCTTCTCTCATTTCTTCTGACGTTTTAAAAATGGAGTTATGTTTAAGAAATAGAAAATATTTTCAGTTTTCCATAAAGTTGTGACAAGAAGAGTCGAAGAAAGCACGAGCTGAAAACAAGTGCTCCCATACCGAAACATTATGAAATGGAAACATAGGAAAGAAGGTAAAGGTTTTCTGTCTTTTATGAGTAATTTTCGTATGACCTTGAAATACGGTTTCCCTGACTGTGTGTTCGCGATCTGTTCATCCACCAATAGTTGAGGAGATTCAAACAGTCAGTCTTTCCTTCTTTTTCCGACTAGCATATCCCTAATATCAAAAGAGGCATGTTCGATTGATGTATCAGAATGCTTAACAAGAGAACAGCTATTTTTTAGCTCGCAATCCGGCGGTTCGCTTTGCTTTGCGTGTTCGCTAAATTTAACCAACCAAAAGCAATCATTTCAAAGCCATATATATATATATATATATATATATATATATATATATATATATATATATATATATATATATATATATATATATATATATACGAAAATAGTTCTAAACGTTAAAAAATATTTCTTTTGTTTGCAAAAGACTTATAGTATATGGCTCTCAACCAATCATCTATTGGTAAATATCTCGTTTATTTCGTAACATCAACAATGTGCGAGCAATATAGCGAATTTCATAGACTATTTGTAAACTGAAGCAGACCAGTTTGACCGAACACAAATACCGCTAAGATTACACTGTAACACATTTATAAACTATGAACGAGGTCAATCTGTTCACCTTTCAATTTGTTTTTTTATCCGTTCATTTTAGTCTTGTTCAACTAGCTGGTAGCAAATGAGTTTGGTCAAGCACAAAATTGTCCTTGCACATGTAAATTTGCGACTTTCTCGTAACTACAACTTAAAGATTGACAGCGAAAATTATTTGCAGCGGAACCTCCGTTAATTAAGGGGATACCATCGGGACGAGGAGAGGTGTTCCCTTAATAGTGTCCCTTCATTAGAGGTGATAATTACAAAGATTATATGACCGTTTTACCGGCCGGGACCAGGAGAAGTGTCCCCTTAATAGAGGTGATAATTACAAAGATGATATGAGCATTTTGCTGGCCGGGACAAGGAGAAGTGTCCCCTTAATAGAGGTGTCCCTTTAATAGAGGTGATAATTACAAAGAGATTATATGAGCTTTTTGCCGGCCGGGACCAGGAGAAGTGACCCTTTAATAAAGGTAATAATTGCAAAGATTATAATAGCGTTTTACCCGGCTGCTGGACCATGAGAACTGTCCCCTTAATGGACGTGTCCCAAAGTGAGATTCCACTGTACTTACTAAAAACCGATCGTTGTATATATTTTTAGGAAAGGAGATTTTATATTTTAACAAAGTCAGATAAAGATAGAAGTAATCCAACTCAATAATTATACTTTCTGTAATTGATAAAACCTGGCAGTTTACAAATTTTAAGGGGTCGTTTCTCTATTTCATTACACTGGTATGGTTTTATTGGTTTTGATTTGGCCTGGTTGGAAGCCATGAATGCTTTTGTTATTACATCTGATTATGTAGTTTACAAATAGAATCAAAAGTAAACGTCTTTTCATGTTAATTAGCTCCTTACCCAGAGATTGGCTTTTTACTTGAAGAGCAACGGCTAAAAGAACCGCGAAAATCATTATCCGCGTTCCCATAATGGAAGACTGTTAAATCTCTGTACGGGAGAGCCAGAAAATAAGTCAGTGTAAAGGCTTAAATTAGAACACAAGAAATGAATCAGAAAAAGAACTCATAAACGTGCCGTAATGTTATAAAGAACTGCTACGACATGTTCTTTGGGAACTCTGTATCCAACTTGAATAATAAGAGAACATCAGGGAAACAGATCGATCGCTGTTGATTTCACGACATGTTATTTATAATATTTCTCTCTGTGATGAACAATAACCTAATTTACTGCTTGAATAAAGGGAAGTGGTTTTTCATTTATGAAAGGTTCTTTATAGTTTCCGTGTAAAGAAAATGAAGTAAAGAAAGAAATGAATTGCGTTAATTATAATCCTACCTGAACGGTCTCTTTTTTCTACGACAGAACCTCACTCTGCGTCGCTTCACAAAACAGAAACCACCAGTTATTTCCTACAGGACCTATTTATTTATTAAACAATACATCAGCGCCTTATGTCGTTGAATTCCATTTTTGTCGCATAATCGTGACAAAAGTGTGAGACGCGACATATAGAAGTATAAACAGGATTAAATCAGCGGGTAAATTGGATTTTTCCTTGTTAGATCACATTTTTTGGCCCAGAAAAGCCCATTAATCTCATGAAACCATAAACGGTCTTTTGCATTTGTTGGTCATGGTCGGGTTTAAAACCGATAAATATTTTACAGGTCGTGTTAAAACAAGTCGATGATTTTCTGTGTTGGTTGCAGAGTTTCAGAAATATCGCCACAAGTAACATGATCAACAATTCGGACAGGTGCTGACAGAATTCTCACCTTTGATTGGTTAAAAATTATTCTCCCAGAGGATATTTTGCACGGCAAGGAACAAATTTGACAAAAAAAGGATATTAAGTTTATTTTTGTTCTTGAATGAAATAACGCGAAGAAAAGTCCTTGTTTATTATTTTTTATTCTGATGCGAGATGAAAAGACCATTAAGGACAGTGTGGAAGCTGACATGTCGTGCCTTTAAAAGTGCGGCCAAGAGCTTGCTTTTAAAGGGACACTGTCACCTATTTTTGGTATCACTTTGAAAAGCCAGGAAACATATTTGTTTCAATGGAAACCTTAAAATAATGGTCCAGTTTTGTTAACAAATACTCTATCAGTGCACAGAAACTAGTATCTTTGGCTGCGGATCGGATGGCCAGGATGGAAATGGATTGTTTGAGCAAAGGTACTTTGTCATTAGTGTATTTTGACCAAAACACAGCAACATCTGCGTGACAATGCCCCTTTAAGCTTAAGTTCCTTTAATTTATTTTGAATTAGTCAGGAAAAATAGTTAAAAATCAACTAAGGAGACAAAATAACGAGTAAAAAGCTCAAAGTTCTAGCAGAATGACAATTTACATTTCTGGACGGCGCCTGTCACAAAATCAAATTTGATGAACTGTAATCCACCAGTCCATCCTTCAAACTGGACTTTATCCCGAAACTATTTGTTCTATTTTGCTCTGTAGATTAAGTTATCCAATTTAGGCGAAATTTCGATACACTTAATATTCCTTTAATTGATTTTTGCTTTATAATGTTGTTTTGTCTGGACATATTTCATATGATACCTCAAGTGCGATGGTGAATAGAACTTCTCACTTCAAGAGCAATATAGCTTATTGTCTGTAGATGACATCCTATTGTGTGACATTCAAAAAAGAGCATTTTAGTTGAGTGTTCATCGCGTAGAATGGCCGGCATACATTGCCTGCGCAATAGCAATAAGTTGCTATAGCCATTTTCCTATCAAAACGTAGCGTTCGCTGCGTAAAATTGAGCGAAACGGAAATAAATCGTGCATAAAATATTCGTTTTTGTCAAGATAATTTGTCCGCTGACCTATCCTGATTTTCTGTATGCAAGCAGTATTCGGTATTTCCTATCTTAAACAAGAGTTTGAGAAAAAATTATCTAGCGGAATTTTTTTATTATCTGACAACAACCTTTTTGGAAATAACTTGATTTCCACTAGATAGATTTTTGTTATAGCGCCAAAAAAAGAGAAAAGCTTGGCAGGCTGCCTCCTCAAGGTCAAATGTGGCAAACCGCTTAATACCCATAACAAACATTCGAACGCACTTAATAATCCCTGATTACTGCTAGTTTTAAAGATAATTAGCGAAAACTGAGTTTTAGAGGCTCTTTTCAGAGAGCTGTACTGTTGCCATGGCAATGGCTATGACGCCACAAGTACCCTTTCAGTATTGCCTGTTAATAGCGTCGTATTGATATCCAACAGTTGTCCATATCATCGGTTGCGTAATTTTTTAATATTTCATCATTTAAACACACTATTTAAAGCAACAAACCCTTACGAGCCTCGCAAGAGAGGAGCAGATGAGGGGGCGTAGCTCAGTGGTAAAGCATTCGACTGCAGATCGAGAGGTCACTGGTTCAAACCCG